>CM024753.1:99976714-100496045 GCA_014218235.1 Colocasia esculenta
CGGTCCGGGTCCGGGAGCAGCTGGACGACTGGGAGAAGCGGGGCAGGGAGGTGGCCTCCGAGGCCACGAGCGACAAGGACTACTTCCGTGCGTATGCACGGAAGTACGGGGCCCAAGTGTATAAGGGGACCCGGCGACCGGTGAGTTTTTAGCGTTTTCAGTCTGTTTTGAGTTATTGATTTGATTGCGTGACTGACCAGGCTCATGCTTGCAGATTGACCCTGAGGGGCGGATCTCCGCGCTCGAGGGTATCCTCCATTCCACCATCCAGCAACGAGATGATCTTCAGGGGGTGGTGGACCAGCTGGTGAGTATTTTGCACCCTACCCTTCTATTTCTGGTTTCAGTTAACTGACCCCTGTTGTTTCTTTTGCAGCGGGTGGAGCTAGAGAGAGCCCAGCAGATGGTGGGAGGGGCCTTCTCTTTTGAGAGGATCCCGGCCGTTCCATTTTAGAGGGCCAGCTAGCGTCGGCGGCGGCCCGAGTGGAGGACGCCCTCGCCCAGCTGCGGGAGCGGGTAAGTGCTTGCTTTGATGCCCCTGGACTTTCGTTTCTTTTGTGAGTTTTGACAAGATGTTTGATATTGCAGGAGCAGGAGCTGAGGACCGCCCTGGCGCGAACGACCATGCTGGAGGCGGAGATGGCAGAGCTACGCCTACGCCCCGAGGCAGCGGAGGTGGTGCGGTGGCGTGAGGCGGCGGAGGAGGCGTCGCGGTGGCGCCAGGAGGCAGAGGCGGCGGCACGCTGGCAGCAGGATTCGATTCTCTTTCTTTCTTCTCTAACTCATGTTCTTGAACATTCTTTAGAACCTACTGTTTGGATGTTCAAGTTTATGTTCTAATGTCATGAGTACCTCTAGCACTATTTGTGTATCTTGTATGTCTATAGAAGCTACTCTTCGAGATTCATTTGATCCCTGTTTGGAAAGGATCTTCTTCCAGTATCACCTTGTAGTAGATTCCTAGTTATTCAGGTGTAGGATTCAATTCCCTCTGGTTCAGATTTGTCGTCCACACATGATAAGAATTTCTTGGTGATTAAACTAGTGGCTATACCTATGGTTCTTCTATTCTTCTTCCAGTCATGATAGAAGCACTCTTGTTGGGAGAGGAACAACCTTGTTCCATTTTAGAAATTAACTCATATTCCCTTCTTCCACCTTTGATCTTTGTACATGTTATAAAGTTGTAGAAGTCTCAATTATCTTTGTAGGATAATATGATGACTTCGATTTAGATGGTTGATACTTCAAGTTTTGATTTAGATCCATAAAACATTTTGTGGTTTAGTATCCATCCTGTAGGAACCTTCCATCCAACCATTGCTATCAAGGTTCTACTACTAGTACTAAACTATGTTTAGTTTCAAGCAAGTCAAGTTTGAATTGCAACCTCTTCTGGCATCTTATTTGTTCGGTTTATAAACCACTATGAGAACTATAATTAGACTCTTCTATTTGATATCAAGCATGTCTTGGTTCATAGGTTCTATAGTTAGGGTGTATAGGATAGATTTAAAGTCCTTTCTGGAAGTTCTGCTGCTACCTGTCGACAGCCAGCCCAAATCTGTCAACAAGCGCATGCCTTCCAGAACTCCAGGTTTCTGGACTGTGTGGATCTGTCGACAGATCCTTTGTTGCTATCGACAGATACACACAGAGCCAGCAAACCTGAGCTCTGTCTGTAGCCATCTGTCGACAGATCCTTCCTGGCTGTCGACAGCTATGACCCTGATTCGGATTTCAGCACTTTTTCATGTGTGAATCCTTGTTTAAACTTCACCCTATGGCCTACCAAGTTACCCCCTTAATTGTCTTAGTGTTTACCTGTCATTTCATTGTAAAGATTACTCCCTTGTGTACCTTACTCACCTTAGTTATCCTTGAAGTTGTTAACTACATACTTTACGTTTCGACATTTATAGTTATATTAAATGACGGGACGTAACAACTCAAACCCGAGTACAACACACACTGGAGCACGACGACTCCAAAACACCTTGAGCATGACGGCTCAACACACAAATGGAGCAGAGGACTCCAACCTGAGCACGACGCTCAAACACACAGTGAGTACAACGACTCATAAACCAGAGTGCGATGGCTCACAACACACCTTGAGTACGATGACTCACACACTGAGCACGACGACTCAAGCACAAGCTAGATCAGAAACATAAGAGATCAGATCCTCTAGTAATGATCTCATTCACAGACTCAATCGTACATAGAAATCTACACAGAACTTCATGTACAGATCTCACATACGAAAGTAAAATGAACACTCCAAGAAATGAGTACAATAGATGTGGGTTGGATGTTCCTCAGTGAAGAAGTCTTGCTGAAGCTTGAATTGAAGAGCCTTGAAAGAATTCGATGGAGATCCTCTTCAATTCTGATGCTCCGCTTCAGTGGCATTTGAATTTCTGGTACTTCTTCTTGTTCTGCTATTCTTCTGCTCAATCTGCTCCCCATTTCATCACATCACAGCTTGGCCTTGATCACCACGAAGGCTGGAGGCTCGCAGGCTCTCTTGGGGCTCTCGTTGAGTGCTTACTGCTTCAGAACAAGATTAGAGCTTTTATAGCCTCTGTGCAGTCCCTTTTTACGTGATGGGAATGTGCACAGAAACCTAGAAAGCATTCTGGGCTGCCACATGTCCAAAAGGTCTTCATCACATTGCCACTTGGATGAAAGGGCAATTTGGTAATTATACCATCTTTTACCAAGACCTCAGAGTGAAATCACAGCCATCGGATTCATACTCTGCACAATTCTGGGTTTGCACAGAAAGAGAGAGTCGACCTCATTCTTCAAGAGAGTTGACCTACTGATCAAACATCAACCCAAGGCTTACTGTCAGAACACTAGTGTTGACCTGACAGACACTTAGTGTCGACTTGATCAATAGGTAGAGTCGAGTATAGTCGTCCTTCCGTGTATTTTTCCAAAACTAGTTCATTGGATGGAAACTAGTGTCGACCTCACTCTCAGCTAGAGTCGACCTGACTGGCAGCTTGTTCTTTAGGAGTTTTCTATGCAATCTTGTAGAGTCGACATGTCTGACAACTAGAGTCAACCTGTCTTTCAAATAGAGTCGACCTGTCTGTCAAATAGAGTCGACCTACTTTGACAAAAACTTTGTAAACCTATATGAATGAAGAGTAGACCATCAAACCATGTCATTAACAATAAGATATGAGATATTAAATATAAAGAACATGTTGTTTAGCATTATTGTAATATATTCAATATGTACAATATGTTCACTGTGTCATCATCAAAATCAAAATGTGAGTGATGTTAATTGGTCATCATTAAAGAATCATCATTAAGAATTCCAATACACACTTAACACAACACTGTGTGTGGCCATTGGTATGTGTTTCAGGTGTTTACGCAGGTTTTGGGGCTTTGTGGGCCGACAGTTTGGGCCCAAAGCACCCATTGGTTCACGGTTTGTGAATGCGACAGGGGTGGACGTCGCGTTCTTAATGCAACAGCCCTGGGTGTCGCATTCTGGTTACCACTATTTCGAGTCTTCGTCTTCATGTCCGCCGCGTGGCGCGCGCTAGGCGACCTGCTAGCGTCAGCAATGAGAAGGCGACAGCCTCCTACGTCGCGTTCTTGTCACGACGGTAGGGTACGTCACGTTCTCAACACTGAGTTATTTTTAACATAGGTCGGCCGAACAGAGCTCAAAAAGCTCTGCTCAGCCAGGAAGGGGTTGTTATGGAGGATTTTGAGCGATTTGGAGTTTTTGGACCAGATTTGGCATGGTCTTGCCGTGAGGATGTGGTATGGAGCGGGGGAAACGCCGGGTTATCACCGTTCTTCGCATTCTTCGTGAAGGTAGGGAGATTCTACCATGTTTCACGTTGTGGATTGCATGTGAAACATGTATAGCTTGTTATTTGCTCTAAAGATGTTAGATATCATGCTAGGGCAACGAATAGAATATGAATAACTGTTTGTCTTGGCATTTTACATGGTTTGCATGGGGAATCCGGAGATGGGTTCCCGGAATTAGGTCACTGTCTGTGAAGGTGACAAACTTGACTGTCGCGTTCAGAACGCGACAGCCCAACCTGTCGCGTTCTGAAGGCAACAGTAGACCCCGTTGCGTTCTAGATTCCAATGTCAATGGGCTTGGGCTTGGTTATGTGATTATCGGATTATCAATATTTGTTGTGCATGGCAATGGTAAGCGGTGCATCGGCACTTGTAGAGCTCGAATAACGTGTTGTTCACGTGGTTTGTGTGGCGTTCACGTGGTTTATGTGTGTGTGGCAAGTAGTACGACGTCTACCGTGGTTATCTCTTCTATTGGGAGCCCCAGGTTTTATGTGAGCCAGGCACATTAGTGCTCGAGGCTTGTCCCGGTACTTGTGTACCGCCGAGGTCTGTGTCGTCTTCCTGGACACCCTAACTCTTGTGTAGAGTTGTACGTTCAGCTGAGGGAAAGATGGCAGTGGGACAACGACTTGTGTGAGTTTGTGTTTGCCGCTTGTAGCGCGCTCGTGGTTGGGGGTTACGGACACCAGTAGACGTACTGGGCCCCAGCTAGTCCTATTTTCCAGTGCCTCACTTTAGGGAGCTCGGGCCGGAGTTCCTAAAGGTGCCAGGCATGGGCCTACGGCAGTGTGGTCTGCAGGAGTGGTGTTGGTTGGTCTCCACAGTTTCTTGGCTTGTTCTAGTGGAGCGGCAGCTGGACCTTTCATCCGTGGCTACGAGACTGAGAGGTAGTCCTGTGTGGTTTGTCCGGGTCGGTTGCTAGTGTCACGAACCAGTCTTCGTGGTCCGAGTGTGCCGTTTTCCTACTTTAGCACGTACACCTGGACGAGGTTTACTGTTTATTTATTAAAGGTTGAGTTTTTTTAATAGCATGTGGTAATTAGTATTTACAGCTTTAATATCCTGTGTAGATAGTTCTATAAATTGCTAGCGTAGCTTCCTGCTACTGTACTTGTGAGTTTGGTTTTCTTCGGCTTTTGGAGGAGTTTTCCTACTAAGCCAATGACTTGTGAGGCTCACCCCTACTCCTTTCAGGTGAGGGAGAGTAGGAGGCTTCTCGCCCTTCTCATAGTTCAAATCCGCACCTTAGCGGAGTTGGGTCTGCACCATCAGCAGTGTAATCTTCTCTCTTTGTACACCTCGGGGTATGCCCCAGGTTGTTGTTGTACTTGTGTCTGGCTACAGTCGAGGAAATGGCTATCTATATTTCATGTAAATATTTGTGAGATAGCAATCTTATATATATTTGAGTTGTTTCCTTTATATTTCTATGGACTTGTGAATGGTATCCCTTGAGAGGCTTCGGCTCATTCGCGGGAGGCGGAGTCGGGTCAAGCTCGTTATTAGGTTAACGGGTTTGAAAGACGAGGGCCGCTACAATCTAACTTTTTTCCTAGCATTTATCCCTCTATTGGCTTAGGGTGGGCTTCAATTTCATGGCTAACTAGTTAGGATAGTGTTAGGACTTTTTTCTAGATATTTATGAGTCTTATTAGTGATTATCTTACCCCTTTTTAATTTATTAATATTCTAGTTACGAATTTTGGCCTATTTATCTCTAATCTATCAATTGGACTCTTACTATTGGCCCAATAACTCGTGTATGAACCATTTATTAAACATCACTTATTTTTGCTTAATGAGTTTTAATTAATTCACATTTCTTTTAATTTAAATTTATTTATGAAAATTAAAAATTGAGAGTTGCTACATGTGGAGACCATTTCAACATTTGTTCTTGCAAAACTTTTAGATATATTTATGGAATAAAGCATTGTCATTGTAACGACCCAGAATCCGCATTACCAGTAAGTGACCAGTAACCCGAATTCTGACCCGCTAACCCACGAGACAAGCTCGGAAGGGTAGAAAGAGAACGTCCGAGGAGACTATATAAGAAGATACACACCATGCAAAGCTGTAAATTTCACTATATATGGAACATAATAAGTACAACTCAGAGTTCACATCAAGTACAAAGTACAGGAGTACAACAAAAGTACTACTCACAGCAACTAGGGCACACCAGCACCGGAGTGGATAGACTCGCCTGGAACGGGAGTCGACGACGACCCACCTGAAAGGGAGGGGAGTGAGTCTCAAGAAAAGGGACCCAGTAGGGAAACGTAACCCCCACCGGCAACAGTACTAAAGTGCGGAAAGTAAGAACAGAAAGTAAATGCCTGTTGCACCACAAAGTAAAAGCTAGTGACAACTACGCATCTCCTTGACAGGAGTACGCTACAAGACTGTAAACCACACGGTTCAGTAACACACACTCACACACACAGTAAGTAGGACTCAACTAGGGTCTGTGGCTCGACGTCCCGTCACCACAGAGTCTCTCAACCCCAGCCACGTGTGCACACTACAGACGCTCTCTCTCGTGTATGGTCCACGATCGGTTTTCCCCCTACGCCTGACCTTAGCAGTAGAGAAGGGGCTCCACGAAGACCGGCTCAAAACCACCACAAGGAGTACGCACAGAATGGAGACGCTCTCAATGTCCTGGCTCAACGGCGGAGGACCCCCACACACCAGTCATCTAGACAGAGCGTCGCTCTATGTCCAGGTGACAAACAAAAACAGAGAAACAGTAACTCCACATGAGTACGGACGGTAGCACTCAAAGTCTGAAGTACCGTACAATAAACGAACACCTCGTGTCACGTTTCGACACAGTCAATTACGCGTATGCACAGGCGGAGCCATACTCTAAGCCTGACAAATTGTGTTAACAGGCAGACATCGCATGTCAACACTTCGAGACACAAAATAGGACCAAAAGCCAACTGGGACATTGGATATTAACGACAACATAGAATGTCGCCAATCAAGATATAAACGGCACTCATATTGTCGCCAACACCTGGTTAACGGCAATAGATCCTGTCGTTAGCATCTACACTGAAGATCTCAACGTCAATCGATGTGGACGTTAATATCCTCAGCCTTCTGAACCCAAAACGGCATCAAGTCAGTCCAACAGGGCAAAACCGCCTAACAGTACACAAATTGATGGAGGGGAACACCTCCTCTCATCTTCTAATACCACCAGAACTCTGGAAATCCACGATCCAACACTTGGATCGCCCAAAACACCCAAAATCCCGATATGGCACAACCCAACCCTAAAGCACCATTAACATACTAATCAACACAACTTAAGCATGCCAATCTACTAAGGGGAGTTTAAGGGGTTAAGTCCCTACCTCAGAACACTCCAAAAACTCCTAAACAGCCACCAATCGCACTGGAACCCCCCGAAGTCTTCGCACGAATAACAACAAATCTCGATGTTTCCCGCCCGATCTATCACCGTCACACGAACCAGGGTCCTCCCACGAGCTCCCGTCGATCGCTGGAAGAGGTGGAAACTGTCACGTCCCGAGAATTACGCAGCGGATATTAGTTCGAATAACTCGAGTCGATATCCCGAGACGTGAACAGTCGGCAAATAAGCCTCTAGCTAGCACACAGTAAATGTATGTCAACACAACATCATAATAGGGCCCAACTGATGAACTCAATAAAAAAATTGTATTCAAAACTCAACTTATTGTATTCCAAATGGAACTGTTACAACTCTTAGACTATGGGATAACAGAACTAGACTCAATAAAAGGAAAGTACATTTACCCCTCACTTCCTACTACATGTTCTAACTCTCAAAATAAACTACTATAACTAGACTCATAATTGGAACGCTCATCACTCGGACGCATTCCCATCCTCGACTTGCTCTTCCTCTTGAACTTCATAGTCACCTAGATTGGGAAAAGGTAGGGGATGAGCAAACTAGCCCAATAGGATTTACATCTCAATGTGCGGGCAATGATATAAGTGATTAACATTTTAGAACTAGGAAAGTACGATGAATGATATGCAAGTACGAATAAAACTCATTAAAACATGATATATAAAACAAGTTGGATAGAGTGAACAAGATAGAATAAGATTTTTGAACAAGATGACAAGAAAGAACTAGCAATAGATCACTTTGTACAAGCACGCAAGATTTCACTTGATGTCAATAGTTTTCAAGAAAACAAGATATCACTAGTTGCAATAAATGCAGGATGGCCATATCACGTAAGCAAGCAAGCAAGATTGCACAAGCACGATCAAGTAACACTAATTAGGCACGTAGACACTAATGTACACCAAGGAAAGATCCACCAAGAATGCACACAGGTCACGTGTATGTGGTTATGTATCTAACATTCAACAAGCAAGAAAGTAATCCCAGTGCAGATGCAACGCTAGTAATCATTATACCCCATGGTTAACAGTATATTTATGACTCTCGTCATTGGGGCTAGACTGGAGCCCTTGGACACACGTCGTGCTCTGTCAGCCAGCTCATGTAAAATTTTAAATGTAGATACCCACAGTCATAAATAATGGCCAATGAGAGTTTCAAAAATGTAGCATGTGTAATGTCATGTTCACGATGATGATGAGAAGAAATAAATAAATTGAACATGATTCCATGAGGACAATGGTCAAGAGATAAATTCGGCAGCTGAACGGTAAGATTTACAATTAGTTCAATCTTTACATTAATGGCTTTAGTCTAGATTGTAATTCATACGCACGAGAACAAGATGAGAAGGAAGTGCACGTCCTAGATGTATAAGTGTGTAGTGATGCACATGTGTCAATTCACAATCCGTCGGTCTCAAACCCTCGGAAATACTTAACATGATGGCATGCAGTGAACAATGCATTTAACTACATATGGGTTTACAAGATTTTAAGATAAAATTTATCATTCAAAGCAAGCTAGAATGGTAACAAGAGTAAATCACAAGTTTCATGTATGATCACTTCATTAAGAAAGCAATTAGAATAATATTCATGTAATTAAGGATTTTTCAATGGGTTAAACACTTTTAAGCCATTAAATAGACATTATGTAATGAACAGACCCAAGACATGCAATATTTTGTAAAGGTAGTGTCGACACAACCCATACTAGTGTCGACACCATGCTTCGAACACAAAGCAAAAACATGAAAAATTGGTCAAGTAGTGTCGACACTAGTTCAAGTAGTGTTGACACTAGAGACAGGTTCCAGAAAACCTTCTGGCCAATATGGGACAGTGTGTCAACACTAGATCAGGTAGTGTCGACACTAGAGACAGCTCCCAGAACTTTCTGGGTCAATCTGGGACAGTGTGTCAACACTGGATCAGGTAGTGTCGACACCAGAGACCTTCCCAGAACATCTTCTGGGCGATTTTGGGACAGTGTGTCGACACTAGTTCAGGTAGTGTTGACACTAGTGACCTTCCCAGAACACCTTCTGGGCTGTTTTGGGACGGTGTGTCGACACTAGTTCAGGTAGTGTCGACACTAGTGCCCTTCCAGAGAAAAATATATAGGTCAAGGGTGACCTGAAAACACGTCTCTTGCAGGATTTACTTACACCTCTTATAACATTATAATGAATGACATTTAGATAAAATGTTCAACACAAAAGATGACAAGTACAACTAGTAGAAGAACTTTGATGTTGGGGGTTTGATCTAATTCGGTCTTGAATCCTGAGAAAACCTGTGAAGAACAAAAGTCAAGTGTAGCCCGAAATCCCAGTATCATGCAGTGACTCTCTTCCCACGCCTGTAACTCCCTAACCAAAGACTTTTGGATAAAATGTCCAACATAAACAATGATCGTGGCTTCAAGTGGAAAAACTTTCATGAAGGAAGTCTAGTCTAATTTGGTCTTGAATCACGTGCATAATAAGAAGAACAGGAAAACAACTCTAATAGTGCGCGACTTTGGAAGAACACTTATAACTCAACATATACTCATTAGAATTCGATGAAACAGTGGGAAACAAAGTTAACGTGATGCTCTACACATTGGTATAGGATATATTAAGGTTTGGCCCGAGAAAACCTACCTTATGGGTTGAAGAAGTCTCATTGTTTCCAGAAAACCCGTGTTCAGACCACTTGGAGGAGAACACTTACTGCTCCGTGAATACTGCATGGAATTTGAGAATTCCACTTGGGTTAGAACGTAGACTTGACTCTCTTTCCAGGGGTATAAGTCTTGCAAAGGTTTGGTTTAGTTTTGACTCACCTTTGGTTGACTTCAAGATGATGGTCTGTACAGGTCGCAGCAGACACAACGGGGAAAAAGAATGGCTTGGTGTGGATGATCTCCTGCTCCCCAGCCACCAAGAACCTCTCCACACGACCACAGCAAGTTCTAAAACTCGTTCCTAGGGTTTGGTGAAGAGTATTTAAGCAACCATGGTGTTTTAGGAGTCCTATTATGACTGGGAAAGCCAGGTTGCGGTTTTGACAGGTTAGTTTCCTACTTAGGGAGGATTTCTTCTTCCCATAGAGTGTGTGAGGCTTTAGGAAATCTCCCACCATAGATAGGTACGAATTTGGGTTGCCAATAATGCATGATTGTATCTCAATTCAACTCAAATTGCCTCTTTCTAATTTCAGCCTATTTAGAGTTACGAATTTCCATGCATTTTCTAGCTTTATTTGATTATTGGGCCAAATGATGTCCATTGACCCAATTATGATATTGGGTCATTAATATATAATGTTGGAAGTCCCTCCAACACTTTTATTGAATTTGATTTCTTTATATACTAAAATTTCCGGGGTGCTACACCCTCCCTTACTTAAGAGAATTTGGTCCCCAAATTCATGTATAGCAAGTTATTGTACAAGTGAGGTGCACTTACTTGTGAATAGCTCCGGGAATCTTTTGTGCATTGCTTCCTCGGTTTCCCACGTTTCGTCCTCATCCATGCGTTGATTCCATCTAACCCTTACTAGTGGGATGACCTTGTTCCTTAGTTGGCGCAGTTCCCGGTCCACGATCTTAATTGGCTTCTCTTGATATGTTTCGTCTTTGTTGAACTCCAGAAGCTCATATTCTATGACATGCCATGAATCTCGTACATACTTTTTCAACATGGATATGTGGAACACATTGTGTATTCCATCCATTTGTGGTGGTAAAGCGAGACGATATGCCACCTCGCCGACTCTTTCAAGGATTTCGAAAAGCCCAACAAACCTTGGTGACAACTTGCCTTTAATGCCAAAACGTCTGATCCCACAGCCTGGAGAAACTTTCAAGAATACATGTTCACCCACCTGAAACTCCAGGTCTCTTCTTCTATTATATGCATAAGCCTTTTGTCTTTGCTGCACCACTGCCATTCTTTCTCTAATAAGCTTTACCTTCTCTGTGGTTTCCCTTATCATCTCTGGTCCTAACATTTATTTTTCGCCAACTTCATACCAGCATATTGAAGATCGGCAACTTCTGCCATAAAGTTCTTCAAACGGTGCCATCTGAATGCTAGCTTGATAGCTATTATTGTAGGCGAACTCCACAAGAGGTAAGTGTTCGTGCCAACTACCTCCAAAATCTAGGACACATGCTCTGAGCATATCTTCAATCACCTGGTTAGTTCTCTCCGTCTGTCCATCTGTTTGTGGATGGAAAGCCATGCTAAAGTTTAGTTTAGATCCCAAGGTGTAATGCAGTCCTTTCCAAAAGTGGGATGTAAACCTAGGGTCTCTATCAGACACGATAGACACCGGTACTCCATGTAATCTGACTATTTCCTTCACATATAATGCAGCCAGAACATCTATTGACCACTTATTCTTCACTGGCAAGAAGTGAGCTGACTTAGTTAAGCGGTCGACTATAGCCCAGATACCATCGAATCCACCTCTAGATTTGGGTAGTCCGAAAATAAAGTCCATTCCTATACCTTCCCATTTCCATGCCGGAATTTCTAGGGGTTTGAGTTTACCTGCGGGTCACAAGTGTTCCGCCTTGACCCTTTGACAGGTTAAGCATCGGGCGACATATTCCGCCACCTCTCTCTTCATATTAGGCCACCAGAAGCTTCTTTTCAAATCTTGATACATTTTGGTAGTTCCAGGATGAATAGTATATCTGGTCTTGTGAGCCTCGTCCGTAATCATTTTCTTTGTCTCTGCATGGTCGGGTACACAGACTCGATCCCGGAACAATAGCCTTCCATCTTCAGTTAATGAGAAATCTGGCCTCTGGTCTAGATTAGCCTTAATCTCCACAAGTACAGGGTCATTGTCTTGGAGTGTTGTGATGTCCTCCAATAGTGTGGGTTGTGCTCTAACACTAGCAACAAAGCATCCCTTCTCTTTGATGTCAGCATTAATATTTAACTTGGCGAAGTCTTCTAATAACTTCCATTCTTCTACCATTAAACTTGACAATGTGATCATTGGCTTTCTACTTAGAGCATCTGCCACAGCATTTGCTTTTCCTGGATGATATTGGATCGTGAAGTCGAAGTCTTTGAGATACTCCAACCACCTCCGTTGCCTCATATTCAAATCCTGCTGAGAAAACAGATACTTCAAGCTTTTATGGTTAGAAAACACAATGAATTTCTCACCATATAGATAATGACGCCATATCTTCAAGGCGAAGACTACAGCAGCTAGCTCCAGATCATGTACGGGATAATTGTCCTCGTGCTTCTTCAATTGTCTGGACGCATAGCATATAACTTTCCCTTCTTGCATCAGCACACAGCCAAGGCTGATCCCGGATGCATCGGTGTATACTTCAAAACTGAGCAACTGGCAGGGTTAGTACGGGTGCTGAGGTAAGGTGTTCTTTCAATGCCCTGAAACTTTCTTCACATTCATCAGTCCATGCGAATGGATTCTCCTTCCTGGTAAGCCTGGTCATTGGTACAGCTATCTTTGAGAAATCTTTAATGAAGCAACGATAATAACCGGCTAACCCCAGAAAGCTTCTAATCTCCGACATAGTTGTCGGCCTTTCCCAGTTCTTTACCACCTCCACCTTAGATGGATCCACAGAGATTCCCTCCTTGGATATGATGTGACCAAGGAAAGATACTTCCTCCATCCAGAATTCACACTTCTAATCTCTGAGCACTTGCAGAGCAACCTTCAAGTGTTCCTCATGTTCTTCTTTGGATTTGGAGTAAATAAGGATGTCATCAATGAACACCACTATGAACTGGTCCAAGTAGGGCCTATAAATATTGTTCATAAGTTGCATGAAAGCCGCTGGAGCATTGGTTAATCCGAACGGCATGACCACGAACTCATAGTGACTATATCTACTCCGGAATGCAGACTTGTGAATATCCTTTTCCTTTATTCTCAGTTGGTGGTAGCCCGACCTTAGATCTATCTTGGAGAAATATTGTGTGCCAGAGATCAGATCAAATAGTTCATCGATGCGGGGCAGTGGATACTTGTTCTTTATTGTCAACTGGTTCAACTGACGGTAGTCAATGCAAAGCCTCATTGATCCGTCCTTCTTCCTGACGAATAGTACTGGCGCTCCCCACGGGGATGTACTAGGCCTGATAAAACCTTGATCTAGCAGTTCTTGAATCTGTCTCTTCAACTCCTGCAATTCAACAGGGGACATGCAATACGGGGCCTTTGAAACAGGGGCTGCCCCAGGGAGTAACTCAATGGTGAAGTTTACCTCCCGCTCAGGTGGTATGCCAGGTAATTCCTCTGGAAATACATCAGGATATTCCCTGGCTATTGGAATGTCTTCTAAGGTCGGCTTCTTCTTTTTAGTAGCCAAGACGGAAACTAGGAAAGCATCACAACCCTGGTTGATTAGCTTAGAAGCTTTTAGGGAGGATATCAAGATAGGGTGTTTGTGATAACGGGTGCCAAGTAGTGATAGAGTTAGAAGGTTTGATCTATGGCGACAGTTTACATCGGCATCATATTTAATTAGCCAATCAACACCCAGAATGGCATCATAACCCTTCATGTCTAAACAGATAAGGTCGGCAGGGAGATTGTGTCCTCCAATTATAGTTTCACATTTTGGCAAGTAGTGAGTGAGTTCAGATTCTGAGCCTAGTGGAGAGGCTACAGTGATCTTGGATTTCAAGGGTACAGGTTTGACAGGTAGAGTTGCAGCAAATGTGGTGGAAATAAATGAATATGCAGCTCCCGTATCAATAAGTACAAATGCAGGTTGAGAGTGTATGGAAATTGTACCTTCCACCATACCCCCTTCCTCGGGTAGGTCAGCTTCTATGACAGCATTAAGGCGTCCCTGACGCCGTGGTACATTTGGGCTCTACCTGGCTGGTCCTTCATCATTGGGTAGTCAGGAATACTGTAAGGCCCTCGAATTTTATTGCATTATTGTATTGCATGTAAAAAATTCATGTTGTGTATGTACGTATGTAAATATCTACATAAGTACTAGTTGGTATACTTATGTATGCATGTGTATAATTAGTTGTAAATAATGTATGAATGGTATGATGGTAGTGTGTACATGATAACGTATACATATGGCACATATATAGGTATAAGATGTGCATGGTTTGTGCATGTTTTAGAGTTCTGTCCGAAGGCCAGCTTGGCGTCAATATCTATAGACGTCGATGTTGTGTCGGAGTCAACCATATGGACGCCAACGCTAACCCCAGCGTCCAGCGATGTGGACGCCAATTTCTCTGACCTGCATGCGTTGCAGAGCCGGATTTTCGAGAGCAAGCTTGCTCACCCATTGGGGAGCTATCTCCAACGGTCTGAAAGCCTTCTTGTCCGACCTGCGTGAGAGGAGAGCTTCCTCTCCTCTATATACAAGCCCTTTTGCAACCCTCAGCCCTCTCTTGGCTCTCCTTTCAAGAGGAGAGGAAGGAGAAAAAGACAAACCCTAGTTCTGTGAGAAGGACCTGACTTTGCAAGCCTAGATCCGGGAATTTGGAGCTTCATCCGGCCATCTACAATGACTGGGAGATAGCTGGAGCATCAGGGAAGGCTTCCCCGATCTCACTTTGGTGTCTACATCAGTCAAGAACCCGGAGGAAGGTGTCTTTGGAGGCTTCTTGGGACTGCCCAAGGAGAGCTTCACCGCCATTTTAGATCCCTTTGGAGTATTTTTCAAAGGCAATTAACACTTACACTCCGTCCATGTAAATGTCAAGTAGGGTTTTATAATTTTTATGTATTTTTTCTCGTGTCCTAGATCCCCCTTTCACCTTTGCATTTGGAGTTCGGTCTGTGTTTCTGCACAGACAGGAACTTGGCGTCAATGCCCTTGATGCCGAGATCCCTGGTATGCGTCCAGCGATCTGGCCGTCCACTCCTGGAATGGCCAGAGACCACCGTTAAGTTCTCCAGGACAGAACAGTGAGCTGTTCTTCCTGGCATATTTGATTAATTTCGGCGTGTTTTGCGATGAGGATATAATGTAACTCTTATATGCTATGTATACTAGCTAATGTGATGAATGGGAGAATGAATGAACATTTATTTTTTGGGTGGTTGAGTTTATTCGTCTATCTAATGTGTATGCGAAAAGAATGGCAGTGTATATTCACCATAATCCTCATGATCCGTGGCAAAGTTTTGTTGCCCAAATTTGTTAGACCATGTATGTATGATCCTGTCTATGCTCTGAGTTTCTGACATTTTTCCCCATGCTTGTATGGTTATTGAAATTTCTGTTTTGGGAAATAGAAATCATGCGTAGGTCATGTTAAATTTTCAGTAAATTGCGTGTTGCTCGGTAAATTTGGGAATAAATTCTGTGACTTGTGCATGCTAGGGTGCAGACAGTGAGCTGTTAAATTTGTGATTATGTTCAACTCCATGTTAATTTGCATTATGAATAGTAATGTGAGATTGATGTTAAATTTTCTGTAACTTCATTTTGTGTCAAAAAAATCTGAAAATTTTCATGGGGAATCATAAATCTGAGATCAACATGTGGTTAAATTTTCAAGTTGTTTGGACAACTATATAGTGAAATATGAATTTTTCCATGCGAGAAATGTGAAAAAAAAAATGCATGCTAATGTGGGAATAATGTGACGTGTGTGTGTCATCCGATTCATGCAAATTTCTGAACATGTAGTCCCTGTTAACTGAAGAATCATGTTAGGAAAACAGAGCCCTTGTGTGAATGAGAAAATGAATGAGAGGCAAGTGACATGTGTAAAGATATGTGTTAAAAATTGGTAAATGTGTAAATTGTGCCAAGTGTGACACTGCTTCCATAAAGGGCAGTGGAACCGTATCAGGGAAAAGTCCCCCTGAGAAGGTTCAATGTGTTGTGATCCTAAGGGCATTAGGATGAAATCCTAGAGGTGGACAAGTACCACTGGTTAGGGTGGAGACTTGTTCTCCCGGTCTGCGCAGTCCAAGAGTCGTCACTGTATTGCCTAGGTGACGTCTATGTGTATGTGATGTGATGTGCCCTTCTTATGGTGGTTGGGACTATGTGTCACGGCACTAAAGTGAAAAATGTGAATGTGATTGTGATCATGTGCAAATTGTGTAGTATGAACAATGTGTAAATGTGCAATGTGTAAAGTGTGAAATATGTGAATTAGAATTGTGTAAAAATGTGAAACCAAAATGTGAGGATGTGAAATTGAAAACCCATGATATGATGATCTGAAATCATGTTAGAACAGCAACATAAATGTGGTTATGATTTTGTGCTACATGTGTACAATGCGTAGAACCCATGCTAGGGACAATCCTTACTTATGTGTAAACCATTCCATGTGTGTATGCTCTCACGTTGTGGTTTGAATGAGAACATAGCTTTCATGTGTTAGATTGTAAAGTGTTAAACCACATCAAAACAGCAAGCTTAAAGCATGTGAAATGGTTATGTGCATGTAAACGAATGAGTAGTAACCATGTTAGCAATGTGTTCTTTCATGTATGTAAGCTAGTCATGCTAGAATGCTCTCAAGTTTTAGTTTAAATTGAAAGTAGAACTTTCACGTGTAGGAATGCTTAGAGAGCATGTGATAGGAGATTTTGATTTAGAAAATCTGAAAGCATGAATCATGTGTTCATTAGTAGAATTTCCAAGATAAGGTTGTCAATTTCAATGTCACGCATGCTATATGTTGTGTCTTGTAAATGTGTATGTAAAACCTGCTATGATATGTACATGTATGGTATGTGTAGAGTTATTTGCTGAGTCTTTTAGACTCATTACTTGCTTCGGCGTACAGGTGTAGTAGGTGACACACCTTTGGAGGAGACCGTGGAAAGCGACTCCGAGCGCGGGGAGTAGCTAGTTTGGTGGAGCTTAGTTGTGACTTTTGGCATTTTGATGTATGTAATTGCAACATTGTACTAGCATTATCATGGACAAATGTATAAGTGTGGACAATTATGTATTTGATTTTCAGCAAGTTAATTATGTGGACTTTTAGTTCTTAAATGTTATCGAATCATGTATGTTAAATGTGGATGATGAATGAAATGAAGACAGTGGTTCTTTTACTTCCGCTACTCTGTTCTTATATTCATGTGTATCTCAGCTGAATGTTATTGTTGGGTAAATGTCCCACTGTGGCAATGTTCACTATATCGACGTGGGTTGGTATAACCGTACCGATATAATGAGGGTCGCTACAAATACGGTGGTCACGACCACCACATCTCAAGCATGCCCCGAGCTTCTTCCAGCATTCCTCAGCTCGGTGTCCTGGTTTATCACAGAACTTGCAGTTCTCAGACAACTGCCTACCTTCCACTTTGACTCTTTTGTCTCCCGCAGCATCTCTTCCAGCAATTGGCCTCTTACTGTTGCTGTTAAAGTTGTTATTATTGCTACGCAACGTTGGAGCAGTATTAGGTGCTCCCTTCTTGACAAAGACCGGCTTAGAGTTGTCCTTGCCCCTCATGCCCTCTACTTTGGCCATGGTGTCTTCTACCAGCTGAGCTCTTTGGACCATCTCAGTGTAAGTTTGAATGTTGTGTGGTCCTAGCCTTTCAATGAACATGGGCCTAAGTCCATCCATGAAACGGTTGGCTTTCCACCTTTCTGTGCCCACAAGATGTGGGGCATACACTGCCAGACGAGCAAACTGAGCTTCATACTCAGCCACAGACATGCACTTTTGTTTTAGTGCAGAAAACTCTGTTGCCTTCTTCTCCTTCACTCTCTCAGAGAAATATTTTCCCCAGAATATCTCCAGGAATCCGTCCCACTCTAGTTCAGCTACATTTGGCAGGTGGGCCGAGGTGGCCTTCCACCATGCTCGAGCATCCTTGGTAAATTGAAAAGTGGCCAGTACCACTTTTTCCCTATTGGTGCATTGCATTACTTGGAAAATCCTTTCGATCTCCTCTTGCCGATTTTCTGCTTCATCTGGGTCAGGGGATCCAGAGAAACGAGGAGGGTTTAAACTCCTAAAATTTCATTGCAGATCACCGGCTCCATTCCTTGCAGCTGTAGCCTGATTTCCAGCCTGAACTACATTTTGCAGGGCCTGAGTAAGTCCAGCCACAGTGTCTTGCATAGCTTGCCACTGGTTGCGAGCCATTGCAGTTGAGTGAGATTGTTATGAGGGTTCCTGAGAAAAGGATGGAAACCAATTAATGTCTCTAGATACATTATAAGAGTCAATGGGTAGGAGTGTTTAATTCTTTCTAACATATTCCCAGTCTCTACGCATTCTCACCAGGTACTATATTTAATCTCATGACCTAGGTTCCATAGGTATCTCCTATTCCTGAGACATATCCTATTTGATATTCCTAGGCTCTGATACCACTAAACTGTCACGTCCTGAGAATTACGCAGCAGATATTAGTTCGAATAACTCGAGTCGATATCCCGAGACGTGGACAGTCGGCAAATAAGCCTCTAGCTAGCACGCACTAAATGTATGTCAACACAACATCATAATAGGGCCCAACTGATGAACTCAATAAAAAAATTGTATTCAAAACTCAACTTATTGTATTCCAAATGGAACTGTTACAACTCTTAGACTATGGGATAACATAACTAGACTCAATAAAAGGAAAGTACATTTACCCCTCACTTCCTACTACATGTTCTAACTCTCAAAATAAACTACTATAACTAGACTCATAATTGGAACGCTCATCACTCGGACGCATTCCCATTCTCGACTTGCTCTTCCTCTTGAACTTCATAGTCACCTAGGTTGGGAAAAGATAGGGGATGAGCAAACCAGCCCAGTAGGATTTACATCTCAATGTGCGGGCAATGATATAAGTGATTAACATTTTAGAACTAGGCAAGTACGATGAATGATATGCAAGTACGAATAAAACTCATTAAAACATGATATATAAAACAAGTTGGATAGAGTGAACAAGATAGAATAAGATTTTTGAACAAGATGACAAGAAAGAACTAGCAATAGATCACTTTGTATAAGCACGCAAGATTTCACTTGATGTCAAAAGTTTTCAAGAAAACAAGATATCACTAGTTGCAATAAATACAGGATGGCCATATCACGCAAGCAAGCAAGCAAGCAAGATTGCACAAGCACGATCAAGTAACACTAATCAGGCACGTAGACACTAATGTACACCAAGGAAAGATCCACCAAGAATGCACACAGGTCACGTGTATGTGGTTATGTATCTAACATTCAACAAGCAAGAAAGTACTCCCAGCGCAGATGCAACGCCAGTAATCATTATACCCCATGGTTAACAGTATGTTTATGACTCTCCGTCATTGGGGCTAGACTGGAGCCCTTGGACACACGCCGTGCCCTGTCAGCCATCTCATGTAAAATTTTAAATGTAGATACCCACAGTCATAAATAATGGCCAATGAGAGTTTCAAAAATGTAGCATGTGTAATGTCATGTTCACGATGATGATGAGAGGAAATAAATAAATTGAACATGATTCCATGAGGACAATGGTCAAGAGATAAATTTGGCAGCTGAACGGTAAGATTTACAATTAGTTCAATCTTTACATTAATGGCTTTAGTCTAGATTGTAATTCATACGCACGAGAACAAGAAGAGAAGGAAGTGCACGTCCTAGATGTATAAGTGTGTAGTGATGCACATGTGTCAATTCACAATCCGTCGGTCTCAAACCCTCGGAAATACTTAACATGATGGCATGCAGTGAACAATGCATTTAACTACATATGGGTTTACAAGATTTTAAGATAAAATTTATCATTCAAAGCAAGCTAGAATGGTAACAAGAGTAAATCACAAGTTTCATGTATGATCACTTCATTAAGAAAGCAATTAGAATAATATTCATGTAATTAAGGATTTTTCAATGGGTTAAACACTTTTAAGCCATTAAATAGACATTATGTAATGAACAGACCCAAGACATGCAATATTTTGTAAAGGTAGTGTTGCCACAACCCATACTAGTGTCGACACCATGCTTCGAACACAAAGCAAAAATATGAAAAACTGGTCAAGTAGTGTCGACACTAGTTCAAGTAGTGTCGACACTAGAGACAGGTTCCAGAAAACCTTCTGGCCAACATGGGACAGTGTGTCAACACTAGATCAGGTAGTGTCGACACTAGAGACAGCTCCCAGAACTTTCTGGGTCAATCTGGGACAGTGTGTCAACACTGGATCAGGTAGTGTCGATACTAGAGACCTTCCCAGAACATCTTATGGGCGGTTTTGGGACAGTGTGTCGACACTAGTTCTGGTAGTGTCGACACTAGTGACCTTCCCAGAACACCTTCTGGGCTGTTTTGGGACAGTGTGTCGACACTAGTTCAGGTAGTGTCGACACTAGTGCCCTTCCAGAGAAAAACATACAGGTTAAGGGTGACCTGAAAACACGTCTCATGTAGGATTTACTTACACCTCTTATAACTTTCTAATGAATGATATTTAGATAAAACGTTCAACACAAAAGATGACGAGGACAACTAGTTGAAGAACTTTTATGTTGGGGGTTTGATCTAATTTGGTCTTGAATCCCGCGAAAACCTATGAAGAACAAAAGTCAAGTGTAGCCCGAAATCCCAGTATCATGCAGTGACTCTCTTCCCATGCCTGTAACTCCCTAACCAAAAACTTTTGGACAAAATTTCCAACATAAAAAATGATCGTGACTTCAAGTATAAAAACTTTAGTGAAGGAAGTCTAGTCTAATTTGGTCTCGAATCACGTGCATAATAAGAAGAACGGGAAAAAAAACTCTAACAGTGCGCGACTTTGGAAGAACACTTATAACTCAACATATACTCATTAGGATTCGATGAAACCAGTGGGAAACGAAAGTTCACTTGATGCTCTACACATTGGTATAGGATATATTAAGGTTTGGCCCGAGAAAACCTACCTTATGGGTTGAAGAAGTCTCATTTTTTCCAGAAAACTCGTGTTCAGACCACTTGGAGGAGAACACTTACTGCTCCGTGAATACTGCATGGAATTTGAGAATTCCACTTGGGTTAGAATGTAGACTTGACCCTCTTTCCAGGGGTATAAGTCTTGCAAGGTTTGGTTTAGGTTTGACTCATCTTTGGTCGACTTCAAGATGATGGTCTGTGCAGGTCGCAGCAGACACAACGGGGAAAAAGAACGGCTTGGTGTGGATGATCTCCTGCTCCCCAGCCACCAAGAACCTCTCCACACGACCCCAGCAAGTTCTAAAACTCGTTCCTAGGGTTTGGTGAAGAGTATTTAAGCAACCATGGTGTTTTAGGAGTCCTATTATGACTAGGAAAGCCAGGTTGCGGTTTTGACAGATTAGTTTCCTACTTAGGGAGGATTTCTTCTTTCCATAGAGTGTGTGAGGCTTTAGGAAACCTCCCACCATAGATAGGCACGAATTTGGGTTGCCAAGAATGCATGATTGCATCCCAATTCAACTCAAATTGCCTCTTTCTAATTTCAACCTATTTAGAGTTACGAATTTCCATGCATTTTCTAGCTTTATTTGATTATTGGGCCAAATGATGTCCATTGACCCAATTATGATATTGGGTCATTAATATATAATGGTGGAAGTCCCTCCAACACTTTTATTTAAATTTGATTTCTTTATATACTAAAATTTCCGGGGTGCTACAGAAATAGACAAAGGTAAAAGTGGAGGGAAAGAGAAGGAGAGGAAAAGAGGGATGTTGTTCACGGGCTGCTCTATTTCTACAGGCGTCGCAAATAGACGTCCACAACTCTTGCCGCCTACTGGTACCGCCTTAGTATTAACGTCCAGAATGGATGCCGTCAAGTTCAACAACAAACGTCCACATCGTTGGATGCCAACACCAAGTCAACGGCTAGCCCCTGGCCCTCAACCCCAAGTCAACAAAAATATCCATTGTCGTCAACCACACCCGAACCTCTACAAGACCCAATAAGGATCCGATAAAAACCCGAGACCTTACAGCCCTCCCCCCTTAAGGAATTTCGCCCTCGAAATTCAAACAACATAAAGAAAGAAGACTCACCAAAGAGGTACGGGAACTGCTCGTGCATTTCGTCCTCTCTCTCCCACGTTGACTCACTCCCTGAGTGCCGCTGCCATGCAACACAACTAATGGGATTGCCTTGTTCCTCAACTTCTGAACTCGGCAATCCTCAATGTGTAACGGAAACTCAGGTACTGTCAACACTGGAGTCACCTCAACCACTATGCACTTGGGAGAACATGAGACTCGTCAAAAAGGTACCTCCGAAGCATCGACACATGGAACACGTCATGAACTGCTGCCAACTCTAACGGATGCTGAAGTCTGTATGCTAAATCTCCGACACGCTCAGAAATGGTGAAGGGTCCAATAAAGCGGGGACTCAACTTTCCACGCCTACCGAACCTCACCACTCCCTTCATAGGGGACACTCGGACAAACACCTAGTCCCCTACCTAAAACTCGAGTGGTCGTCTGCGCTGATCTGCATAACTCTTCTGCCGACTCTGCGCTGACTGAACTCTCTGCCTCACTGACTGTACCACCTCAACTGCCTGCTGAACCAACTCTGGTCCCGTTACAACCCGTTCCCAACCTCGAACCAGTCAATGGGAGTGCGACACGGTCGTCCGTATAAGGCCTCATAAGGTGCCATACCGATACTGGAGTGATAGCTGTTATTATATGCGAACTCGACCAATGGCAAGTGAGCTGTCCACGATCCCTGCCACTCCAGACAACAAGCTCTAAGCATGTCCTCCAAAGTCTGGATAGTTTGTTCTGACTGACCGTCTGACTACGGGTGGTAGGCGGAACTAAAAGCCAACTCTGTCCCCAAAGCCCTCTGGAAACTGCTCCAGAACCCAGAAGTGAAGCGAGGATCCCTACTTGACACAATAGAGATCGACACTCCATGCAAAGGAACAATCTGCTCTATGTACAACGTAGCCAATCTACTCACACCCCAACTAGTCCTGACAGGCAAGAATCTGGTAGTCTTCGTCAATCTGTCCACAAGAACCCAAATGCTGTCAAAACCTCCTGCTGTCCTCGGAAAGCCACAAACAAAGTCAGTCGTCACATGGTCCCATTTCCACACCGAAATCTCTAACGGCTGCACAAGTCCTCCTGGATGCTGGTGTTCGGCCTTCACCTGCTGACAGACCAAACACCTAGCAACAAAAGCAGCTATGTCTCTCTTCATCCCTGGCCACCAAAACTGACGTCTCAACCTGTGATACATCTTGGTTGACCCTAGATGAATCGAGTACTTGGAACCATGTGCCTCCTGCAACACAGCTCTCCTGACAGATTCCTCAACTGGAACATAGAGTTGTCCCGGAACCTAACAGTCCCGTCTTCATGAAGCTCAACCTCTGGAAGAAGCAACATTCTATGCAACTCGGGATCTACTCGCTGAGACTCAACAACCTGTCTCACAACGGCGGGAGCCGCCAACAAACTGCCAAACACACACAGCTGACGTCTGGACGAAACTCTGAAGGACCCCTCTACCGCAGACTGCCACAACTGCCACTCCCTCAGCATCAGATGACCCACCTGTGCTTTCCTACTCAAAGCATCTGCGACTACATTTGCCTTTCCAGGCTGATACTCAATGCTGAAATCATAGTCCTTTAAATATTCCATCCAACGACGCTGCCTCATATTCAGATCCCTCTGAGAAAACACATATCTCAAACTCTGGTGGTCGGTACGGACTATAAAACTCACTTCGTACAAATAATGATGCCAAATCCTCAAGGCAAACACCACAGTTGCAAGCTCTAGGTCATGGGTCGGGTAACTCTCCTCGTGGGGCTTAAGCTGGCGAGACGCATAAGCCACCACCCGGCCTTGCTGCATCAAGACCGCACCTAGACCTACACCCGAAGCGTCTGTGCAAACCTCAAAACCCTCCTCACCTGAAGGTAACACAAGGACTGTCGCTGATGTAAGCAGTCGCTTCAACTCTATGAAGCTCTGCTCACACTGCTCCGACCACACAAACGAAACTCCCTTTCTCGTCAGCCAAGTCAAGGGTGCAGCAACCTGCGAAAAGTCTCGAACAAACCTGCGGCAGTAACCTGCCAAGCCCAAAAAGCTACGAATCTCTGACACAGTCCTAGGGCTTTCCCACTGCAAAACTGCCTCGATCTTCGCTGGATCCATAGAAACTCCCTCACCTGAGATCACGTGTCCCAAAAAGTGAACCTGTTGTAGCCAAAACTCACACTTACTAAGTTTGGCATACAACTGGTGCTCTCGCAAAGTCTGCAACACGATCCTCAGGTGCTCGGCGTGCTCTTCCTCCGAAAAGGAGTACACCAGAATGTCGTCAACAAACACTACGACAAACCGATCTAAGAACTGGTGGAACACCCAGTGCATCAGATCCATGAAGGTCGTTGGTGCGTTGGTGAGCTCAAACGGCATCACCAAAAACTCAAAATGACCATACCTGGTCCGAAAATCAGTCCTCTCAATGTCAGAGTCTCTAATCCGCAACTGATAGTAGCCCGACCTCAAATCAATCTTCGAAAAGACATGAGCAGACTGAAGCTGATCAAAGAGATCGTCAATCCTAGGCAATGGATACCTATTCTTGATGGTCACTTGGTTCAGATTCCTGTAATCAATACACAACCTCAGGCTACCATCCTTATTTCGGACAAACAAAACAGGTGATCCCCAAGGAGAAAAGCTAGGACGAATATAGCCCTTCTCCAACAGCTCCTCAAGTTGCCTCTTCAGCTCCCTCAACTCTGCTGGTGCCATACGGTACGGTGCCTGTGCAAATGGTACAGTGCCAGGAACCAACTCAACAGTAAACTCAATCTCTCTCTCAGGCGATAGACCAGGCAACTCTTCCGGAAAAACATCTGGAAACTCACACACTATGGGAATGTCCCCCACTCCTGAGGCAACCTGGTCAAGGGTCACTGAAGAAACTAGAAAACCCTGACAACCAGAGGCAAGCAACCTCCCCGCCCTCAAAGCAAGAACTAAGAAGCGAGAAGTAAGAGGTGCGATACCCTGGAAGTAGAACGCCGCTTCTCCAAGTATCCGCAAATGCACCCTCTTCTTCTGGCAATCCATCACCGCACCATACCGTTCTAACCAGTCCATACCCAAAATCATATCATAATCCTACAACTGCAAAGCAAACAAGCGAGCTGACAACCACTGATCCTGCAACTGCACTGGTACCTCCTCGAGACAGTAAGACGTAAGAACAAAGTCCCCTGTCGGAAACTCCATTGCTAGCTCAACGGACTCTCCCATACTCAACTCTCCAAGGGAGTCCAGAAACTCCTCAGACACAAAAGAGTGAGAGACACCAGAATCAAACAAAACTCTAGCTATAAAACCAAAAACTGTAACAATACCTTCCACTAGCTGAGTTGCCTCTATGTCTGCACGGGTCAAGTGAGTAACACGACCTCTAGCTCTCGACCCACCAGAACCTTCGACCTGCTGACACTGCTGCACGGGAGCCTGCTGCTGCTGCACTCGGGGTTGTGACCGGGTCTGCTGCTGCGGCGCACGAGGTAACAAAGGGCAATCTCGCGCCATGTGACCCAACTGGTCATACCGGTAACACTGTCCAGCAAAAGAATGTTGCACCTGCTGCGAAGGCTGTCCTGCCGGCTGCTGAACACTCCCAACAGACTGTTGCCTCTGCTCCGCCTATCTCCTATCACGCCGAAACTTCCTCCGAGATCCTGTCTTCGTCGTCGTCCCAGCAGAAGTGGACGCGTAGGAAGTCGTGGTCTTCGGAGTCGTCTGCACACTACCCTGCTGCTACCGTGGCTGAGTTGGAACTGCCTGTGTCTGAACCTCTGCACTCCGAACATGGGTTCGTAAAGTGTCAGCCTCCAGCGCTGCCGCTGTCTGATAGGCCGCGTCCAAGTCAGAGACACGCGCAACTATCAGCGCCTGCCTGAGCTCTGGCCTCAGGCCCCTCACAAACTTCTGAGTCCTCAGACTCTCATCTGCCATAATTTGCGGAGCATAACACCCTAGCTCCATAAATCTGGCCCTGTACTGCACCACTGTAGAGTCCCTCTGCTGCAAGTCCAGAAACTGGTACAATCTCTCCGTCCGGACATAAGTAGGACAGAAGGCCCTCTCAAAAGAAACGACAAACTCCTGCCACAGAATCTGTCTAAGTGGGCGAGACTGAAAAGTAGTCTCCCACTCAGAAGACCACCAAGTCAACGCCTGCGCCTGCAACTGGTAACTAGCTAACAACACTCGCTCCTCAGGAACACACTCCATGGAACCGAAAGTCCGCTCCACTGCATCCAACCACGCCCGTGCCGCATCTGGATCAGGCTAGCCCAAAAACTGGGGAGGCTGAAATTGTAAGAACTCCCTCAATACCCTCCCAGTACCGCCCTGGGGTATCGGTGCATCATGGTGCTGAGCTACAAACTGAGCCATCCCCTCAAGAAATCGGGTCAAGTCTAATCCCTGAGCTGCTTGAGGAGGAGGTGGCAGCAGTGGCGGAACAATGCCACTGTGTGCGTCCTGTGGCAAAGGCTGCATCTGCTGAGGTGGCGGAGCGTCTCCAGCTTCCTGACGAGTCGCCTGCTCAGCCACTCCCTCTCTAGGACGTCGCCTAGGCGCCATAGTACTATACACAGAGCAAAAATACGCACATTAATACAGTAACTACCTCCAGGCTAGTTAGCTGCTACTGTACTCTTTGTACCTTTAGTTAACATGATAGGTATTTCTTTATATATCTCATCAGACCAGGCTCTAATACCAACTGTAACGACCCAGAATCTGTATTACCAGTAAGTGACCAGTAACCTGAATTCTGACCCGCTAACCCATGAGACAAACTCGGAAGGGTAGAAAGAGAACGTTCGAGGAGACTATATAAGAAGATACACACCATGCAAAGCTGTAAATTTCACTATATATGGAACATAATAAGTACAACTCAGAGTTCACATCAAGTACAGAGTACAGGAGTACAACAAAAGTACTACTCACAGCAACTAGGGCACACCAGCACCGGAGTGGCTAGACTCGCCTGGAACGGGAGTCGACGAAGACCCACCTGAAAGGGAGGGGAGTGAGTCTCAAGAAAAGAGACCCAGTAGGGAAACGTAACCCCCACCGGCAACAGTACTAAAGTGCGGAAAGTAAGAACAGAAAGTAAATGCATGTCACACCACAAAGTAAAAGCTAGTGACAACTACGCATCTCCTTGACAGGAGTATGCTACAAGACTGTAAACCACACGGTTCAGTAACACACACTCACACACACAGTAAGTAGGACTCAGCTAGGGTCTGTGGCTCGGCGTCCCATCACCACAGAGTCTCTCAACCCCAGCCATGTGTGCACACTACAGATGCTCTCTCTCGCGTCTGGTCCACGACCGGTTTTCCCTCTACGCCTGACCTTAGCGGTAGAGAAGGGGCTCCACGGAGACCGACTCAAAACCACCACAAGAGTACGCACAGAATGGAGACGCTCTCAATGTCCTGGCTCACCGGCGGAGGACCCCCACACACCGGTCATCTAGACAGAGCGTCGCTCTATGTCCAAGTGACAAACAAAAATAGAGACACGGTAACTCCACACGAGTATGGACGGTAGCACTCACAAGTCTGAAGTACCGTACAATAAACGAACACCTCGTGTCACGTTTCGACACAGTCAATTACGCGTAATAGACGGCACTCATATTGGAGCCACACTCTAAGCCTGGCAAATTGTGTTAACAGGCGGACATCGCATGTCAACACTTCGAGGCACAAAATAGGACCAAAAGCCTACTGGGACATAGGATATTAACGGCAACATCGAATGTCGCCAATCAAGATATAAACGGCACTCATATTGTTGCCAACACCTGGTTAACGGCAATAGATCATGTCGTTAGCATCTACACTGAATATCTCAACGTCAACAGATGTGGACGTTAATATCCTCAGCCTCCTGAACCCAAAACGGCATCAAGTCAGTCCAACAGGGCAAAACCGCCTAACAGTACACAAATTGATGGAGGGGAACACCTCCTCTCATCTTCTAATACCACCAGAACTCTGGAAATCCACGATCCAACACTTGGATCGCCCAAAACACCCAAAATCCCGGTATGGCACAACCCAACTCTAAAGCACAATGAACATACTAATCAACACAACTTAAGCATGCCAATCTGCTAAGGAGGGTTTAAGGGGTTAAGTCCGTACCTCAGAACGCTCCAAAAACTCCTAAACAGCCACCAATCACGCTGGAA
The DNA here is from genome assembly GCA_014218235.1 of Colocasia esculenta. NCBI lineage: Eukaryota > Viridiplantae > Streptophyta > Magnoliopsida > Alismatales > Araceae > Colocasia > Colocasia esculenta. Next base: position 100,005,201 of record CM024753.1, read on the forward strand.
CCCCCCGGAGTCTCCACACGAATCACAACAAATCTCGACGTTTCCCGCCCGATCTATCACCGTCACACGAACCAGGGTCCTCTCACGAGCTCCCGTCGATCGCCGGAAGAGGTGGAAACAGACAAAGGTAAAAGTGGAGGGAAAGAGAAGGAGAGGAAAAGAGGGATGTTGTTCACGGGCTGCTCTATTTCTACAGGCACCGCAAATAGACGTCCACAACTCTTGCCACCTACTGGTACCACCTTAGTATTAACGTCCAGAATGGATGCCGTCAAGTTCAACAACAAACGTCCACATCGCTGGACGCCAACACCAAGTCAACGGCTAGCCCCTGGCCGTCAACCCCAAGTCAACAACAATATCCATTGTCGTCAACCACACCCGAACCTCTACAAGACCCAATAAGGATCCGATAAAAACCCGAGACCTTATAGTCATGGTCCTCGAAATTTTGTTGTATTGGATAATCTTAGCGATGTTGAATTATGGAATTGTTAGTACATAAATTAGAGGTCTACAAGATGGCTAAAATTTTATTAGTGTATCATGATTATTTCCTACGAAGAATTTTTGTCATTTGAGTTAACGATATATTTGGGCCCTAAGTGTGTTGTTAAGGCTTGGCCTTCCATTACATGAGATTTCATTTGAATGTCATTCCCTGATGAGATGAGATGCGAGAAAGTTTTCAAATTAGGTATTTTATTTTCCACTGCACTCATTTGTACCCATTTTTGGAGGCGTAACAATGGTGGTATCAGAGTACCGGCCTCATTGGCCCTGATCCATTGCTTGATAGAAGTAACTATCAAACCTTTGACTCCTTGGATTCTAGGGTTGGATAAGGATACCCTGGCTAGATAGATGGAATTATCTGAGCATCGACTCCTTGGATTCTAGGATGAGATAGGGATGATGTTAGAACACCATCCATGATCTTGGATTGGCTCAGAAGCATTTCAGGGCTTCCACTTAATCCTATGTAAGACAAGAAATGATATTAGAATGTTAGACTTGGATTCTAGGATTTGGATAGCTGTAACATCAAGGCTTCAACCCCGAATCTTGGTTGGCTAGAAAAGGTATCAAGGCCCTGTCCTTTGATCCTAAGTTGTATCTTAGTTGGACAACTAAGAGCCATTCGAGTAAAACATTAGCTTGAATCACCAAATCCGTCATGGGGACTTAGATTTCTTAGGTTTCTTGAATCTTGATATTGTCACATGTTAGCACCCAGTGACTGTGTAGAGCCATGGGCTAGATTGGACATTTTAATTATGAAAAAGCTTTGATAAGGGGCAAGGAAGAACTGACAACCCTGATAATTTATTTTGAAGGGACTTAAATTGACGATTATGGCAACTACACCCACACCCCTCATGGACGGACTAAGGTCGGTCCAGAAGGTAACCAAAGCATTACAACAGGCTGCCCAAATATTAGAGGATGCTTTGGAAAATGCTCAAACAAATACAAATAGAAATAAGAGGTCTAGAGATGACAAAGAAACTAGGAAAAGGATTGATAAGGATAGACAAGTCAAAAATTCAGAAGACCATGAACCCATAGATAAAAAAAGAAGCAACCCAACAATAGTGATAGTCTGCACAAGAGCAAGAAACCCAAGAAGAATAAGAAACAATTGGTTTTTGTTCCTGGTGGAAGATGCAAATATTGTAATAAAGCAAGTCATCATTCTATGATGTGTTGGAGGGCTCAAGGTAAATGTTTCCTATGTGGTAGTCTAGACCACAAGAATTTTGATTGCCCTGATAAAGGATCAAGCCCACAAAATAAATGTGAGCACAGATTTCAAGCACATGGGACACTAGATCTAGTTGAGGAAGGAGATTAACCACAAAACATAGCCCAATCATTTAAGGAGAAGTGATGCCACTGTGGACGAATGGGGCATAAGACTGAAGAGTGTTGGAGGAAGAATAGAGCTTGTCTGCAGTGCGGAAGTAAGTCTCACAAGATCTGTAACTGTTCGCGAAGGAAGGAAGAAACTTCTCAAATGCCAAATGCCAGCTACTGACAGTGGAGAGAAGGAATCCTTTAAGAGGAACCATATGGTCCTGAGTAGTTAGAAGCACCTTGATTTTTAAGTTGTAAACTCATTTACAAGAAATATGTAAATCTTGGTACCTTTAAAAATCCTATTAGGACCATTATCTTCTATGGAATTGAGTAGTATTTTTTATGAAGTATATGTGCATGTATGCATGCCCCTCCAAGAAATACCTTATCATGGAAAGGATGTTTTGCTGGCATAAGTCTTAAGTGGGGGAGATTGAGGATCATTTGGTGATCACAATATATTAGGTAGTATGAATTTAGGGACCAAATTCTTTTGAGTGTGGAAGAGTGTAACACTCGAGATTTTTAAATCCCAAATAAATGAGGATAAATTAGTGGAGATGATTGAGTAAGGTCTCAATCAGGATAATTAAAGTAAAGGAGTCAATGAAGAAAGTCTTGTGATGAGTGGGAAATTCATGAAAGGGGAACACTAGTTCACACCAGTTGGTTACAACCCACTAGCCCTTCGACTGGTAAAGATACAAGTTGTCAGTCGAAATGGAATTTCAGATTTGACGAAGTGAAGCTTCGTATGGAATAGAGATCACGTAGTTAGATGAAGCTTGACTTCAGATATGATGAAGTTAGACTTCAGATACAATGAAGAAGACTTCGGATGGAACAGAGATAACGCAGTCAGCCGAAGTGGAACTTCAAATATGACAAAGTTAGACTCATATATGATAAAGTTAGCTTCGACTGATCACGTTGAAAACATGTATGGCTTTGTATATGACGAAGTTAGACTTTGTATATGATGAAGTTAGCTTCGACTGATCACGTTGAAAATATGCATGACTTCGTGTATGACGAAGTTACACGTTGTACATAACGAAATTAGCTTCGATCAGGTTGAAAACATGCATGACTTCATATATGACGAAATTAGACTTCGTATATGACAAAGTTAGATTCAACTGATCACGTTGAAAACATGCATGACTTCGTATATGACAAAGTTAGAATTCGTACATGACGAAATTAGACTTCAACTGATCATGTTGAAAACATGTTTGACTTCATATATGACGAAGTTAGACTTCGTACATGACGAAGTTAGCTTCAATTGATCATGTTGAAAACATGCATGACTTTGTATATGATGAAGTTTGCTTCGATTGATCACGTTGAAAACATGCATGACTTCGTATGTGACGAAGTTAGACTTCATATATGACGAAGTTAGCTTCAACTGATCATGATGAATATATGCATGACGAAGCTAAGGCAATCGATGTTTGGAGACCAATCAATGTTGGTCAGCAATCGATATGAAGCAATCAATATGGACAATCAATATGCATTATAAGGCAATCGATGGAGGACTTTGTTCTCCAACCAATGTGAAGCTCTTTCATAATCGATAGAAGGCTTCATCAGCAATCGATGGGGATCTTGAACTCCAACCGATGGAGGGCCTTGTCCTCCCATCATAGCAAGACCACCTAGAGACTTAATTATGGAAAAGATCTGAATAGCTTGTACTTGAAAATGACCCCCTAGACACATCACTTTAGGAGTTGGTAAAAAGGCATGACACAAATATGATGGGTCTGTCCTTTTCTAGACCAAGTCAAGGTTAAGTATGATAAGGAGTATGGTTGAAGGCATGACAGATATGTGACTTTGTCCTTTTGCCCAAACAAAGTTAAAAGTTAGGAATGGCAAGGCATGGGTTAGGTATGGCCTCAAGGCCCATATGTGGCCAAGTTCGACCTCTAGACCCCATAAACTCTCTTGGAAAATAAAGAAAAAGGATTTTAATTGGGAAAAGAGCCCTGTATAGACACCATGAGACCCTCTTAGGCTGACCCCGATGCCATGTCTGGTTTTGGTGAAACCCCTGGAGCTTGAGAGACCCTCTTCTGCTCATCTATGAAAGAGATCTGCTAGAGCTGAAGGGACGAACCAGAAGTTGGGATCTTGGAGTTCCTTGACCACTGCGTCGGCCTACTGAAGCTAGACTTCGCGGAGTCCATCTTCTTCCTCTAGCCTCTACATTAGACCATAGGAGTGGACTTGATGAGTAACCCAAAAAAGTAGGTTTTTTCGGGCACAAACTATGTATCTTGAACTATCTGAGATTTTGATCCAAGTTTTGTACCTTGATTTGTTTAAATTTTGTCCAATAGAATGGTTAGAGGTTCTTGACCCTCACCCCATTGTGAAAGACCCTTTTTGCCCCTTTCTATTTGTTGTACTCTTCGACTCCAACTTCGGCAGCCTATGAGCTACCTTGTAGGACAACTTGCCATTTTTAGCCTAAGCACCCTATAGATGTTAAAATTTGTAATAATGTGAAGATCACTCAAAAGGAGATTTTCTACACTTAATCATCTTGATTCTTGTTCCTCTGCGACTCATATGAAATTCAAACCTTAGGCCTGCTTGTTTTTTGAATCCAAAACCCATAAAATGAAGGAAGAAAGAAAAAAATATATATGTAGGGAACCCCATGGTACTTTGGCATGATTTGATTCGTTAGGCTCCCTCTCTCTTCGCTCATTGAACCCTTGGCACCCTTATAAATGGTACTCTTGTCGTTCTTGTTTCCTCAAGAGTACTTCCAATTCTAAACGAAGTACTGCTACTTGTCTGTTGGAATTATCTTGGCCATCATATGTTCTGGCACTACTTGGGACTCCAGTCCAACTACTCTCATGCCTGTGCAAATGTAAGGGTCATGTCTAGTCGTGGGGAGGAGCACTCCAATGTACTTGTTAACCACGGGAGTATGGACTTGCGGTGTGGGCATGACACTGATATGTGTGCAAGATTTGAAAGTGCCTTCTTGACATGCTATGATATGCTTGTTCATTGTTATGTTTTCGCTAAATGTCCAATCTTATGATCTGATTGATCTGCATTAGGTCTAAAAACCCATCTCGTTATTTGTTCAATTAAATTGTGCATGTACTGTAAAGCCAGCCTTGATAATTGTACAAATGAACCATGTATTCCGAAGGACTTTGAAACTCTTGCCACTATTTGAATGTTCCAAGAAATTGGGATTGTTCACTATCTATTCACTTGCCATCTTGACTTACATAGAAAATAGTTTTATAGTTAAATTTTGTACTATCTAACCTCCCTTGAATTCTGTTGCTAATGCATTAATCATGTATATAATTGCCCGCACCTTGAGATGTATATAAGTTTTGCTCATATCTATTTTTGCCTAACCATTTCAGGTTGTGTAAATGAAGAACTAGAAATCAAAAGGTTGAGATATGTGTGCTAAGCAAGAAGTTCACCATAGAAAGCCACCCCTTAGTAGTTCCAGAACGAGTGATCAACATGAAAAAAATTTATGTTTGTTTTAATACTAGTTAGGTTAGCATGGAGTGAGAATTGTACCCAATTGTTGATAAAGTTGTAATGTATCTTGTTATGAGCATCAAATGGAATTGTATGTGGAGACCATTTCATCATTTGTGCTTGCAAAACTTTTGGATATTTTTATGGAATAAAGCATTGTTTTGGTCCTCGAAATTTTGGTGTATTGGAAAATCTTAGCGATTTTAAATTATGGAATTATTAGTACTTAAATTAGATGTCAGCAAGATGGATAAAATTTGATTAGTGTATCATGATTATTTCATGCGGAGAAGTTTTGTCATTTGAGTTAACGATATATTTTGGCCCTAAGTGTATTGTTAAGGCTTGGCCTTCTATTACATCAGATTTGATTTGAATGTCGCGCCCCGATGAGATGAAATTTGAGAAAATTTTAGAATTGGGTATTTTATTTTCCGTTGTAATTATTTGTACCCATTTTTTGGGGTGTGACAGTATAGCACTTGGATGTAATGCTAAACACTCTGATCATGAAATTCCCGCGGGCAATAGTACTTTCAGGTGCACCTCCCAGAACTAGATCGAGCCCTTTATATATTGCTAGACATTGATTATGTTTTGTTATCTTAGACAATTAATAGATGGCCAAATAGGGTACCAAGAATTGATGAGAGTAATTGAGTGCTTGAAGGCAGAGGGGCATCGGTAACATTATTAAAAAATGAACGATAGAAAACTTAAACAAGTCATTTAATTAAAAGGCATCATTATGAATGAAGTTTAATAAATTACCAAATATATTATGACATATTTAGATGATTTATTCAACTCTAGAATGGAAGATTTTTCTATGTGTATGTGTAGAAAATTGAGATATTGAGATTTAGGTCGTGTGCATGTCCTTTAAAAGAGGATTATAGCATGTTTATCATATATAATATTAGTTACTTCGTTACAGTAAATTCAAGGGTATTAACAGTGAATAATTAGGATGAACTTTGCATGAAAAGTCATATTTTTGGTTTTTGAAAATACACAGGCAAGTCGAGACGTAGGCCAGAGGCGCGTTCAAGTCGCAGAGCACTAGGCTGACGCGATGGCCTTATTCTTGTCGCGACAGACGTTGGCGACACGTTCAGGTCTGACAGACAGGCCGACACAGCGATGTCGCGTCCAATCGTCTCGACGCATGTAGGTTGGGTTTTGACAGGACCGACAAGACGACGTCGCATCCGATCTTCTCGACGCATTCAGATTGGGTCTTGACAGGGACGACATGATCTTCAGGTCACGATGGGCAGGGCCGATGCAGTCTTTAGGTCACGATGGGTCGTGGCGATGCGTTCAGGTCGCACCCGACAGAGCCGATGCGATCTTCAGATCGAGTCACGCCGCATCACGGGTGTGCATTCTGGTCGCACCGCATGAGAGCGGCACGTTCTCAGGCCGAGAACGAACTTATTCACATGTCTTCGATCAAACTCATACATCTCGGTGTATACAACATGAAAATCCACAAAATAAACTTTAAAACGTTGCTAACAGGATTCTAAACATGATAGAAATAAGAATCAAGTAATTAGACGTAGATTTCATGGAGTTTAAGATCAAACAAGAGGGCTCGGTTACATGTCAATAGTCGAACTTTGAACATTGAAATACTCATAAATGGCATGATAGAAATTGAGAAAAATATGGGTCTTTTGTTACTGGTATCATGGACTATTTATGGTCGAGGGTAATTAATTTTTGCTTGAGAGATTGCCTACATTTAGACAAGTTGAACTTCTAAGACTTGAAACGTGAAGAACACTTGAAGATCCTCTTGCAAGCTTTCTTTTTCTCAAATCTCCCCTCGAATGGCCGATCTTCCTCGCCCTTCAAGTCTCGGAAGGTCAACAAAGTTGGTCATGGACAATATTTAGGTGTTTTTGTAAATCTAATGTTGAAGAGTCCTTCTAAAACTCTAATTCTTCCTTAATTATGAATTTCCTATATTTATCTTAATTTCTTCCCGTCTAAATCTCAATTTTAGATTAAGATGGAACTAAATTTCGTAACTATAAGATTAGACTAGTGTTAAGACTCTTAATTAGATAATTACATGAGTTGTAAGAGATTTTCTTATCTGAAGAGTCCTTCTAAAACTCCAATTCTTCCTTAATTATGAATTTTCTATATTTATCTTAATTTCTTCACCTCCAAATCTCAATTTTAGATTAAGATGGAGCTAAATTACATAACTATAAGATTAGAAATGTTAGACTCTTAATTAGATAATTACATGAGTTGTAAGAAATTTTCTTATCCTTTTTTAATTTATCAATAATTTAATTACGAATTTTATCTTATTTATCTCTAATCTATCAATTAGACTCTTATTTTTAACCCACTAACTTATGTACAGATCAATTACACAATCCATATACTAATTTTACTTAATAGATTTTAATTTCTTTTTTTATAATTTTAATTGATATAAGTATTTAAAATTTGAGAGTTGCTTCTTACGCCCACATTATATATATATAGGTATATATACATAAAGATATGCATACATATAGAAATGTATATAGAAATTTGTAGCAAATCCTTTGCCGAATCTTCTAGTGGGGGATTATATATAAATAAGGAAAACACAAAATCCAAATTACAGGGGAGAGAAAAAAAAAGGGAAGCCAAAAAAAAGGCGAAAAGCAAAAGAATTATATTAAAAAAAAACACCACCCAGGTTTCTCTCCTTCACAAATGACTCCGCCATCACCGCGCCATGGGGGAAGAAGGAAGAGGAGAACTGAAGTCAAGGGGAACTCCAAGGATATATATGTAATCACATTAACATATGGAGCGGAAAGCAGAGGGGAGCCTAGACTGACTACTACTGTAACCCCAGCTTTGTATGTTCATATTTTTTCTTAAAAGGCAGCAGATGTCCAACACTGGCAGCAGCCCATGATCGAGAATGGTGTTGTACTCCCGCAACGTGGTTGGACTGGCCTCGGAAATGGAGACACCGCACGCTTCCGCCGCAGTCAACGAAGCGCTTTAACGAACGCCAACAGTGACTCCACATCCCTATTTTCCGACGGGTACTTGATGGGCTGGGAGGTGCTCCGGGGGAAGAAGAGTACCGTCGGGAAGCTCCCCAACTGCAGCTCCTTCTCAGCGAATGGCTTCTGGTCACCGTCTGCGCGGAACTTTGCCACCTTCACCCCTGAACCCCGAAGTGTCTCAGCCAGCTCTACGTACGAGGCGTCCATCGCCTGCGCACCAACAGAAGCAAGGCTCAGAACAGATGAGGGATAACATATATGGACTGCTCAAAGTAAAAGTTGAATACATTGCGTAAACGTGTACGTACTTGGCAGAAGCGGCACCAGGGAGCGTAGAGAACAACAAGCCAGGGCTCCTGCCTGTTCTCCAACCTGAGCAAGTTCTCGATCCCGGGTCTTCTTAGGCTAATGACGGCTTCCGTTGCGAAGATGTCTGAAGTTGCCCCGGCGCCGTTGCCACCATTGCCGTCGCTATTAAGGTGCGAGGTTTCTTCCTGTTTGATGTTGCCCTTGTGGAGTCCGCACTCCTTGGCCTTGGCATCCTCCCACCACCACCGTCCCTCCCTCTCGTGCTGCCCCGGCAAGACTGGCCGCGTGCAGGGCTCGCAACCGATGGACACATATCCCTAATAAAACCACCCCACAAGCCCACAAAAGAAGTGTTAATTAGGAGAAAGGCAGAGCATGCATTATGACTAGCTAGCAAGGCCGAGGATGGCCAGAACTCATCAAAATAGGAGGAATTCCCACAACAAAAAAGGCGAATCAAATGTGGTTTTCCCTTTTTCACCTGGGAATGCAGCGAGTTGACGGGGACATTCATGGTCCTGAGGAAATTCCAAATATCTCGGCCATCCACCTGCGCAACGGGATTCCATTTCACCAGGCTGCCGGTTCCGCCCTCCAACCCCTCAAACGACGGATCAACCTGCACATGTAATAACGCACATATATATATGAGTTATGACCTGGCCCTGGACCTGGTCCATCCACAAATTATGCAACCGCGCACATGTTCATCGTAAGGTTATATATATATATATATATACACACCTGGACGACGGGGATGCTGGCTCTGGTGCCGGGGGACTGGTCCTTGCGCTGGCCGGTGATCCAGGCGCGGAGGCCCTTGAGCGCCCTGCGCAGCGGCCTCACCTTCCTCACCCGGCAGCACTCCTGGTGCCCATCCTCGTAGAAGGAGAAGAGGCCCTTGCTCCGCACAAGGGCCTGCACCTCCACGGCGTCAGGGAACATGTACTCTATCCGGATGTCGTAGTGCTTCTCCACCTCGTCAAAGAAGCGGTAGGTCTCCGGATTCAGCCTCCCGGTGTCGAGGCTGAACACCCTGAAGGGGCGCCCCGTCAAACGGGCGTATTCTATCAACGCCACATCCTCCGCTCCACTGCACAGACACCCGACGGACACACACACCGTCAGGAACAGGAATACCACCACCCACACACACTAGCAGCATAACTCGCAAGATAAAAAAAGGTCGGTCCCAGCTACCAATAATACTACGTAATTAATTAATTTAGTTGGCGGGGAATACTCGTATCTTCATTATAACATGATATGACTGGTGTTTAAATCTAATAATAATAATACATATAAATCGAATACTGACCGCACATGCGAGCAACAACACGACGGATTGACCTTCGAAGCACCTGAAGGACCCCCGCCCGTCCGGCCGGGTTGGGGGTTATTCTCCTTACGAATACCACCGGTTTAAAAAACAAAAAAAAAAGGAGAAAAAACCCAACTCCGGTTTGGTACGGTATATTTATCATACTACTAAAAATGGCACACCTGAAGGCGATGGCGATGTCATTGCCGAACATCTCCAGCGCCCTGTCCATGACCTCCAGAGGCGACGCCGACTCCAGCTCCCCCGCCAGCTTCTCCAAATCCACCGCCTGCGACACGTTTCCCTCCTCCCTCACCCCGTTCTTCTCTCCCACTTCCGCGGCGCCAGCGGCGATCGTCGCAGCATCGGCGGCCGCCAGCGGAGCCACCGCCCTCCCAGGCTCTACCGCGCGCAGTGGACCCACCAGCGCCCGCCTCCTCGACGCCGACGGTGCGGCCGGCGCCTCCCTGGGCACCCTGTTGCCGATCTGAACGCCAGCTGCTGAAGGCAAGCCAACGACAGGTTAGAAACATTGGAACCTTGGAAATGGGCGCACATGGACGTAAAAGGGTAGGATTAAGTGGAGGTCCGCATCCACCTCTCAGTTCGCAGGGGGCGAGGGCGCGGGAGGAGACGGATCCGGAAATTGCTGTTGCTGCCGAAGCCATCTTTGCAATTAGCTCAGGTAAGACTCTCTTCTGGGCACTCCTTCGCAGCTCTCCCACACCCCGGCTTCCCCTCCTTCCTGTGTTTGTGGCTTCTCTCTCTCTCTCTCTCTCTCGCTTGTTGGGAAGGCGATATGGAAGGAGAAAGGGGTTAATAGGGAGGGAGGAGAGGCAGGCCCATCCAGGTTCATTGAATCTGGACTATCTTCTCGCAGGTCACGTGGCATAATTCCATTGGATGGACCGCCTGCGTCCCTTCGGCCCTCACGACGGCTGCGGCCTCGGCGGATCCTGGCGTCAGCTCTTTCGACATTGCGGGTGGGGACGTGCTGACAGAAAAGTTGGTTGTTTGTATATATATTTTTTAAAATAAAAAAGGAAAAATTAATTATTAGTGTCAGTCAAAGTTCGTCGTACCGCATTTTTCGTGACACGGTACGTATCGAAGCGTATCGTACCGTTGAGATAGGGTGGAAAATTAGAATGTTGTGTTGAAACCCATTCTCCTCTTGTAAGCATATTCAAATAATGTTTATTTGTGTTGAAATTTTATCTATAAGCTAATGTATTGGTTTTACAAATTATGGTGATTTTACCTTAATTTTTATAATTTATTTTATACTAGATGAAAAATTACTCGGAAAATAGTTGCATCGACTTAATATCGAAATCCGTACGTCAACAATTCTGGATATTTATATTTCTGATATCACCACATTTTTCTAAAAATTATGGTGTTCTCAAATTTTATTTTCGTTACAGTTTTTGATGTCGCTCCGTCGGAGCGCGCACTTCTGAGTATGACATTGAACTAGCATTTATTAATATTAATTAATCCTATATATTAATAAAATTATTATAATTTGTATCATCTCTTAATTAATTTATGTTTGAAATTTTATCTCAATTAGACACTAATTAGATAACTTAAGTGTACACAGAGTTTGTCGCGGTACGACGAACTCTCTATGCACGTACTTCAACGAGACGACATTTGGTTTCGAAAATAAAGTCAAATATGAAGTCATTATAATTACTAAAAAAATGTGCTGATTATAAAAATATAAATATCATGAGTTATTGATGCATAGATGCCGAGAATAGGTTGACCTAATGATTTTTGGGACAGTTTTTACTTGACAAAAAATTAATTTAAAAATTTAAACTAAAATTATTAAAATTTGTATCACATATTAATTAGCTTATGTTTGAAATTTCATCTCAATTAGACACCATTAGATCCCTTAGATGTTGAGATTAAGTCGATTTATTAATTTTTGAGATAATTTTTACTTGATAAAAAAATAATTTAAAAAATAAACTAAAATTACTATAATTTGTATCATCTATTAATTAACCTATGTTTAAATTTTCATCTTAATTGGACATCGTTTACATCACTTTAATACACCTAATATGAAAAAGTTATGAAAAAAAAATTAACCGAGCAGACCGAACCGATCCGATCCGGTCCGTGGTGTGCCGCTGCGTACCGCAGCGGCACACCCGGGTCACCCCATTGGGGTGACCCGACCGTGCCCGGGTGCCGCTTTCACTCGGGCACGATACGGCACGCCCGTGCCGGCCCAGTTTGGGCGGCACAGGCGAACGATGGTCTTAGCAGAAATCTGATATTATTTTCAAGTCTCTGTCAGGTTTTCAAAAGTCTTCTGATCTTTGTTTTATGTAAGAATTATTTTTAAGTCTCTCCTCCCGTTATCTCAAAAATATATAATTGTTATCTCAAAAATGTGTAATTATGTAAGTACGTACTTACACAGTTATATGTGTAACTGCGTAAGTATGTAAATCCTGTAACTGTGTAAGTATGTAATTACATACTTACGCAGTTACACATGTAATTATGTAATTACATAGAAATTTTATAAGTTTGTAATTATGTAATTAGAACTTACTTAGTTATATATTTACATAGTTTTAGAAGAATTTATCTAATTATTTTAATTCGTAATATATCAAAAATGTGTAACTGCATAAGTACGTATTTACGCAGAAATCTTGTAAATGTGTAAGTATATAATTACATACTTACACAGTTACACATGTAATTATGGAATTATATAGAAATTTTATAATTTTGTAACTCTGTAATTAGGGCTTACCTAGTTACATACTTATATAGTTTTAGAAGGATTTATCTAGTTATTTTAATTTGTAATATGCCAGAAGTGTGTAACTGCATAAGCACGTACTTACACAGTTATATGTGTAACTGCGTAAGTATATAAATCATATAACTGTGTAAGTTTGTAATTACATACTTACGCAGTTACACATGTAACTATATAACTACATAGAAATTTTATAAGTTTATAACTCTGTAATTAGGGCTTACTTAGTTACATACTTATATAGTTTTAGAAAGATTTATCTAGTTATTTAAATTTGTAATATAACACAATTTTGACCCTTACAAGTCGTGCCCGCGTGTGCACTGACGAGGCCCTTTAAAAAAAAAATTAAAATAATGAAATCAATCTTTGAAAGATTGATTTTTGAAATAATTTTTACTTTATAAAATTTTATTTTTAAAAATTAAATTAAGATCAGTGCACAGGCGGACGCGACTTGTAAGGGTCAAAATTTTGTTATATTACGAATTAAAATAACTAAGTAAATCCTTTTAAAACTATGTAAGTATGTAACTAGGTAAATCCTAATTACAGAGTTATAAACTTATATAATTTCTATGTAGTTACATAATTATATGTGTAACTGCGTAAGTATGTAATTACATACTTACACAGTTACAGGATTTACATACTTACGCAGTTACACATATAACTGTGTAAATACGTACTTACGCAGTTACACACTTTTAGTATATTATGAATTAAAAAAATTAGGTAAATCTTTCTAAAACTATGTAAGTATGTAACTAGGTAAGCTCTAATTATAGAATTACAAACTTATAAAATTTCTATGTACTTACATAGTTACATGTGTAACTGTGTAAGTATGTAATTACATACTTACACAGTTACATGATTTACATACTTACATAGTTACACACTTTTGGGATAACAGAGGAGGATAACGGGGGTTAAAAACAGGAACTTAAAAATAAGTCCTGCGTAAAGCAGGGATCGAAAGGCTGTTCAAAATCTGACAGGGGCCTGAAAATAATGTCAGATTCTTGCCAGAGACTAATAATTAATTCTCCCAATTAAAAATACACATTGTGAGTTTATACAAATATTGTAAGGGCAATTTAAGTAATTATCATATCATTTTCTTTCATAAGTCTATTAAAAAGATGTAGAAAAGAAAATGGGATGTTATATACAAGAAAAGTGTTACAAAGATATATACTTGATACTAGGTTCTCATATATATGAAACGTGCTCAGTAAATGAAAAGGCAGACATAATTTAAGTTTTTGCGCATAAACATGTATGCATACATATATATCATAGATATAGGAAAAAAGTTGAAGGAAATTTTGTGGAATCAAACAAGGATATATGAGGATCCCGGTTGGATCGATCGGTTAGAACTCTTGCTTAAAAGTAAGAGGTCCCGAGTTTGATTCCTAGGAGGGTTTACCTGATTTACGTATAATCCTCGAAGTGTGTAGACATTAATCTCTGAACCCACAAAACCACACGGGACGGAATTTCTTCGTTACCAAACAAAACAAAAAAAAATCAAACAGGGATATCCATGGAGAGGATGCGGGGCGCCATATATATGGTGATTGATAGCGCAATCTCCACCTTTCAATAAGTGCGGTTCGTGGAATAGGGGCAAATCGTACCGGAAATTGCGGTCCCAAGGACGCACGCAGAGGCAAAGAGTTGTCAAGTTGGGCAAGCTGAAGAGGGGAAGTTGTAAAGAATATGCTTACTACTTAGTGCCGACTAGCAGGAGCAACCCCACCCCCCACAATTCCTCTCTCTTTCTCTCACACATTCACACGTACACACGCCAAAGATACGACACACTTATACATGCATTATCAACTTTTATATACACTCGTACATACATTATCAATTTTTATATAGAAAATGTGAGTGAGACTCGAAAACTCACATAGCATCTTTTTCTTAAGAAATACTTGGGTGTACATTATGAGTGTGCATCAAGCGATATATTTGTGAGTATAGATAGATGTAGAAATTTTATTCAATAGGGTCTTCTAAATTATTTTTTATATTTAAACAATTTATATATTATATATTATATAAATAAATAAAATTAAATATATATTTAAAATAAAAAAGAACCCTATTACTAACTAACATATGTAGTAAATTACAAAACATATAATATAATGTGAGCCTCCATACAGGTTGGTTCGCTGAATCACATTTATATATAGCAAATCTCAAAAAATATAATGTAAAATGAGTCATCGATATTCAGATTCGCTAAATCACATTTGTATATAGCATCACAAAAAATAAATTACCTAATTATCATTGACCTAAACACAGTAAGATTTTAATTTGTGTTAGTACCCACTTTCTTAAGAAATGAAAATTTCAACTTCATAAAACAAAGTAAAAATATTAACAAAATCATCAGAAGAATAAGTGTAGCACCCCGACTAATTACAAGATTAAAGAAAAATAATTATGTATATATTTGAATAAAAATAAGGAAGAAATAAAGGGTAATAATGGAATTATTCATCATTCCGTTACAACATTCCCATTTATAAGGAAAATACAATTTACACTAAAT
This sequence comes from Colocasia esculenta, assembly GCA_014218235.1. Classification (NCBI taxonomy): domain Eukaryota; kingdom Viridiplantae; phylum Streptophyta; class Magnoliopsida; order Alismatales; family Araceae; genus Colocasia; species Colocasia esculenta. Next base: position 100,020,635 of record CM024753.1, read on the forward strand.
TAATAATGTCTAATAATGTTACTCATTAAAATACTATTATGGAACTTTAATTCTTGTAAAAGATTCAGAAAACAAACAAACAAACAAATAAAGTACATAGATAAGATGAAGAATTAAAATGGCCAAACATTTTGATAATACATTTGGTTTATATCTTAAAAAAATCAATAATGATAATAAATACTTGGAGATAATAAAAATGAATTGTGCATGTTAATAATAATTTTAAGGAAATAGAATTCTATTGGGCTTGTTCTTCATTTGAAACTCTTAATTATAGAGGACAAAAGAATTAAAAAAAGTTTCTAATCTAATAGAGATGAAAATCCATACGTTAATGGGACTTGAACAATTAAGATAAGATTTTTAAGTAAGTAATTATTTATGATTAAACCTAACAACCCTATGAAAAATTTAATTTGGTGACGTGGTGGTGGCGGTTGCCTTTGTGATAAGGTTAGCACTAATAGCGTAAGAATCGTAATAGGATTCTAAAAGGAGGGGGGGGGGGGGGGGGGGGAAAGGAGTGACCAAGAAGTAATGGCTTATTAGAACTCCAACTAAAAGAAATACATATCCCATTAAGACTCTAATTGGGTATTTAGTTCTATGAGAAATGATTTGTGCACGTTGCCAGGCAGACGCGCTCATGTGGGGCACCAGGTCGTCTAAGGCGCGTCCTAGCGTATTCGTCTGAACAAATCATTTGTCCGAACAGACGTACAAATGACATTTCCCTTAGCTCTATACATAGATGATAGAAGCAAGCCAGCCAGCCAAACCCTCCTGACTGATGGGCGTTTGCGTTAGTAGGTCTCCGTGGTATCTTCTTTTTCCTCTTCCTTTTCTCAACCCATGGTAGGTATTCTCTCCCAAGGCACAATTAAATTAAACAATAAGATAGATAGAGCATGCATGCATGTTGAGATTTATATTTAAGATCTCAATTGAAAAAAACAGTTCATGTTGTAATTAATCTTGAGTGAGTGACGTGCATGAGCTAAGATTTCTATTTAACATAATAGTCAAAACCTGTTCGTGTGGAGATTTATCTTGAATAAACTGTGACATGCATGTTAAAATTTCTGTTCAAAATATATATTAAAAAAAAAGTTAATGTTGTGAGAAACCTCAAGTAAATGGTGCCTGGTATTCGATTTAGTAAGAACTGATCAACATGTATGCAGCGACAGCCATACTTACACTACAAGAAAAGAGGTTATTGGGGACGGCTGCTAGCCGTCACCAATATTTAAAACACCGTCCCTAATAATTATTAGAGACGGCTACAAGGCCGTTGCTAGACTGTCCCTAATAAGCCCGTCACCAATAGTATTGGAGACGGCTAAGCAACATCCATCCCCAATAATGTTATTGGGGACGGATAAATGTCCGTCTCCAATAACATTAATTGAGACGGATAATACCCCGTCCCATTTAATGTATTAGCGATGGCGTGAAAGTCGTCTCAAAAACATGTATTAGCGACAGACCTGAAGCCGTCTTCGATAATATTATTGGAGACAGATAAAACACCGTCGCCAATAATATTATTGAAGACAGACAAGAAGCCGTCGCCAATAGCATTATTAGAGACGGCTTTGAAGCCGTCTTTAAAAAACTTATTCGCGACGGCTATGGAGTCATCTTGAATAACATTATTGGTAACAACGATGAAGCCATCGCTAATACATCTATTAGAGTCAGTTTAGAGTCGTCACAAAAAAAAGTATTAGCGACGGTTTTGGTGTCGTCGGGAATAACATTATTGGCGACAACGATGAAGCCGTCGCCAATACATCTATTAGAGCCAGTTTAGAGCCATCACAAACAAACATATTAGCGACGGTTTTGGCGCCATCGGGAATAACATTATTGGAGACATGGAGGAAGCCGTCGCCAATAGAGTTATTGAGGACGAATTCTCACCAATCTCCAATGATACTATTAGAGACGGAGTGCAGTCATCTCCAATGAGGCTATTGAAGATGGCTCTATCCATCTTTAATAGTATTATTGGAGACGGCGAATTGGAGACGTTGGGAGCCGTCGCCAATAGTTTTATTGGAGACGGTAGAAGCCGTCCCCAATTTTTTTATTAGAGATGGTTGCAGCCGTCCCCAATAGTCTATCACAAATTATAAAAAAATTGTAATAAAAAATATTTTTTCACAAAGTTACAACCTGTTATACAAAAATTACATTAACAAAACACATTCCAAAATAACTAAAAAAACTTGAAATTTAAATGTATTACATGAAAAGTTACATACATAAACCATTCACAATCCTCTTTCTAAAACAACTATAGTACTTCAAATTGAAATCCATTACATCACAGTTATTTCAAATTTTAATGTATTACATCATAAAATCATGATCATAAATGAATAGTGAAGTCTCACTCATCCTCACCAAAAGAACCCTCATCCTCTCCATCTCCCTAATCTCCCTCTGTCTCATCCTCAGGTGGTATAGCTGGTGCACCACTTACAGACGTATGAGTACGAAAATACTCTTGCAATTGTTTATCCATGCTTTGGAGCATCTGTGTCTGTAGCGCAGCAAGTCAAGCCTCCACTCGAGCCTCTAGTTGAGCCTCCACTTGAACTTCCACTCGAACATCTATATCTGTGCTCTGTGTTGCTATTCTCTGCTCCTGATCTTCAATGATTTTTTTCATTCTTTCAATCTCAGACTTCTGCTGAGATATCTCAGACTTCTGTTGAGATTGTTCCTATAGGAGACGCTGATATGCAGTGTTGCTACTGCTACCACCCTCAAATGTCCCATACCAACTCCTCAAAGTCTGTCCTCGACCACTGCATCCGATCCGTCCAGGCCTATCCCTCCCAAACACCTGACGGAAGGCCTCCTCTGGACTAAGTATGGCAAGATGAGCTGTGCCATCTGATTCCTCTGAGGGAGTGGGATTCATCAACTGGGTCATCTGATCTTGTAATTAATATAAGGTAATTAGTACATAAATAAGTTGAATATATGAATTAATATTATGATTTATAATCATCATTACCATCACTTGATGACTTTGTTCATTGCTCCATATGACACTGCCATCCGGTGTTGTCCTAGCTTGTGTCATTTGAAACATTTTCGGACGTGTGGGATGACGACCTTCCTTTTACATCTATTTAACATTTAAAAGTTATAATTAGACTATAATAATGTCAAATCAATTAAACAAATTAATAATTAAAATCAATACTTATAAAATCATTACTTAATTGATGAATATTCGTCCGCCCTCTTCAATAAGGCATTGATAAATGAGATCGATTAGACTTATTTCTTTCATAACTTGCTGCATTCATGAGGAAAAAAATTAGTGATATCCTAAGTAATTGAATCCAAGAAATAATAGGATTTGACAAAATAATACCTTACTATCTTCTCGATCCCATATCTCACACATGTGCCGCCATTGACTAGAATCATAACTTGGTGGCAAATTATTACATGCATCCTCAAATGGTCGTCCTGCAAAACTATCATACACAAGCACAAGTTACACAAGAATGTGTGTGCAATAATACTACATAATAGTAAAAACTCTTACTTTTCTTTTCAAGTGGGATCTTTGCTTCCTTTGCATTTCTCCCATATGGCGAAGAATGTCGGCGTCTATGGCTGGAGACCACAGAAAAGTGAAATGTTGCTGCATAATCATCATATATGATCAATGTCATTATAATTGTAGAAATGAACAATTATATAACCTAAATAATTAAATTATTTTTACCTGTAGGTCTCTCAAAATAGCCTCCTTCTTTTCAGGAGGAAGGGTCATGTAGTCTTGCTGCCATAGGTTGCAATGTACTCTATTACAAACTTCAAGGTATGTAGTAAATTGCTGAGCATATGGACCAACTGAAGATCCCCCTTCTAGATCTATAGGAACGGTTTGGCCTGGAGGTAGGATCCTGACGCCGGTCGCCCTAGGAGGACCTCTCCCACATCTTGTGGTACCAACTAAATGAAATAAATTTCAAGAAATAAAAAACATTGTAAGCCTAAAGCAACTGAAGATGCACTCCCAGGAGTCTGAGGACTGATGGTTGCATGCTCATAGATGTTTGCGGCATGTGGTAAGGAACGAGGTGTGTGTAGCCCTCCTGATTGTGAAGCCTCTGCTTGTGAATGTACAGACTGTGAGACTGAAGCTCCTGCCTGTGAAGCTGATGCCTATGAATGTACATTTGCAGACTGTGAGGCTGAAGCCCCTGCCTGTGTCTGGAGCCCCCCTTCCTGTGAAGTCAATATGTGTGAATGGGAGGCCAGCCCCTGCGCATGGGATGACTCCCCTAGAGTGGTCTGCTGGGCTGACCGACAGGTCTTGCTGAACATCTTAAACATCTGTTGAATGAAGAATATTAAACAAAAATAATAATAAATATATATGAGGTCTGTGAAATCATATTTAATGTACAAAAATGAAACCGTACTAGCAAAGTGAAGAAGCGAAAAAGAAATGAGGTATGTGAAAAAGTGAAAAAGAAATGAGATAAATAGACATGCATTTAAGAACAATCCCCTTGCCATGACCATGTTTTCTTCTGAGGTCAACCGCAGTTGAAACCTAAGGTCAACCCCATTTCTCAGAACCAAAACTGAGGATTGGAGGGTCTACTCATGAGGAACCATGGGGTCGACCCCACTACACCATGTTTTCTTTTGAGGTCGATCTCAGTTGAAACATGAGCTCGACCCCATTTCCTAGAACCAAAACATAGGAATGCAGGGTCGACCCATTAACAACCATGGGGTCGACTCCACTAGACATGAAAAAATGAAATTCTTACAGAATATAAAAAATTCACATATATATATTCTTCACTTTGAAGCTGTACATGGATATCTACATCATTTAACATGACAGGCACATCAACAAGGCCTTCTTGATAGGTCTCTTCATCATCATCACTTGCACCGCTAGACATATTATAATAACTTCTAGGTGGTGACTTAACAGCTATCACCCACCCTACAACACTGTTGTCATCTACATAGAAGATTTGCTCAACCTGACTTGCAAGTGAAAATTGTTCATTAGTCCCTAATTTGCGATGTGTATTTAAAGATACAACTCTATGTTCATCAACTTTGAAACCTCGGTCCTTATTATACACATCCCACCATTCACATTCAAATAAGATAATTTATTTGTTTCTTTCAAAAGACATTTCAGTAATATCAATTAATTTTCCATAATAACCATCGCATCCAGATTGAAGCTCAGCATTGACAATAATACCGCAAAGTTGTGTGGATTTGGTAGAGTCAATTAAGCTTGTGCAGAATCTGAAGCTATTTGTAATATACCCAGAAAATGATGTTGCCAATCTTAATGGACTGAGTGATAAAATCTCAAGTTCCTCAGTGTAGCATGGGTCATGTAAATTCTTCAGTTCTTGGACACGTGATGGAAACCACATGAGGAAATTATCATTTATATTCCTTCCACTTGCAAGTGCATCTTCATGTTCCCGCCGAACATGTACAATATCATCAACTTGATTTAACACATATGTATGTGCTAAATCTCTTTCGGCTTCTGACCATGTTCTGGGTACTTGTCTGCACTTTATTGGACGACCAACTGCTGTAAACATAGACACTTCTCCATCAAGAGTGCTAAATGGACCACCATCATAATTTCGATCTTTAGTATTGTGATCATCCATTTCTTGCATGTACATCGAAATAAATAAACTTCATTCTTCCACAAGATATCCTTGTGCAATTGAACCTTCCACTCGAGTTTTATTACCCACATAATCTTTCAATTTCTTTAAATATCTTTCAATTGGATACATCCATCGATATTGAACTGGACCACACATCCTTGCTTCATATGCCAAGTGCACTGTTAGATGCATCATAACATCAAAGAATGACGGTGGAAAAATCTGCTCCAGCTTGCATAAGATAATTATAATATCGGCCTACCACCTCAACAAACTTGCTTCATCCAAAACTTTGAACAAATAGCTTTAAAATATTAACTAAGCTGAATAATTGGATCTGCCACTTCTTTAGGAATGATACCACGAAGTACTAAAGGAAGCAACACTTGCATGTACACATGACAATCATGACTTTTCAATCTTGCGATTGTTTTGCTACCCATATCAACACATCTGGAGAGGTTTGAAGAATAGCCATCTGGAACTTTTATATTGTTGATGAAGTTGCATATACGAGACTTTTGTGCATTGTTCAACTTATAAATAGCATCTGGAAAGCGCGCTGAATTCTCGTAAGGATGTAGTTCTGGACGAATTTTCAACACTTGTAAATCTTTTCTTGAGTTGAGGTTGTCTTTCTCTGTCCCCGACAAATTGAACATGTCAAGAATATTGTCACAAATATTTTTGTCAATATACATGACATCTAAATGATGACGAATGATTAGAGATTGCCAATACGACAGAAATCTGAAGAAAATGCTCTTCTTCTTCTAGTTTTTGTTCTTTTCTAATTTTTTTCTTAACTTCTCCAACTTTTTTTGAAAGGCTCACCAAACCTTACTAGGTCCATCTCTTGTTGCTGTCTCCACAATTCATAACCTGTCTTCATTATTAAATTTCTTTTATCACAACGTCGACCATCAAATTTATCTTTGTACTGATGCTTTCTCCATCGGTGTGTTATTGGAAGAAAACGACGATGCCCTAAATAACTTTGTTTTTTGCTGTGAGGAAGACGGAGAGAATAAGTTTGATCATTGCAAATTGGACATGCGAGCTTCCCTTTAGTACTCCATCCAGACAAGTTTGCATAACCTAGAAAATCATTTATGGTCCACAGCAAGGCGGCTCGCAAAGTAAAGTTATGCTTCTTTGCATCATCATATGTCTCAATCCCATTATCCCACAAGCCCTTTAACTCTTCTACTAATGGTTGTAAATAGACATCAATGTCATTTCCTGGAGCTTTCGGACCGGGAATCAATAATGACATCATCATGTAAGCTGACTTCATACACACCCACGGTGGCAAATTATAAGTCATCAATACAACTGGCCATACACTGTACTTTGAAGGCATGTTCCCAAAGGGATTAAACCCATTAGTGGCTAGGCCAAGTCGAACATTACGACTTTCGGAAGCAAAATCTGGATACAACTGATTAAAGTCCTTCCATGCTGGAGAATCTGCAGAATGACGCATCTCACCCTCAGATTGGTAAGGACGACTGCCATTATGCCATGTCATCCATTAAGCTGTCTTTGATGAGATAAATAGGCATTGCAATCTATCCTTTAAAGGAAAATAGCGTAACACCTTTCTTGCCACCTTCTTACTACTTTTTGAAATATTATCTTTATATCCTGAAGTACCACACTTTAGATATTGAAATTTATCTTCATTTTTTTCTCAAAATAACACACAATCATTTTTACATGCATCAATCTTTTCATAACTACGTCCCAATTCTTTAACAATCTTCTTTGCTTCATACCAATTTTCAGGTACAAATGCATTACTAGGCAAAACTTGTTTAAACAACACAAGTATCATATTCATACATTTGGTTGTATGACCATTCAAAGATTTCATGTGTATCAATATCAAAATAAACTTCAACTTAGACATATGTTTGCACCCAGCATACAAAGGAGTTTCTGCATCTTCTAATAACTTATAAATTTTTTGTGCTTTTGGATTCGGTTCTTCCTCATCTTCTCCAACAGGCACATTGTCCCTTTGAAAATCATATAGCATGTCCATGAGTTCATCGAATTCTAACTCATTTTCTGATTCGATAAGTTGTGTCTCTTGTGTCGGGGTATCATCATGTACTTGCTCACCGTGTGACAGCCAAGTCTGATAATCTAACCATATTCTGTCACATATTAGGTGCTCATGCACATGGTCCCTTCTAAATATGAAGCCATTGCAACATCTTCGACATGGACATTGAATCAACTCTTTGTCTTCTCCATGTCTAAATCCTATTATGTCATCATGATATGCAAACTCTAAAAATTCTTCAACTCCATCGACATACCTAGGGTCTAGCCTATTAGGAATATCCATCCAACTCTTATCCAATTCAGCCATTCTGTGACACAAACATATTTTGCACACAAAGCAAACTGTCAAGTAAGAAATAGACATCATTTCCGTATAATCATATACAATCACAATACATAATATTTAACATACATGTACACACATACATGTCACTGCAAAATCCGGCAACATTCACATAACCACACAACATTTCGGTCTATATGCATTATACAAGTGAGCCACCACCCGGGCTAGCTGGATCACATTCACATAACCACACTGATTATAATGTCAATATGCATTATAAAAGTGAGCCATCACCCAGGCTTACTGGATCACATACCTTTCTTGCCAACGGTAAAGATAGTGACCAATAATAAGTCCAGTTATGTAGGAGAAGGTCAAGCTGCATGCAAATAAAGTAAAATCATAATGTGAGACATTATAATTTAAACATAAATTTATAATGAAGTTACAAAGGGAAGGGGTACTTAAGGGCTAACTGTTACAAGACCTCTCGTGAGGTGTGTGCAGTGATAAATTTTATACATACATAGATCAAATTTAAAAATCACATAAATATGAAAGGAAAATGAAAACAAAGGGTAGGGGTACTTAAGGGCTAACTGGTATATCGAGAGACCTTTTTCCAGACTTATTTGAACCCCAGGTATAAACCTACTCCAAGATCCATGATTCTACTCTTGCAAAGATAAGAAAGCCTATGACAGGATGAAGAAAGAGCTCTCTCTCTCCCTCCCTCAAACGGTTATATAACTACATTCCAGCTGAAAGCTGATCCGCCTAAGAGAAACCCAAATTTTAAATGGGGGAAGGGGAGAGGGAAAATGATAGTGGGAAAGTTAGGGGGAGGGGTTGCATAGGGGTCGAGGGAGGGGGGAGGGGCCAGATGGGAAGGGGGAGAAAAGTTGAGGATTGTTGTCTGAGGGAGGGGATGGAGACCGGGGTTGGGGAAATGCTGGGCATAACTCCACCGTCGGTGGGGGGAGCAGAGACCAGGGTTGGGGGAGGGGATGGAGACTGGGGTTGGAGACACGAGTTCCACCATTTTCCAGAGGCCGAACTCCACCTTCGATGGGGGGAGCAGAGAAAGAATAGACATGAGGAGGAGGGGGAGGAGGAAGAGGAGGAGGAGGAGGCAGCGCCGAAGGGAGTCACATACCTACGGAGGCGGCGATGGAAAGCTCCCAGTGGCGGCGCTTCGGCGGTGTGGGCTCAGCAACAGCTCGGAGGCGATGGCGGGGGGAGAGATTATCACGGGGTGTTTCAAGGGGGGAAGGGAAGATGGGGGTTGAAAATGTCGCCCTTTTTTTCAGGAGAGGGGGGGAAGCGCGTAATCAAGGCAGTCCATCCTAGAACATCCTAAACCTATGAGATCTAATTAAGACATCTGGGGCTCTGATACCACAAAACTGTCACGCCTTGACACGGAATATCAGGATGTTAAGCAGTTAATGTAATGCAAGTATAGAGCGATATAAACAGCAAACCACTACACAGTTTTAAATAGTATAAAACCAACTATATTTCCTTATTATTTCCACCGTGTCTATTACATTAACTAGTTCAGAGCCTTAACTATGGGTCCAGAGAACTTCTTCATACTTATATAAAATTAAACAACTAACTAAACTAAACTAAACTAAACTAGACTCTCATAGTCTGGACGACACTGGGGTCACTCTTGATTCTGCTCATCCCCATCCTCTTGTGTGTGGTCCTCATCATCATTATATTCACTTGAAGACATATCACAATTACACAGGATGAGCGATAATGCTGAGTAGGACTTAATATCTCGTAAAATAGACATGCTTTAAGTGATTAATATCTTGGATACCAAGATAACTAGAGAGAACGTTCAAGGGAGTCATAGCACGGGATAATAAGGGCACAATAATATTTTTCAAAAAAAGAATATAGCACATCTAGCACGTTAAAGGATTGGTCATATCACGAGATAGCACGTCACGATAGCACACTAGTCAAGATAGAACTTTTGATTGTCTTTAGATTATTAAGATAACTAGAACTTGAGTGTAATGCCAAACACTCTGGTCAATAAACTCTCGCAAGCACTAGCACTCTAAGAACTTTTGATTGTCGTTAGATTATTAAGATAACTAGCGCTTGAGTGTAATGCTAAACACTCGGTTCAATAAACTCCCGCAAGCACTAGCACTTTTGGGCACACCCCCCAAGACCAGATCGGGCCCCTCATAATATTGTCAGGCATTAGTCATGTTTATTATCTTTAGACAATCACTCAATAGCCAATAGAGTATCAATGATAGATGAGAGTAAAGAAAAATAGATGAGAGCGTAAAGAAAAACTTGAATAGATGAGTTTATAAAGAGATCTAAATAGAAATAACAGGTTGGGCACATAAAACGACAAGTAATACCAACGAAAGTATCTGTTGCACACAACAGTCGGTACTGGTAGAAAGTTTGGATTCCTTTTCTTTTGGTTGGTGTGTGCATGTGAAGAAGAATCCAAGACAGTGGAATAGAACATGCACATCTTCCATGGATAGAGCAATTAACATACTTTTAACCTTAATATTACCTGATATTGTTACAATCTTTATAGGAACTTAAAGACAGACTCATCACGGTATCAAGCAGGACAGTTCAGAAATCTTGGTTTTAAGGCTAGAGGAAACACTTAGGTCTTGATGTATACGACATGTAAATGTATGGAAACATCTAAACAACTCCTAATAAGGTATACTCAAAAGAAATCAAGGTCTTGACAAGAATTTCACGAAGAACAAGAGCAACAAAAAGATCACGGGTACGTGAAATATTAGAACCTTGAACATGAAAATCTCACAACTTGAGAGATAAAATCGGGACAAACATGGGCTTTGGATACTACTTTTTTGGACTGTCTATGAACGAGATTATTTAGGTTTGTGCTTGGGAGATTGTCTACCTTTGGACGTTCATAAGAAAATCTTCTGCATGACGAAGCAGAATGGGGTCTTGGGAAGAAAGCTCCGGTTGGGCGATCTCCTCCTTCTCTGGCACTCTAGCTATTCTTCCGCAAGTCCTTTAGCAAGTTGGTAACTCTCCCCCAAGGGCTTATGATGAGTATTTATAGATTTAGAGTTATCAGGAGTCCTATCGTAACTGGAAAGTGGACTTGTAGTTTTAACTTGGTCCCTTTCATGCCTAGAGGATTCCCGACCCAATAGGAGTGAGAAACCTTTAGAAACTCTCTCTCGAGGAGCAAAAATTTGGATTAATATGGAAGTGTATTGATGGTAAAATCTCTAGGATTACTATTTCTTAACTCTTTATAGGAGTCCTATTAGGTTCCCGAACTTCCATAGGAATCGTTTCCGTAACAGATCTTCCTATTTGGTTTTGTTCTAGGGATCAGGTTCGGAATCCACTATTGGATTTAGTCACATTTCTATGGTCCATTTTTTTCCTTTTTATTATCGGATATATAGTTAACACGTGTTTTATAGTCTTGAAGATAATCAGCAACTTCGTCATATACGAAGTCATACACGATTTAGTCATAGACAATAGAAGCTAACTTCATCATATATGAAGCTAACTTCGTCATATCTAAAGTCCACTTCATTATATACGAAGTCTACTTTGTTTTGGTCTTGAACAGTCGAAGCTTAACTTCGTCATATATGAAGCTAACTTCGTCATATCCGAAATCCACTTCCTCATATACAAAGTCTAGTTCGTTTTGGTCTTGAACAGTCAAAGCTTAACTTTGTCATATACAAAGCTAACTTCATCATATCCGAAGTCCACTTCGTCATATACGAAGCCTACTTCATTTTGGTCTTGAACAGTTGAAGCTTAACTTCGTCATATACGAAGCTAACTTCGCCATATCGGAAGTACACTTCTTCATATATGAAGTCTACTTCATTTTGTTCTTGAATAGTCGAAGCTTAACTTCGTCATATACAAAGCTAACTTCGTCATATCCGAAGTTCACTTTGTTTTGGTCTTGAACAATTGAAGTTTAACTTCGTCATATACGAAGCTAACTTTGTCATATCCGAAGTCCACTTCGTCATATACGAAGTCTACTTCATTTTGGTCGTGATCAGTCGAAGCTTAACTGCGTCATATACGTAGCTAACTTCATCATATCCGAAGTCCAACTTCGGCTGACAACGTTATATCTGGGCCTGTCAACTTGATACATCGATTGCCTCAAACATCAATTACTGTTCAACATCAATTATCCTTTAACATCTATTATTAACTAACATCAATTACCTTTGAACATCGATTACCTTGAACATTATTACCTTGAAACATCGATTACCTTGAACATCGATTACCTTGAACATTGATTACCTTGAACATCGATTATCTTGGACATCGATTATCGACCAGCCCATAATGATTATCGACTATTTTATCCATTGCTCTGTCGTTTAATGTGCATTTAATCAAACCTCTTTACAAATTTATTATTATTTTTATTATTCCTATTTATTTAAGATTTAAAAAAATCCAGGTTGTTACAACAATTGAACATGTTCTTATGAGATATGGACTCAGTTTATCAAGAATAAGGTATGCTGGTGCTAGTAATATGGAGGGTGAGTTCAATAGTCTTAAAGCATTGATTATGAGAGACAATAGCTCAGCATAATATATTCATTATTTTGCTCATCAACTCCAATTGACTCTTGTAGCTGTTGCTAAGAATCATGGTGATGTTTCTTGATTTTTCTCTGTTGTTTCTCAAATTATAAATGTGATTGGTTCACCTTGCCAACGACGAAACACTATTCAAGAAAATCAAGCTATTAGAATTGCAGAAGTCTTAAGCAGTGGTGATCTTTAGAGTGGTAGAGGTTTGAATCAAGAAATAAGTTTGAAAAGAGCATGTGATACCCATTGGGGTTATCACTATGGAAGTCTCATAAATTTGACTATTTTGTTCTCTTCTATAGTGGAGTAAGTCTCATAAATTTGACTATTTTGTTCTCTTCTGTAGTGGAGTACTTGATGTTATTTATCAGGAAGGAACACTGGAACAAAAAGGTAAAGCACACGACTTATTATTTGCATTGAGAACTTTTGATTTTGTATTTCTTCTACATTTGATGACAAAAGTATTGGCCATCATAAATGAGTTTTCAATAGCTTTGCAAAGAAAAGATCAAAATATAGTTAATGTCATGTCTCTTGTGAAACGTATAAATAACAAAGAAGGTTGGAATGATCTTTTTGAAGAAGTATACTTATTTTGTGACAAAGATGATATTCTTATTCTTAATATGGATCATCAATATATTTTTTCTAGAAGATCTCAATGCCAGGCTCCTTGTATCACAAGTTTCCATCATTTTCAGACTGACTTGTTCTATCACATATTAGATATGTAATTGTAAGAATTGAACAGTCATTTCAATGAAACAAACACTGAGTTGTTTCTTAGTGTGGCTATCTTAAATCTCTATGATTCATTTTTCAACATTTGAAAAGGAAAAAGTTGGTTAAGTTACCTCAATTTTATCCAAATGAGTTTCTTAATTTTGTTGATCTTATGGCACTTCATAAGTAGCTTGAAAATTATATCTTTGATTTGACATCAGATAAGAGATTTTCCGACTTAAAAGATATTGGTAATCTTGCAAGAAAATTGGTAGAGACAAAGAAACATGTTGTGTATCTGATGATATATTTATTTATAAAGTTAGTATTGTTTCTTCCAATAACTATTACAAGTGTTGAAAGAGTATTTTCAGCAATGACTTATATGAAAAATAAGCTACGAAATTGGTTGTGTAGGGATTGGATGAATGATTGTTGAGTGACATTTATTGAAAAAGATTTATTTGAGAATGTAAGCAATGAATATATTATTAAAGTGTTTTAGAAATACGAAAATTTGTCGAGTACAATTGTAAGAAAAGAGCTGATTGTAATGAATTGTCTCATTTTTATTAAAATATTTTGTTTTTATTCTAAATATATATTTAAAATTATATATTTATATTATATATATTAGGGAGAATTAATTATTGGTCCCTGTTAGGTTTTTCTGTACCTTCCGGTCCCTGCTTTATGTAGGACTTATTTTTAAGTCCCTACTTTTAACCCTCGTTATCTTCCCCCGTTATCCCAAAAGTATGTAACTGTTATCCCAAAAGTGTGTAACTGTGTAATGTAACTGTGTATGTATGTAAATCCCATAACTGTGTAAGTATGTAATTACATACTTATGCAGTTACACATGTAACTTTGTAACTACATAGAAATTTTATAAGTTTGTAACTCTGTAATTAGGGCTTACCTGGTTACATACTTACATAGTTTCAGAAAGATTTACCTAGTTATCAAAGGCTTACCTAGTTACCAAAGGTTACCTAGGGCTTACTTAGTTACAGAGTTACATATGTAATTCTTGTAACTACGTAAGTATGTATTATAGAGTTACATGCGTAACTCTGTAACTACATGTAAGTGTGTAATTACACATGTACATACTATGTAACTACACATACATATGTAACTTTGTAAGTACATAGTTTTTTATGCCTTAAGTTTGTAATTATTTCTTTATGTAACTATGTAACAAGGTATGAAGTAGTTACACAGTTAAATATGTAGCTGCGCAAGTATATATTTACAGAGTTACATATATAATTACGTAAGTATGTAAATCTTGTAACTGTGTAAGTATGTAATTACATACTTATGCAGTTACACATGTAACTCTGTAACTACATAGAACTTTTATAAGTTTGTAACTCTGTAATTATTGCTTACCTAGTTACATACTTACATAGTTTTAGAAAGATTTACCTAGTTATCAGGGCTTACCTAGTTACTAAAGGTTACCTAGGGCTTACCTAGTTACAGAGTTACATGTGTAATTCTTGTAACTGCGTAAGTATGTAGCTACTGAGTTACATGTGTAACTCTGTAACTACATGTAAGTGTGTAATTACACATGTACATACTATATAACTACACATACACATGTAACTCTGTAAGTATGTAAGTAAATAGTTTTTTATGCCTTAAGTTTGTAATTATTTCTTCATGTAACTATGTAACAAGGTATGAAGTAGTTACATAGTTAAATATGTAACTGTGTAAGTATATATTTACAAAGTTACATGTATAATTGCATAAGTATGTAATTCCTATAACTATGTAAGTATATAATTACATACTTATACAGTTACACATGTAACTCTGTAACTACATAGAGATTTTATAAGTTAGTAACTATGTAATTAGGGCTTACCTAGTTACATACTTACATAGTTTCAGAAAGACTTACCTAGTTATCAGGGATTACCTAGTTATCAAATGTTACCTAGGGCTTGCCTAGTTACAGAGTTACATGTGTAATTTTTGTAACTGCGTAAGTATGTAATTTTTATAGTTGCATAAGTATGTAGTTACAGAGTTATATGTGTAACTCGGTAACTACATGTAAGTGTGTAATTACACATGTATATACTATGTAACTACAAATGTAATTCTATAACTACATACTCTGTAACTATACATGTAATTACAGAATTACATAGTATGTAACTCATGGACTCTGTAATTAGGTAAGTCCCTGGTAACTAGGTAATTACAGTACAGAAAGGCTTATCTACGTAAGTGTGCAATTACATATGCAACTCTGTAACTAAGTAAGTCCCTGGTAACTAGGTAATCCCTTCTGAAACTATGTAAGTCCATTCTTCTATAATTATGTAACTCAAAGACCTAAAAATAAATCTCCCAAAATTAGGGATTGATTGGTAATTCTCCCAGTAAATAAATAAATATTTATTTCTATAAATTATTAAGTATTTACAAAGTTACATGTGTAACTGCATAAGTATGTAATTACATACTTGCATAGTTACAGGATTTACATACTTACATAGTTACACATGTAACTGTATAAGTACGTACTTATGCATTTACATACTTTTGGGATAACAGTTACACACTTTTGAGATAACGGGGGAGGATAACAGGGGTTAAAAGTAGAGACTTAAAAATAAGTCTTACATAAAGCAGGAAGCGGAAGATACAGAAAAATATGATAGGGACTTGAAAATAATATCAAATCCCTGCTAAGGACCAACATTTAATTCTCCCTATATAGCATATAAATATTAAAAAGTAATTTGAATGACCGTCCCTACACATGTGTATAGACTGGACCGGCGATCATCCATTGTGCCCTCCCCATCTTCCACTGTGATCTTAAAAGCCTCCAACATCGTCGTTGACGACCTCCTCGATTGTAAGCTCTGCGACTTCAGCTCTGCTCACATTGACTTTGAGTTTGCTGTCGCTCAGCACTGCCTCCGCCCATGATGATGGGGTTCCCGAGCTACATCAACCTCCACTGCCTACGCTCCGACATGGTCTCCAAGAAGGGTGACGTCTACAACTTCGCCTTTCTTCACGGAGAATGGCTATGTACTGACTTTGGTGGGGAAGATCCTCACCGAAGGGCGAAGGCCCAAACCGAAGGAGACGGTTAGGGCTGTTCAAATTATGGTTCAAACTGAAAAACCGAACCGAACTGGCCGGTTCAGTTCGGTTTGGAGAATCACACAGTTCAGTTCGGTTATGGGTTGGGAAACCGAAATGAACTAAATATATATATATATATAATATATATATATATATATACTTTTATAAATAATATGAAAAAATAAAAAACCACCAGTAGCGCAACGGTAGGAGCCGTTCCCTGTGCACGTTGCGCACGCGTGGCGCGGCAGTGGTCGCGCGTTCGACCACTGCAAAAGCGCCATTTTTGGCGTTTTTCCCAGGAACGCACCATTTTTGGCCATTTTTCTAGGGAAGTGCCTGCTATCGGTTTGAACCGAACCGAATTGGTTTGGTTCACCAAAAGATTTCGGTTTAGTTCGGTTTCCCCAATTTTTGGGAAAACCGAACCGAACCGAACCGTTGTACACCCCTAGTGACGGTAGCGGCATCTGTAACGTGCTGGGCCCGTGGCTGGGCAGCCAGTACAATGCACTCAAGGCCACTGTACGTCGTGGCTACGCTCGCGGTGAGGTTCATCGACGAGCAGCCTAACTTGTGGCCATCGTCGAGACAGACTGAGATTGGAAAACTGAGAGCGAATAGAGTTTGGAACGAGAGAGGGGGATTCTCCAAGGAGAGAAACATAAGTGCAGGTTAATCTTTGGAGGGCCACTTCAAATCACCTTTAAGTTTTTTGTCATCTTCGTAGGCGCACCTTCGTCGTGCGGCGGATGGGGATGTACCAGAAGCAGGATGGCGTCGACTTGACTTTTGTGGTCGGTCGTCCCTGGCCCTGAAGTGTTTTCTTGTGGATGAGGAGGGCACAAGCCATTTCTCGATCGCCGTTCGGTTGTATCTTCTATTTGATTGAGGCCACGAATGCACGACAGTTAAACAATTTGTGTGTTTATGGGGGCCACTTGCAAATCAATATCATTATTTTTCTTACAATTATTATTATTATTATTACGATCATCTACGTCAATTTTATTATAATAAATATTCTATTTTATTAATATAGAGGCTAGCTGGCGGAGACCAGGTGAGCGAGAAATTGTGGAGGAGAACACCCCCACCACCCAAACACCTACACGGAGACTTCCAAGGAGAGGGTGTTGCCATATTTGACTTTTCCTTTCAACCAAGATCGAAGGTGTTTGTTAAGTAAATTAAATTATTGTGGTTGTAGTTTAGTTACTGCGGTTAGCTCTGTCAAAAAAAAAACATTTATTCTGGTCATCAATTGAGCAGCAGCTCTGATCCACGAAACCCACGTCCTCATGCATATGCGAAAATTTTCAACCAAGGATAGGCTATAGCTAGTCACGACACTTCCACAAAAGCTTCTCTTCACTCCATTTGGGTGGAGGGCATGCCCAGATGTTGATAATGACAACATTGTGGAAATCACACAACACAACCAGAATTTTTAAAGGACCGTTTGATATTAAGATAAATTAAAGATACCTTTAAAATTTTGAAAATATATTCACTCTATTTTAAATCTATCCAGATATCAAACATGACTTTACATAATTCTTTGTCTTTCTATTCACACATAAGGTGTATTTATACATGTTAATTACACGAGTGCCAACGAATATCAAGATGCTCCTTATGAAAGGAGATCCCCAACACAAGGTTTAGGTGCCACATAGGGAAAGGGAGAACAAGGAAGGATAATATTAGCAATGTAGTTAACTTCCTTGACACCCCTCCCACCCCCCAATTGATGTTGGGTCCACCAGCAGCGATTTGTGTGTCAAGAATTGATATCGAACTCTTCATAATGCTCTAGTGAAGATATCGACAACATGGGGATCAAAGCATAGATGAGGAATAGTGATGATATGTTTGTCATTACCCTCACAGATAAAGTGACAATCAACCTCAATGTGCTTAGTACATTTATGGAAGACTAGATTGGCCACTATTTTAATAGCACTAGGATTATTTGCATGCATGGAAATAGTGTAGGTAAATGTGGGAGAGAAACAATTGCGCAGTGAAATGAAGTTAAAAAATTTAAAACCATATTTTCCACAAAAAATTTATCATACTGAGATGATGTTCGGGATGCATGACTCTCATACAAACCATACAAGGGAGAGACTTTTTCACCTAAGAGAGATTGTATATCCTTTGAAGCGCAGAATCGGTCCTGCGGATGAAGGACCTCAAACGACCTCCCTCCAGTGGTGTCTACACGATGACGATCGGTGACGAAGGCTCCTCCTCTTGTCGGTGTCTCCTCTCCAACGTCGCTGCTCCCAACAACTCCTCGCAGTAATAGCAATAGCAACACGAGCAGTAGTAGATAAGGCAGCAGCTGCAACCAAAGCATACAACAGCAGCAACTGGAGAAAGGAGGGGAGAACCCTCTTGCTCCCTTCTCTCCTCCCCAACTATGGGATGGAGGAGAGGAAGAGGAGAGTGGAAAAAGGGAGAGAGAGAGAGAGAGAGAGAGAGAGAGAGAGAGAGAGAGAGAGAGAGAGAGAGAGAGAGAGAGAGAGAGAGAGAGAGAGAGAGAGAGAGAGAGAGAGAGAGAGAGAGAGAGAGAGTGTCACGTCCCGACGCGGAATATCCAAACGTGAGACAGTTGCAAGTAAGTGAGTATAGAGTGTATAATAAATATCAAACTATTGGACAATTGAATAACACTAAATCAAATGTATTTCATTGATAATTCCATTAATGTCTATTACAACCACTAATTCTGAGCCATTACTTAGGGTCCAACTTACATCATTACATTGAAGATAAAGTAAAGTGCTAAACAAAGACTTCTAGGGTATCGCTAGTATGCCAGGGCACTCTCAGATCACTCATGGTCATCCCCTTCCTCGTGAGTGTAGGTATCATCCTCAATTTTACCTAAGAACACATATCAAATAACACAGGGTGAGCGATAACGCCCAGTAGGACTTAAATTTCATGATCATGTATGCTTTAAATAATTAATGTATTAAAGAGCAGAGTAACTAATGACAAAGAGAGTCAAGTAATATCAAGAAAGTAATGACACAAATAGCATGATTCAAATAGCACAAGTATCAAGTATAACACAGAGAGCAGGATGGCCATAACACAAATAGCAAAACATAGTACATGATAGCACATAGTACAACGAGTCGAGTATAGTATAGCACTTTGATTGTCAATCGATAGTCGAGATAAATAGAACTTGAGTGTAATGTCAAACACTTTGGTCAATTAACTCCTGCGGGCACTGGCACTTTTGGCTGCACCTCCCAGGACTAGATTGGGCCCCTTATATTATTGCTAAATATTAGTCATGTTAATTTGTTATCATTAGACAATCAGTCAAATGGCCATAGAGAGTACCAAGAAATGGATGAGAATAATTGAAGAATAGACGATAATATAGAGAGAACGTGAATAGATGAGCGAATAGAGTATAGATGACAACTATAGGTTCATACACGTAAAACGACACTAAAACAAGCGATAGTAACGGTTGCGCGTCACACATAGTTGTGTGCTGGTAGTCTGGTAGAATCACTAACCGTCCACTGGAGTGCCATGAACACCGTCTAGAAGTCTAGTGTGACCTCAAGGAGAGAGAGAACTCTAAGGCTGTTAGATCATGCCGATCCCCAAGGATAAATAGGTTTTGATGGTACAATCAGCTCATTGGCTATGGACGTACGCCGTAGCCAAGGAGTCTTACGAAGACCTTGAAAAAGGATTACTTAGTCTGAATCGGAGTCTTCCCAAATGAAGAGTCCATCCAAGTCAAGAAAAGTGTGTATAGAAACAATTGCCCGTCTTGCCTTTAGTGTTTGAAGGCAGAGGAGCGTCGATAACGGTATTCAAAATACGAGAGAAACGAAGACAAGTCCATTATCAAAAATAGGATAATGATGTACAATGATTGAAGTAAATTATCAGATGTACTATAGAATGTTTTAATACCTTAGCAAATAACATTGGATGGTTTCTAGTGTGTGCATGTGATAGAGAATTCATGGATATGAGCGAATCAACTGTAAGGCTTTTAATAGAATCATTACATGTTCATGATTAAATATCCTCTTTTACTGCGTTTTAAACTTACATGAAGTATGTACATAATAATTAGAGAAGTACAAGAAAACTAGGGTTTAATGTATAAAAATCCAGAACACGACGTACCCTCTAAAGAATGCGACAGGGTCTATTAAGGTCACAATGAGGTCCTTAAAAGAATGCGATAAGGTCTGTTAAGATCACGACATGGTCCTTAAAGGAACGTCATAGGACTCTCTGGGACAGACAGGCAGAACACGACGTAAGGTCCTGTCGCATTAAGAATGCGATGGGATACCTTGTCGCGACCCGGTTGAGAAGGCGACCTATCGGGCCATCACGTTCTCAAGGTTTCTGCCCGAGCCCAGAAAGGAAATCAAAACTCATTGGATTGCAGTCCAATATTCCAAGGTTTGACACAAAGACTTCTAAAAATAGAAATCTTAACAAATACTTGATGTAAAATTATGAAACTAGTTTTAAACAAAACTAGACTTGCAAGAGTATAAACAATAAGAAGTAATTTGAATATTATCATGGTATCAACATGCTATGATCAGGTTCTTTCACGATGAATTAGAAACATGACATAGTGATGAAAAGGGATTTAATTCGAAAAGAGTACTTGATAGAAATAGGGGAAAAATATATCAACAGGTTCCAAACATCATGTGACATGTATAATAAAAGTTTCATAGCACGAGATCAAGTATAAACAGGGATTTGAGATGAATATGATGAGTCGACTACATGTTCTTAACAGAACTTCAAACATGAAATTGACAAGATAGACACGATAGAAATTAGGGAAAAGTGAGGGCTTTTGTTCCTGAGATCAAGAATGATCTACAGATGAGTTTAATTGAGTTTTGCTTGTGAGATTGCCTACCTTTAGACGAGTTGAACTCTTAGAGTTTATGAATGTGAATAATGCTTGTAGATCTTCTTCCAAGCCTTCTCCTCCACGAATTCTTCCTCTTTTGGCCTCCTTCTCACGTCTAAGAGATCTCAAAAGAGTAGTAGGGCCAGCTATGAGGGGTTTGGGGGCTTATTTAAAGGTCTTGTATTATTATTTACCAATACAACTCTAACTTTCATTCAACTTTGAATTTCCATATTTATGTAGCCTTTCTTAGCATAAATCCTCTTATTTGGGTTAGGATGGGACTCTAATTTCATGGCTAGCAAGTTAGGGTAGGGTTAAGAGACCATTTTAGATATATATGAGTCATATTAGTAATTTACTTGTCCAATTTTAATTAGGAAATAATAGAGTTACGAATTTTATAGTATTTCCTTTTATTATATCTTTTAAAACTCCTATTTTGGCCCAATAACTCTTATATGACCCATCTATTAAAGCCCATCTCTTATTTTTGCTTAACGAGTTTTGATTAATTCACCTTTCCTTGTATTTTAAATTTTATTTATTTATTCTAAAATAGCAGTGTGACACCCCATATAAGAATATGTTAAATGGACTAAATCTGCAAACTACCAACAACTCGGACTAGTCATTTTTAGAGCTCGAGCAGGAAAAAAATTCTGAAGCTAAGCGTGCTTAGTTGGGAGTAGTCCCTGGATGGGTGACCTTCCTGGGAAGTCTACCAACTAGCACGGTTGTTGGGCTAGTTTGCTGGTTGAGTTGTCACAAATGGTATCAGAGCTTTGCTCAGCCGGAAGTGTAGGAACTAAGTTTCACACAGGGTAAAGTGCTACGCTATGGGAGCCACCTCTTGAGGCCATAATGACACAAAGTGCTACATAGTGGGAGCCACCTCTTGAGCCTCTGGGGGCCACCTTTAGAATCCTGCATGTCTGGGGTTTGATTGTGTGCTATATGTGAGCAGTGACGAAGACGTCCCTTATATAAAAGGGGGAGATTGTAACACCCCATATAAGAATATGTCAAATTGTAACGCCCCTCTTGGACATAGTATAGTTGTTCCAACTCACATTGGATCTAATAGAGGTATTATAGTGGAAAATATCCAACAATAATCGGTTCATATTGAGATATACATAAATGACAATTTAAATTCCAAGAAGTTGCAACAGAATATGGAACTAAATTTTCAATCAACATTGTATCAAAATACCAAGTCTAAAGCATAAAAGAAGAATTACAATAGTCCAAAGTTATAATAGTTCATAAGTCTAAATAACATAATGCTCAAAATACAATTTTATTCTCACATACATAATCACTCTCAATCACACACACACAAAGTAAAGAACTACGCCTCCACGTCCTCACGCTCAGAGTCAAAGGGTACTAACTCCTGAGTATCCTCAGTCTCTCCTGAAATGTTAATCAAGTTTGAGTCTACTAGACCCAGCAAGTAACAAGGAAAGACAGTTTAAGATTTATCATATAGTAACTTTAAAACATGATAGCTTATTTCTTTTCTTATCCTTGATACCATATAACTCTTCCTATCAACATGCTCTAATTCATTTGACAATCACTCTTTACATGGCATGGTTATTCATCATGAAGAATAAAACGATTTCATGTAACATGTGGCTTACATCTCATAATAAAATGAATGATTTAAACATTTTCATGTGGCATGGCATATAGTCAAGTCTTATAATATATGTTCAATGTCATGTAGCATGTAATCAATTTCAAGTAGCATATAATCCATATCATGTAACATGTAGTTCATATCTTGTAACATGTAGTCAATCATCATATAGCATGTAGTCAATTAACATGTAGTATGTAGTTCATTTGACATGTAGCATGTAGATCATTTATCATGTAAGAATAGTTGCCAAGACATAGCCCCACTATTAATAGAGATCATGTAGAGAAAACATTCACTTATCACCTAGGAAAAATAGTGATAAAGTATTGGTTATTGCGTAATACCAGGGAAAGTCCTTCCCACCTTTACTAGTAGAACATGTCTGCCTCCAGGATTTCAATCCGTTGCCCACGGATTCATGTAGTCAATTCATGTAGGTGAACCATTACCATAGGGGCATTCTATGGTGTAGTTCCATGTTGGTATCTCTATAATAGCAATGTCTCATTGGCCATATTATTTTAGAATTATAATATACATGTTTTCATGTAATTATGAAATTTCTTCATGTAATTCATAAATTCATGCATAATTAGCTAAACTATAATGCAAGATTACATAATACATTTTCTTACTTCTGAAGTCAGTACTTACTGTACAACAATAACCTAACATGACACTAACTATATTGATTTCATCATGGTTTATCATTCATGCTCTTTTCTTCATTAATTGATTTCTATGCACATTCTTTGCATTCATAAAATCATAACAGTGTGCAGAGTGCTCATAAAATTCCAAAATTTTGACATAAATTCTAATTCAAATCATGCTTCTCACATGTAAATTTTTATAATTTTCTGAGTTCTGTATCATTTTTCATGATTAATTCACATAAACTTGAACTAATTAGCACGGTACAACAGTGAAGGATCATGCAATTTTCTGTGTAAAGACTTAGCACAACGGTTCTAAAGTTCCATCCAACAGCAGTACGAATCCCAATTAAACGGTGTTAATATATATTAGGTGTCCAAAAGCTTGACATTTTCATAAATTAAACGGCGGTCGATGTGGACGTTTAGTTCATCTGATCAGAAAATGTAGAAAACCGCACATGAAATGACAGAACTTTAACCCTTCCCATGTTTTATTTCATGGATTTAAAAATATGTAAAAATGGTAAATCTATAAAATGTAGTATCCTAAACCATTCCTGCATGTTACTTGCCTCTAACCCTCCATCTAGAGTGACGAAGAAAGATTTGAAGATGCCCGCCTTGGCAACAAGGTAGTCCTTCACTCTGTCTTCAATCATCCAATCCGGCCTCTAGCACCGCACTCACGCTTGGAGATCCTTCTGTTCACGATCCTTGAAGTTCTCCCTTGGTCCAGCTTGCTCCAGATCACACGAACAAGGCTCTGCAACCCTTTCCTTTGGCCCTCTTTTCTCTCCTCCTAGAAAATGCAAAACCCCTTTCCCAATGGACAAACCGAGGTCTTATAAGGATTCCTACGAATCATCTAAGTCTCAATCCTAGCCCTTGAACTAGAAACGCCCCAATCTTCCTATTAAATGCTTTGGAAACAGCCGATCTCTTCTCCCCGGAATGGTAACAACAAAAACTGGCAAGTCAGGTTAACGTCAACCCCTGTTGTCGTCGACCATGCAGTAGACGTCCATCGATCATGTCGTCGACTTATTTGCCCGAAAAACTAAATATTCAAGAAAATAATAAACGACACAATCCTCTGTCGTTAACAGACAGTAGAAGGCAATTGATCATGCCGCTAACTATAGTCAACGTTAGTAGATATTGACGCCAGTTCATCAAAGTTACAATATACTGTTAATTGCCGAAAACACATACACAATTGCATCATTCAATCCAAAAAAACTAGGGCACTACATAAATGGACTAAATCAGCAAACTACCAACAACTCGGACTAGTCATTTTCAGAGCTCGAGCAGGAAAAGAACTCTGAAGTTAAGCGTGTTTAGTTGGGAGTAGTCCCAGGATGGGTGACCTTCTTGGGAAGTCTACCTACTAGCACGGTTGTTGGGCCAGTTTGCTGGTTGAGTCATCACAAGCGGGTTGCTACACCCCCCCCCCTCTTAAAAAGAATTTGGTTCCCAAATTCATATGATTATAACAGGGAGAATGTCTTACCAAATATGTCGGGGCAGTTCCGCCTCATTGTTGATTCAGGTTCCCAAGTAGCTTCTTCTACTCCACGGTTATTCCATAGAACCTTTACCACAGGTATAGACCGGTTCCTGAGTTGTTGCAATTTCTGATCCAATATCTTCATTGGCTTTTCTTTATAAGTAAGGTCTTTATGCAGCATTAAGTCTTCATGGCCTATAATATGGGTAGGATCATATGCATACTTTCTGAGCATAGAGATATAGAATACATTGTGTACGAATGCTAAATGTGGAGGCAACACCAGTTTGGTATGCTACTTCACCAACCCTTGCGAGCGCTTCGTAAGGGCCAATGAATCTTGGACTGAGCTTCCCTTTGACTCCAAATCTTTGAATTCCACGAGTAGGAGATACCTTTAAAAGTACATGATCTCCTACTTGAAATTCTAAGTCTCTCCTTCTCTTATCGACATAGCTTGAGAGCTAAAGTGGCCATGGGGACGAGGTGAAGGATGTATAGGAGGAGGTGGTGAAGTCGCTGAAATATACAAATGTGGGTGCCTTTTTGGAGAAGGAGAAGGAGGGGAAGTCACACCCTCAACTAAATATTGAATCAGATTAAGTTGTTGAGGTGTGAGTTGATCTAATGCATGCAGGACATTTTGTACATTGTAATCATGGTGGGTAGAAGGCTCTCTCCGGGTTTTGATTAGAGTTATTTATGAGGGAATATCCAGTTGGTTAGTTCGCGGTGTGCGTACATAACCATATGACGTAGAAGTTTGTCCCTTACGGTGGTGAGATGGATGGACATGAGATTGAAATGATGGAGATTTACATTTTCCTCATAGTCCATATTGGAATAAGCATGATTATAGTACATTTTAGCAAGCAAGCAAACAATCAATTAATGTTGAACAAAGATATAAATCAATCAGTATGGTTCAAACAAGTTGTGATGCTTAACGCTTGTCTTTAGGAGTTTCACAATTGATTAGACAGATTGAAAGAATTTGGTGTCACTCCAGGTGAAATCTTAGTTGTAAGGATTTGGCTACTTCAGGGTACAACTAAAATCACAACTCACCACGTAATGGGATGTCTAACCCGGGTCTTCAGAATGATACAACCAGCTCGGTCCGCCATGAGGGAATCCATAGGGTATGGAGACTTACGGAGGTCTTCGTATAGGTCCTCTAGTCCAATGAGACGGAATGCCCAAAGGAGAGGTCTCCCTTACCAAGAAGGTGTGTAGAGCCTAGGGAGTGAGGGAAGGAGGTCCCTTGACCAAGATGGAATGCACTGTATGCAAAGATCAATATACAAGTGTTCTGGCCAGCACAAAAGGTCACACTTTATCTTTAATCAGAATTGCGACGGACACAACCACCGTGAATCAATAACTGAATCGTGTCCAATCACCCGATCGCGGATCTGAGAGCCTCAAGAGGCTTCCTGAGTCACGTCTGGTCCCTGTGGAGGGACTGTAGACAGAAACATGATGGACCAAGCCGTCATAGAATAGAAAGCAAAATGTGACCTACTAATTGGACGCGTATCAAACAAAGAATCGCGACCACTGTGTCGGTCGCAGATTCATAAGGCAACCCGAGAATAAAAAACAAAGTAGTAAACAAGGATTTATGTACAGAAGTTTCAACAAACACACATGATGCTTTTAATAGGGTATTGAAGCAAGGAGAAAAATACAATCTCTCATGGATATCATGGATCAACTAATCATATTATTTCTTTTTTTTTTCTCAAATTTTCTTGGGAATTCCACAAGTTGGCTAACCACGGGGAGAAAAAAAAAAGGAGGAAAAGAAGGAAGGGCACACGAGGGTGCCAAGAGGAGAGTGCCAGGTGGGGCACAGCAGAGGGGTAATCAAAAGAAGAGGCGGAAAGATGTCCCACCGTGATCACCAATTTGTGGAATATACATTTTTTGTTCTTATTAACTACGAAAGTGTCCACAAGGAAAATAATGAAGGAAAATAGGGACAAATAAAGATGGATGATGGAGCACAACTCCTTGATGTGATCGTGATCGTCAGACACACGTGGGTGACGAAGGAGTTTAAATAATAATTAAAAGGAGTGATCGGGAAGAATACCTTTAAAGCATGGAGACATGTGGGAGAGAACAAGTTTACTTCTTCTTCTACAAGCACGATCGGCCATGGAAAAAGGTTTCTTCTTGTTTGATTACCCTTTCAAAACACATAAAGAAAAGAGAGGATTAGCTAAAGAACATGTAGTATTCAAACTCGTAAATTAATGAAATAGCATGAAGAACATGGAGTAGAACACACCTTTTTGTGGCTTTTAAAACCCCTAGAACAATAGGTATGTGTGTACATGCATGAATATGTGTGTGTGTTGATTGGAGATGTTGATTAAAAGTAGATTTTTATGGATAAGAGGGAGAACAACCATGTTGGGGCTTGGAAGGAGATGATGATGATGTGAATAAACAATTGAATAATAGGAGGAGGAGGGAGGTGCTTCCCCTTTGATGGATGGCACAGGAAGCTGCTGTTGGAGACTTGCAGAGGATGCTGCTAGATGCTGGTTCAGATATGGAGTGAAGAGGCAATGGAAGGTTGAGGTGGCAGTCTGGCAGGGCTTCACCTTGGAATTGATCTCTCTCTCTCAGCTCACTAGACATGGGGGTTCTATGTGTTCGTCTCCTCTATATGGTCTAACCTCTGGGAACGACGAGACATGGAGTATATATAGGAGAGGGGCTCAAAGTCTAAGGTGGACAAAAAAGAAAATCGCGACAGAGTGGTCGCATATAAAGTTGAATCGCGATGACATAGGTGGACGCTTTTAAGGATTGACAATTAAAATCGGATTATGACCAAAACAACAATCTTAATCGCGACGAGAATGATCGACGCGTATATGAAAATTTGAAATTTTTTTATGGAAACTTACGAAAAGTCAAATATAGAATGTTTAATCGCGACAGGTAAATCGGCCGTGTTTCAAGAAAAGGCAACAAGTATTTCCAAAAATGAAATAAGGAAATTACTGGGAAATATGGAAGTTCAAAATCACGATGTACTTTCCCAAAGCGTATAAGAATGTTCAGTAATCAATATAGAGGCCAATCGATGATTAATCACCAATCGATATAGAATCACGATGGTCTGACTAGACACTAATAACATCAAGCAATATTTAAACCATCAATCGATACTAGCTTCAATCAGAACAAGCACCAATCAGAACAGAGAAACGTGACGAGTAGGACTGTCGCTAATCAGTGTTCAACAATCGATGTTGTTCACCAATCGATATAGAAGCACGACGATTTCACCCGATGCATTTAGGATCAATCGATTCTTGGTCAGCAATCGATGTGAATCGCTACGATTTGACTCAACGCATTTTAATTCTTCTCCATCAGTCGATGTGAAACACAACCACTGTGTCCGTCACGAATTAGAATTTCTGTCCAAACCTCTAGCAAGCTAGAAAAATTGGGGGAAGAACTAGGGAATAGGGGGAGAAATTGGGGGAGACCCTGAATGATGGGGGAAAAACACTCTCACAAGGCAAAAAAGGAGCCATTTGTGGCATTATGGAGTAATTTAAAATTTGCCCGCGATGGTGTCAAATTTAGCGTGTCTACAGCCAGTAAATGGAGCGCCAAATACATGTGGATGAAGTTTAAAAACTATAGAACATAATGAAGATGTCACGTACACACAAAAACACATGGAGAGAACAATATATATTAATATTCGATCAATCATATTATAAATCAATGAAGATTAGACAACTAGATCAACTATGTGACAATGAGTTGTACTGATCATTATATATAAATAAAAATAAATGGTACTAAAATTATATCAATCACGTATTGATTGACACATTCGATTATTCACACAAAAATGAGTTAAAGTCTCTATTATATATATGATAGTCAGTGTCCCTCTTCGATTCTTAATGACCGAAGAAGGACTGTATATATAGGTTGGTGGCATACCAGTATTCGGCGGCGAGCTCGGGAGCCTCGAGCTCCTCCCAGTCACAAAGGTTTAGCGGGTTGCCTGGGGAGTAGGGATGGAACGCCTTGAGCCTCTAGAAGTCGTTTAAATCGCCACCGATCTGGAGGAGGGTGTCGTCAGGGAGGAACTGGCCGAGGTAGGAGAGAAATAGTAGAGAGGGGGTAGACCTTTAGAATTTTTCTTTAATGCTGTTGCATGGTGGGCCATGGTGATGTAAATATATGTCAACGGCTAAAGCTAGCCATTGACATAAGTTAAAGTTTTGTCAACGGCTAATAAAATCCATTAATAAATGACGAGTTTTGTAAGGGCTAAAGTTAGTGTTGACATAGGATTAACTTTCATCAATGGCTAATTAAAACAGCTGATAAAAAATATCCTATGTCAACGGATAACTTGAGCCGCTAATAAACTTTATCCCTATGCCAATGGCTAACTTAAGCCCCTGATAAATGTTAAACCAATATCAACGGCCCAAGTTAGCCACTGACATATTTCCAATACATCTAGGACATAATTTAGCTATTGACAAATGTCAAACTTATGTTAGCGGCCAAGGTTAGCCGTTTATATACTCGTCATTTGGTTACGACATTGTCAATGGCTATAATAGCCACTAATAAATGATTATTATCTCAACGGCTGATTTTAGATATTGACAAATGTGAATTATGTCAACAGATACTTGTAGTCGCTGACATAGAGTGGTTGACAAATCCTATTTTCCTTGCAGTGTGAAGAATGTACAAAGGCTATGTTCACACAAACCGTGAACAAAAACTAGGGTTATTTAATGTTCTTAGGAGAATGCACCCCTACCCCAGAGGGGAGAGATGTTCTCGTTCCACAAATCTCACACCAAGGGCCTAAGGAGAGAAACAAATTTGTCTTGAACACAGCCCATGAACTAAGACAAGATAGCAGAAAAATTGCAAGAAAGTAAAGCAGCTTGTCAAATATGATTCAGACCAAAGTTTCGCATAATCCTGTTAGATCTATTTGAAGGAGGTATTTGGCAACCCCACATTCAACAATAGATCAAATATCTCTCAAGATAGTAAAAAGACGTTGCACATTACTTTTGAACAATTAAATATCCTCGTACACCTTTCTTTCCATATCCACCATAGTGTAGCTTTGAAAGCGGTGTATACAATACAAGTAGCCACTCCTTTAGTCTTGAAGGTTTTGATCAAGCTTTCAACTTCATAAACTGTCGTGCTCTTGATCAGCCAATGGATGTCCAGCCTGTGCAAAACTTGTAATCAAATCCAAGAGGAGTAAGGACATTGGAAATAAAGATGGTGAATACTTTCATTATCCTCCATACAAAGAATACAAATATTAGGACCTATAATTCCCTTTTTCTAGAGCTAGTATTAGGTTGGTAGTCGGCCCATCATAACCTGCTAGGAATGAAGCGAGTGCCTTTGACATGCTAGGCGGCACCAAACAAGATTGTACCAATTGACATGAGAGTGAGCCATCCTTGTAATGTCATAAAATATTCGAAGCAGATGGGCCCTTGTTCAAAATTTTCTAGACAATAGCATCCACTGCACCATGGTTTAAAGGAATATCTTGAACAATAGACCACAGCTCAGCCACAGTTTTTTTTCCTTGCAGTCTTGGTGGTGGTAGGAGCCAATGGCCGTCTTGGATAAAAGCACTAACAGTCACCTTATCATCCATTCCTTGACGAATTCTTTTATAATCCCCATACATCGATCTAATAGACTGACCATGAATCCAAGGGTCTTTGCAAAAATAAAAGATAAATCCATCACCAACTTTAAACTCAACATGTTGGAGTAGCCAATCTTTGAGAGACAAGATACTTTTCCAGGCGCTTGAGTGATAAGGCTTACACTTTGCATGCCAGATCGATGTTGAGCTGAGGTATTTAGCAAGCACCCAGTCCACCCAAAGCTTATTATTTTTCTGAACAATATTCCAAAGCTACATGGTGAGACAAGAAGTGTTCCAATCATGAAGATTTCTAATGCCCAAACCACCTTCTACTTTTGGTCTGCAAATAAGTACCCATTTAATGAAGTGAAATGGTTTATAATCCCCAGGGCAATGCCAATAAAAATTCCCGTAGCAATTTAAATTTCCACATCTCCAACAAAAGTGTTAGGGAGTAAAAAGGCAGTAGACACTAGCTAGTATTAAGATGTTAGCATTGATGTAATAAGTTCTAAGCGACCGGCCCTTGAGAGAAATCTATTTTTCCAAGCACCAATCCTGCTTTTAATTTTGAGAATAATAAAGTAACATAAAGAAGAAGACAGTCTGGTGGAAAATAGCGAAAGGCCTAGGTCGGAAATGAGCCTTCATGCACATGCAACTCGCTAATATACTACCCTCTGTTTTTCAGTTTTGCCCCCATATACATATGAAGTCGGCTCTTGCCTTCATTGAGTTTTAGACCCGAATTCTGCACGTCATGGATACATTTTGCACAGCTTGAAGAAGATCATCAAATCATCAGCAAACCTCAAGTTTGAAACATGGACATCATTATAATTAGTTGGCACTTTAAGATGACCTTCCTGCACTCTATGCTCCAGAATAATAGAGAGACCCTCCATAGAAATGCAGAATAGATAAGGTGAAAGTGGATCACCTTGTCTAACTCCGTTCTTAGCATAAAGAAACCCCATAGGAGAACCATTTAGTAAAACTGAAAATTTAGGTGTGCAAATAAAGGTGGAGGCCCAATTTAGCCAATTAATAGAAAATCCCATCAACTTCATCATATGTAGAATAAAGGAAGGCTTAAAAGAGTCAAATGCCTTTTTTAGATCAACTTCGAGACAAGCTATAGCTAGATTACCTCGCTGCTTGGAGTACACATCACAGAGCAAATCATTTGCAAGAAGGATACTCTCATGCATCTTCCTGTCTTCGATGAAGGCCGACTGATGCTTGCTAATGAGCTTTGGCATAAGAAGCTGCATTCTATTGGCCAGTTGCTTGAAGAAAACTTTATAAATGAAGTTACAAAGGGAGATGGGCCAAAATTGATCAAATGAGTTTACAGTATCTTCTTTGGAATAAGAGAGATGAATGTGTGATTAATTTGTTTAAGCCAAGAACCTCCCTCAAAGAAATATTTAACTACCCGAATGGCATCATACTTAACAATGATATAGGCCAGCGTTCTTGGTAGAATTCCATTGGCAATCCATCAGGACCCACACTTTTATTCTTAGGAGCAGTCATAATAATGTTAGAAATTTCATCATCCGTGAAGGGCTTTTGTAGGAATTCTCTATCATGATCATTGAGCACCCTTGATGGATCCGTAATAGAATCGTGAAGATCATCCACATGTTGATTGAGAAGAGAGGAGTAAAAGCCAATGGCATGTGATTTTAGCTGACTCGGATTATCCACAATTAGTCCCATCCACCAAAGAGCACCTCCTGATGGTATTCATCATCCTGCACCCCTTAATCGATGCGTGGAAGAATTTAGAGCTATCATCAATTTGGGTTAGCCAGTGCTGCTGAATTGGACCTTTGTTGTGCAAACATTCGCTCCATGCCAAGAGCTTCCAGGTAGTTTTCTCTAGCTTTTGCCTCCTTAGTTTGCACACCACTATTAGAAGGATCATCATTCAAAGTTTCCTAGACTGTATGAAAATATGGGAGTAAGCTAGAGACAATTTATTAAAAATATCCCCAAATTCAGAGTAGTTTCAGACCTTTAGAGCTGCCTTAACTGCCTTGGGCTTGTTGACAAGTTGGAATAAAGGGAAACCAGTTTCTTCAATAGAAGACCAAGCTCTTTGAACAACAGAATGAAAACAAGGATGAAGAGTCCACATTGTAAAAAATCTAAAAGGCTTTGGCTCTTCATGGTTGTCTTCCCTATGGTAGTACGTAGTGGGTGATAACTTCACTTACAATAAGGAGTAGAGCAATAACACTTAATACTCGGATGGACGGATAAAATCATTAATTTGCTCGACCAGTCGTACAGACACTGACTATTCCCACTGGGATCTGCAGAGCAACAACTGGTGAAGAGCCTCATCAATGTTCTGAGTTGTGCAAGTAGAGGGACTCATGCATAGGCTCTTGACGAATGCCCAAAACTCCATTAAGAATTTGCAACAGCAATAAGTGTAAAGAAAAAAGCCCAAATATCTATTAACTGCTATGGACTTTCAGCCATCTAACACACGGGCCCATGTACACCCTGTGAAGGTGTCAGCTAATTCGCCCACGCCCGCACTGCTTCGAAGCATCGATTGCTCGAATAACCAGCAATGGAAGCCTGCGACGTTGGCCACATCAGATCTGAGACCTTACGTCAGATCTTGAAAAGGGTTAGTTGGGATAATGGGAAATTTGGCAAAAAAGATTCGGTGTCCCAATAAGAATGAATGGGAGCCCCAAACTCAAAGCTCATCATCACTTCCTGCCATTTGATTTGGAAACTACACAGTAACAAGGGGAGTGGAAAATGGGCTTGGCAAAAAGGGAGGCACCATCACATTTTCCAACGCAATATGGCAAACTATTACAAAATAAGATTAACAGACATCTTACTAACTGGTGTGTGTAACCATCAAGATTTTTGAATTATAGATAAATAAAATTTGAGATTTTTGACTTCTGGTCCAAAAAAGTGACAGTAAATTAATTTTATGTCCAATACACAAAAAAGTTAATTCTAAGTCCAAAATCTGTTTAATATTTAATATTACATCCCATATGTTATCTCCCCTTATATTTTAAAAAAAAACCCTATTCTACCCTTGTGAAAGAAACCCTGTTGTCCCCCATCTACTAGCCCGTGAGAAACGTCTTCCCCACACATCTCCAAGGACAAAACCCCTTTTTCCACCCCGCGAACCCTACCCGACCCCGGATTCCTCCCCCCGGTGATCTCTCCCCCGGCGATCCCTCCCACACCCCCGGCGAAACCCCCCCCCCTCCCACACCCCCGGCGATCCCTCCCACACCTCCGGCGAACCCCCCTCCCACACCCCCGGCGAAACCCCCCTCCACACCCCCGACGAAACCCCCCCTCCCACGATCCCTCCCTCCGGCGAAACCCCCCCTCCCACACATCAGTTGTTCGCACACTTTTATTCCATCCCAGGGCGAGAGCTTCGCCGGCAACGTGCGAGAGCTTCCGAGGGCGAGAGCTTCCCCTGCATCGCCAGGTACCTCTACTTCACTAGGTATCTCTGCATCCTTTTTGCCTTCGCCAGGTACCCCCTCCCACACCCCCGTCCTTCTTCTGAGGACGCAGTTGACTTCCTTCCATTTAGTGTCTGGCTTTGTTTAGTTGTGCATTCTTCAGTAAAACCTACGTAGATGAGTTCCTTCCATTTACTGTCATGTATTCAACTTCATGGAAGAAGATGATACCAAAAATATCAGTGCATCTGCAGAACAACAATCCCACGCAAGGTATTATTTTCATTATATATATATGGGTGAGTCATGTGTCCAAAAAATGTGTCCAACGTAATGCCTAGAATTAGCTTTTTTTCTGCAATTATTGCGTGAGTCATGTGTCCAACGTAATGCCTAAAATTAGCTCTTTTATTATTGTTGTTCCCTGCGCAAGAAGTGGGACTGAGGCAACGCAACCTGAGCAGAACTCCCAGGCGCAACCGGCTCCCTGCTCACCAGAACTCCCAGGCGCAGCTCCTTGCTCACCAGAACTCTCAGGCGCAACCAGCTACATGCTCCGAAACACAACAGATGGGCATTTTAGGCATTTCTCCCCTCTACCGTCAGTGAACTAACGGTGGGAAGATTTTTTGGACCTAAAAATAAGTCTGAGTGGGGAATGGACCCGGTGTTAAAATGAATTGGTCAATGGACCTAAAAATAAATAAAGGGGCCAGAAATGGACCGGGTGTTGATTCTCACATAAATTTTAAAGGAGTGAAAAATGGGATAAGTTTTTTTTCTTATGAAAAAATCAAGCAAAGGTTTAATAGAAAATTTAAATTGTCAATGGGCCAAAGAAAGGCTAAATAGGATGTAAAGAGAGAAAATAGTAATTAAATTCAAAATACTCAATTATCTAATATTAAATTAGGTCAAACAAACTTAAACATAAGATTAATGGACCACTTGTGTAACGACCCAGAATCCACATTACCAGTAAGCAACCAGTAACCTGAATTCTGACCTGCTAACCCACGAGACAAGCTCGGAAGGGTAGGAAGTGAACGTCCGAGGAGACTATATGTAAGAAGATACACACCATGCAAAGCTGTAAAATTCCACTATACATGAACATAACATGTACAACTCAGAGTCTGAGCTAAGTACAGAGTACAGAAGTACAACAAAAAGTACTACTCACTGCAGCTAGGGCGCACCAACACCGGAGTGGCTAGACTCGCCTGGAACGGGAGTCGACGACGACCCACCTGAAAGGGAAGGGAGTGAGTCTAAAAAAAAGAGACCCAGTAGGGAAAAGTAACCCCCACCGGCAACAGTACTAAAGTGCGGAAAGTAAAAACTGAAAGTAAATACACGTCGCATCACAACCCAAAACTGTAAACCTCACGGCTCAGTAACACACACAAAGTAAGTAGGACTCAGCTAGGGTCTGTGGCTCGGCGTCCCGTCACCACAAAGGCTCTCAACCCCAGCCACGTGTGCACACTACAGATGCTCTCTCTCGCGTCTGGTCCACGACCGGTTTTTCCCCTACGCTTGACCCTAGCGGTAGAGAAGGGGCTCTACAGAGACCGGCTCAAAACCACCACAAGGAGTACGCACAGGACAGAGTCGCACTCGGCATCCTGGCTCACTAGCGGAGAACAACCACACCCTAGTCATCTAGACGGAGTCGCACCCACGCCTAGGAAACACAACAGAAACGGGCACGCGGTAACGCAACGCGCGTACAACAGACGGAACACACTCAACACCTGAAACTCCGTACAGTAAGTGAACACCTCGTGTCACAATTAATTACTCATATGCACAGGCGAAGTCACACTCTAAGCCTGGCAGAATGTGTTAACAAAGAGGACATCACATGTCAACACCTTGAACACAGAACAGGACTTAAGCCTGCTGGGACACAGGATATTAACGGCAGCATCGATTGTCGCTAATATGATGTAGACGGCACTCACCATGCCGTTAACCCTAACTCAACGGCAATCGACCTTGTCGTTTATATCAACCTTGAAGATCTCAACGTCAACAGATGTGGACGTTAAGTTCTCCAGTCCCCTAGACCCAGAACAACACCGGGTCAGTCCAATTGGGTAAAATCACCCAACCAGAACGCTTACTGATGGTGGGAAATGCCTCCTCACATCCTCTAATACTACTAGAACTTCAGAAATATATGACCCAGCGCTTGGATCATCCAAAACACCCAAAATCCTGGCATGGTATAACCCAACCCTAAAATGCAATTAGCATACTAATCCACACAAATGAGCATGCTGATTTTCTAAGGAGGGTTAAAGGAGTTAAGTCCCTACCTCAGAATGCCTTAAAAACTCCCAAACAGCCACTAATCGCACCGGAACCCCTCGAAGTCTCCACGCGAATTACACCAAATCTTCGCGTTTCCCGCCCGATCAAGCACCGCCACGCATACCAGAGCCTTCCCACGATCTTCCATCAACCATCAGAAGCAGTGGAAACAGACAAAGGCAGAAGTGGAGGGAAAGGAAGGAAAAGAGAAGAAAGGTTTCTGCTCTCGGGCTGCCCGATTTCTACAAGCGCGACCAATTGGCGTCCACATCTCTAGACGCCTACTGAACCACCTATAGGTTGACGTCCAAACCGCTTGTCGTCGAGTTCAACAACAAACGTCCACATCGCTGGACGCTAACTCACAGTCAACGGCTAACCCCTGGTCGTCAACCCCAAGTCAACGACCACGGACCTTGTCGTCAACCACACCCGAACCTCTACAAGACCCAATAAGGATCCGCTAAGACCCGAGACCTTACAGCCCTCCCCCCTTAAGGAATTTTGCCCTCAAAATTCAAACAACATAAAGAAGGAAGACTCACCAAAGAGGTACGGAAACTGCTCGCGCATTTCGTCCTCTCGCTCCCATGTCGACTCACCACCTGAGTGCCGCTGCCACACAACACGAACTAAGGGGATAGCCTTGTTCCTCAACCTCTGAACTCGGCGATCCTCAATATGCAACGGAAATTCTGGTACAGTCAACACTGGAGTCACCTCAGACCACTCTGAGCTTTGGAGAACGTGAGACTCGTCAGAAAGGTACCTCCGAAGCATCGACACGTGGAACACATCGTGGACTGCTGCCAACTCTGACGGAAGCTCAAGTCTGTACGCCAAACCTCCGACACGCTCAGAGATGGTGAAAGGTTCAATAAAGCGAGGACTCAACTTTCCACACTTACCAAACCTCACCACTCCCTTCATAGGAGACACACGGACAAACACCTGGTCCCCTACCTGAAACTCGAGCGGTCGTCTGCGCTGATCTGCATAACTCTCCTGCCGACTCTGAGCTGACTGAAGCCTCTGCCTCACAAGCTGAACTACCTCAACTGCCTGCTGTACTAACTTTGGTCCTGTGACAATCCGTTTGCCAACCTCGAACCAGTCTAGAGGAGTGCGACACGGTCGTCCGTACAAAGCCTCATATGGTGCCAAACCGATACTGGAGTGATAGCTATTATTATATGCAAACTCGACCAACGGCAAGTGAGCTGTCCACGATCCCTGCCACTCCAGACAACAAGCTCTAAGTATGTCCTCTAAAGTCTGGATAGTCCGCTCTGACTGACCGTCTGACTGAGGGTCGTAGGCGGAACTAAAAGCCAACTCTATCCCCAAAGCTCTCTGGAAACTGCGCCAGAACCCAGAAGTGAAGCGAGGATCCCTATCTGACACAATAGAGATCGGCACTCCGTGCAAAGGAACAATCCGCTCTACGTACAACGCGGCCAACCTACTCACACCCCAACTAGTCCTGACAGGCAAGAATCTAGCAGTCTTCGTCAATCTGTCCACAAGAACCCAAATGCTGTCAAAACCTCCAGCTGTCCTCGACAAACCACAAACAAAGTCAGTCGTCACATGGTCCCACTTCCACATCAGAATCTCTAACGGCTGCACAAGTCCTCCTGGACGCTGATGTTCGGCCTTCACCTGCTGACAGACCAAACACCTAGCAACAAAAGCCGCTATGTCTCTCTTCATCCCAGGCCACCAAAACTGACGTCTCAACCTGTGATACATCTTGGTCGACCCTGGATGAATCGAGTACCTGGAACCATGTGCCTCCTGCAACACAACTCTCCTGACAAACTCCTCTACATGAACATAGAGTCTATCTCGGAACCTAACAGTCCCGTCCTCGCAAAGCTCAACCTCTGGGAGAAGCAACACACTGTGCAACTCGGGATCTGCCTGCTGAGCCTCAGCAACCTGTCTTACAACGGCGGGAGCCGCCAACAAACTGCCGAACACACACTGTCGACGACTGGACAAAACTCTGAAAGACCCCTCTGTCGCAGATTGCCACAATTGCCACTCTCTATGCATCAGATGACTCATCTGTGCTTTCCTACTCAAGGCATCTGCAACTACATTCGCCTTTCCATGCTTATACCCAATGCTAAAATCATAGTCTTTCAGATATTCCATCCATCGACGCTGCCTCATATTTAGATCCCTCTGAGAAAACACATCTCAAACTTTGGTGGTCGGTACGAACTAGAAAACTCACTCCGTACAGGTAAAGACGCCAAATCTTCAAAGCAAACACCACAGCTGCAAGCTCTAGGTCATGGGTTGGGTAACTCTCCTCGTGGGGCTTAAGCTGGCGAGACGCATAAGCCACCACCCGGCCTTGCTGCATCAAAACCGCACCCAGACCAACACCTGAAGCATCTGTGCAAACCTCAAAACCCTCTTCACCTGAAGGTAAGGCAAGGACTGGCGCTGACGTAAGCAGTCGCTTCAACTCTATGAAGCTCTGCTCACACTGCTCCGACCACAAAAATGGAACCCCCTTTCTCGTCAACCGAGTCAAGGGTGCAGCAACCTGAGAAAAGTCCCGAACAAACCTGCAGTAGTAACCTTCCAAACCCAGAAAGCTATGAATCTCAGACACAGATCTGGGACTCTCCCACTACAAAACTGCCTCGTCCTTCGCTAGATCCATAAAAACTCCCTCACTTGAGATCACGTGCCCCAAAAAGTGAACATGTTGTAGCCAAAACTCACACTTACTAAGTTTGGCATACAACTGGTGCTCTCGCAAGGTCTGCAACACGATCCTCAGGTGCTCGGCGTGCTCCTCCTCCGAAGCGGAGTACACCAGAATGTCGTCAACAAACACTACGACAAACCGGTCCAAGAACTGGTGGAACACCCGGTGCATCAGATTCATGAAGGCCGCTGGTGCATTGGTGAGCCCAAACGGCATCACTAAAAACTCAAAATGTCCATACCTGGTCCGAAAAGTAGTCCTCTCAATGTCAGAATCTCTAATCCGCAACTGATAGTAGCCCGACCTCAAGTCGATCTTCGAAAAGACACGAGCAGACTGAAGCTGATCAAAGAGATCGTCAATCCTAGGCAAAGGATACCTATTCTTGATGGTCACTTGATTTAGCTTCCTATAATCGATACACAATCTCAGGCTACCATCCTTCTTCCGGACAAACAAAACAGGTGACCCCCAAGGAGAAAAGCTAGGACGAATATAGCCCTTCTCCAACAACTCCTCAAGCTGCCTCTTCAACTCCCTCAAATCTGCTGGTGCCATACGGTACGGCGCCTATGCAAAAGATACAGTGCCAGGAACAAACTCTACAGTAAACTCAATCTCTCTCTCTGGCGGTAGACCAGGCAACTCTTCCGAAAAAATATCCGGAAACTCACACACTACGGGAATGTCCCCCACTCCCGAGGCAACCTGGTCAAGGGTAATAGCAGAAACTAGGAAACCCTAACAACCAGAGGCAAGCAACCTCCCTGCCCTCAAAGCAGAAACTAAAAAGCGAGAAGTAAGAGGTACGATACCCTGGAAGTAGAACGCCGCTTCCCCAGGTATCCGCAAGTGCACCCGCTTCTTCTGGCAATCCATCACTGCACCATACCGCTCTAACCAGTCCATACCCAAAAACACATCATAATCATGTAACTGCAAAGCAAACAGACGAGCCGACAACCACTGATCCTGCAACTGCACAGGTACCTCCTCGAGACAGTAGGACTTAAGGACAAAGTCCCCTGTCGGAAACTCTACTGCTAGCTCAACAGACTCTCCCGAACTCAACTCTCCAAGGGAGTCTAAAAACTTCTCAGACACAAAAGAGTGAGAGGCACCGGAATCAAACAAAACTCTAGCTGTATAACCAAAAACTGTAACAGTACCTTCCACTAGGTGAGCTACCTCCGTGTCTGCACGGGTCAAGTGAGTAACACGAACTCTACCTTTCGACCCACCAGAACCTCTGGTCTGTTGACGTTGCTATACAGGTGCCTGCTGCTGCTGCTGCACTCGGGGCTATGACTGGGTCTGCTGCTGTGGCACACGAGGTAACAAAGGACAATTCTTGCCCCATGTGACCCATCTGGTCACACCGGTAACACTGACCAGCAAAATAACGTGGTACCTACTGCAAAGGCTGCCCTACCGGCTGTTGAACACTCCCAACAGACTGCTGTCTCTGCTCTGCCGGCCTCTTATCACGCTGAAACTTCCTCCGAGATCCTGACTTCGCCGTTGTCCCAGTAGAAGTGGACGCGTAGGAAGTCGCAGTCCTCGGGGTCGTCTGCACACTACCCTGCTGCTGTCGAGGCTGAGTAGGAACTACCTGCGTCTGAACCTCTGCGCTCCGAGCATGGGTCCGTAAAGTGTCTGCCTCCAACGATGCCACTGTCTGATAGGCCACGTCCAAGTCTGTGACACGTGCAACTATCAGCGCCTGCCTGAGCTCTGGCCTCAAGCCCCTCACAAAATGCTGAGTCCTCAGACCCTCATCTACCATAATCTGCGGAGCATAATGCCCTAGCTCTACAAATCTGGCCCTGTACTGCACTACAGTAAAGTCCCTCTGCTGCAAGTCCAAAAACTGGTACAACCTCTCCGTCCGGACGTAAGTAGGACAGAAGGCTCTCTCAAAAGAAACGACAAACTCCTGCCATAGAATCTGTCTAAGTGGGTGAGACTGAAAAGTAGTCTCTCACTCAGAGGACCACCAAGTCAACGCCTGCGCCTGCAACTGGTAACTAGCTAGCAACACTCACTCCTCGGGAACACACTCCATGGAACGGAAAGTCCGCTCCACTGCATCCAACCATGCCCGCGCTACATCTGGATCAGGTTGGCCCAAAAACTGGGGAGGCTGAAACTGCAAGAACTCCCTCAACACCTTCCCAGTACCGCCCTGGGGTACCGGCGCATCACGGTGCTGAGCTACAAACTGAGCCATCCCCTCAAGAAATTGAGTCATGTCTAATCCCTGAGCTATCTGAGGAGGAGGTGGTGGCGGCGGAACAATACCACTGTGTGCGTCCTGTGGCAAAGGCTGCGTCTGCTGAGGTGGCGGAGCGTCTCCAGCCTCCTGACGAGTCGCCTGCTCAGCCACTCCCTCTCTAGGACGTCGCCTAGGTGCCATAGTACTATACACAGAGCAAAAATACACACATGAATACACTAACTCTAGGTTAAATAGCTGCAACTGTACTCTTTATACTCTGAGTTAACATGATGGGTATTTCCTTATATATATCTCATCAGACCAGGCTCTGATACCAAGCTGTAACGACCCAGAATCCGCATTACTAGTAAGCAACCAGTAACCCGAATTCTGACCCGCTAACCCACGAGACAAGCTCAGAACGGTAGGAAGTGAACGTCCGAGGAGACTATATGTAAGAAGATACACACCATGCAAAGCTGTAAAATTCCACTATACTTGAACATAACATGTACAACTCAAAGACCGAGCTAAGTACAGAGTACAAAAGTACAACAAAAAGTACTACTCACTGCAGCTAGGGCGCACCAACACCGGAGTGGCTAGACTCGCCTGGAACGGGAGTCGACGACGACCCACCTGAAAGGGAAGGGAGTGAGTCTAAAAAAAAGAGACCCGGTAGGGAAAAGTAACCCCCACCGGCAACAGTACTAAAGTGCGGAAAGTAAAAACTGAAAGTAAATACACATCGCATCACAACCCAAAACTGTAAACCTCATGGCTCAGTAACACACACTCACACACACACACAGTAAGTAGGACTCAACTAGGGTCTGTGGCTCGGCGTCCCGTCACCACAGAGGCTCTCAACCCCAGCCACGTGTGCACACTACAGACGCTCTCTCTCGCATCTGGTCCACGACTGGTTTTTCCCCTACACCTGACCCTAGCGGTAGAGAAGGGGCTCCACGGAGACCGGCTCAAAACCACCACAAGGAGTACGCACAGGACAGAGTCGAACTCGGCGTCCTGGCTCACTAGCGGAGGACAACCACACCCTAGTCATCTAGACGGAGTCGCACCCACGCCTAGGAAACACAACAGAAATGGGCACGCGGTAACGCAACGCGCGTACAACAGACGGAACACACTCAACACCTGAAACTCTATACAATAAGTGAACACCTCGTGTCACAATTAATTACTCATATGCACAGGCGAAGTCACACTCTAAGCCTGGCAGAATGTGTTAACAGGGCAGACATCACATGTCAACACCTTGAACACAGAACAAGACTTAAGCCTGCTGGGACATAGGATATTAACGACAGCATAGATTGTCGCTAATATGATGTAGACGACACTCACCATGCCGCTAACCCTAACTCAACGGCAATCGACCTTGTCGTTTATATCAACCTTGAAGATCTCAACGTCAACAGATGTGGACGTTAAGTTCTCCAGTCCCCTAGACCCAAAACAACACCGAGTTAGTCCAATTGGGTAAAATCACCCAACCGGAACGCTTACTGATGGAGGGAAATGCCTCCTCACATCCTCTAATACTATCCGGAACTTCGGAAATATATGATCCAGCGCTTGGATCATCCAAAACACCCAAAATCCCGGCATGGTATAACCCAACCCTAAAATGTAATTAGCATACTAATCCACACAAATGAGCATGCTGATTTGCTAAGGAGGGTTAAAGGAGTTAAGTCCCTACCTCAGAACGCCTTAAAAACTCCCAAACAGCCACTAATCGCACTGGAACCCCTCGAAGTCTCCGCGCGAATTACACAAAATCTTCGCGTTTCCCGCCCGATCAAGCACCGCCACGCATACCAGAGGCAGAAGTGGAGGGAAAGGAAGGAAAAGAGAAGAAATGTTTCTGCTCTCGGGCTGCCCTATTTCTACAGGCACGACCAATTGGTGTCTACATCTCTAGCCGCCTACTAAGCCGCCTATAGGTTGACGTCCAAACCGCTTGTCGTCGAGTTCAACAACAAACGTCCACATCGCTGGACGCTAACTCACAGTCAATGGCTAACCCCTGGTCGTCAACCCCAAGTCAACGACCACGGACCTTGTCGTCAACCACACCCGAACCTCTACAAGACCTAATAAGGATCCGCTAAGACCCGAGACCTTACAACTTGATGAGCCTAAAACCCAACCCAATATATGAGATTCAAATTTCTATATAACTCCTGAGCAAAATAGGAATTAAAAGTGAAAATTGATATGAATCCAAGTTGGAGTCAGATTGGGATCCAACACAAAAGGTAAGACCCAAATTAGGACATCTAAAACCATGACCCCATCAAGAGTTGGTCGCTTGCATACTAAACCTATTCCAATTGGGAGTAGGAGACTTTCATATGTATAGAAAACTAAAGAAAATCGCATGAACCTTGGAGTTTGATTCCAAGAGAGATTTTTAAAGCCTTTATTAAACTAGATTTAATGAGCTATAGTGAGCTTAAGAAAAAGGAAATGGATTGGCGTCTGATTAGAGTTGGAATGAGACCACGAAACGCAGACGTAAGGAAGGAGTCTAATGAGGACTCTACTACGAAGGCCAACAAAACTAAGGAAGAAACCTTGGAATTGATTAGGAAATATTGTTAGAAAATCTGGAACTTTTGGAGTTAGAATCCTATTAGGAATCTAAGACCGGACCTTAAATCCAACCTAGATGTCCTGCATTGCTACTGAGAAGGCTCCTAGATGTGGATGAAGGATTGGCTAGAGGAGGAAGGAATGCAACAAGTTTTGGGCCTA
The DNA here is from genome assembly GCA_014218235.1 of Colocasia esculenta. Classification (NCBI taxonomy): domain Eukaryota; kingdom Viridiplantae; phylum Streptophyta; class Magnoliopsida; order Alismatales; family Araceae; genus Colocasia; species Colocasia esculenta. The sequence goes on from CM024753.1 coordinate 100,065,153, forward strand.
CTGTTCTTCATCATCTTCAACCTATTCATCTTTAATTGGCAACTAGATAGGTGTTCACTTAGGCTGAGCAAGATTAAAATTTGAAGTAGGAGCTCTGATAGTAATTAAAAGAATTTACATCTGCCCTTTGAGTTCTAATTTGGAATCATGTAAATGCTTCAATTTAGAGGAATGATAGTTAATTATTCTTATTTTAGGTATAGACCCCAGACAGTTTCTGCTCAGAAAGTTTAAAACTTACTCTTGATTTCTTATTCACTCACGTTATGACAATTATAGATATATTAAATGTTGGGACGTGACATGAATAGGACAACCAACACAATTAACTAAACACAATGCTCCTGTGGATACCACTGTGGATGAGTTCCCTATATGCCTCGACAGACCTTGCTCGAATACCAACTATAATGACCTAGGATCCGAGATACTAGTAACCCAACAGTATACCCGAATCCTGAACCGCCACCCACAAGTTGAAGCTTGAAAGGGTTAAAGATGGTGGTCTGAGGAAGACATATAAAGAACTACACTAAACAGGTGAACAACAATCCACTATATAAACATATGATGTATACAACTTAGAGCAAGTACAGCGAAAGGAAAGTACAACAGGAAGTACTCAATAAGCTGGTCAGAACGCTAGGCAGGACCACTGGAGCGACTCTGAACTTTTGTGCCCTGAACAAACCTCACCTAAAAGGAAAGGGAGTGAGCCTCAACTCAAGACCCAAAAGGGACACTAACCCCACTGGCTAAATAGAACGCAAGAAAAACTAGTGTAACAAGTAAGTGCAGGAAAGTGCGCCTCGACACCACAGAGTCCTCAAACCCTAGCCATGTGTGCACACTCATAATGCTCTCACATCTAGTCCTTGGCCAATTTTTCCCTACGCCAGACTCTAATGGATGGAGAAAGAGTCCCATGGAAACCGGCTCGAAACCACCACAAGGGGCATGCACTGAGCAGAGACGCTCTCGACGCATAGGCTCATCGATGGACTAACTCAATGCCAGTGGTCTCGGTGGAGCCCAACTCAACACCCATGCACACAACACAAATACACACACCAGCACGGGACAACAACCATGTAGATGGAGATGCTTTCAATGTTTGGGAACACCATACATGAAGGCAGACACCACATTGTCCACACAAGAAACACTGCTAAGTCACGCATGGTTGACGACCACATCAACCGCCATCAATTGGAAGTAGGCAATAGCACCTAATGCCATCAACCTAGGGTAGACGATGACATCCATTATCGTCTACCTAAACTTGATGGCAGCAATCATGTATTCAAGATGAGCTTGACAGAGATGGATCTCGCCGTCATGTTCCTCAACTCCAAGAACCACAGATGGCCCTAGGCCATCTCCAAAGGCAATTCATGCCCTACAACGCAAAACCGACATTGAGGGACTCTTCTCAAAGCTATTAAGCACCGTTAAATTACCAAAAAATGTCGATCTGACGCTTGGATCGCTCAGTACCACCACCTATCCGAAGCATGGATAACCCTCCAGAAACCTCGATTTCACATCAAATAACATACGTGCAGCAATGTAAGATCAACAACGGGGGTACACGGGTTAGTCTCCCCACCTTAGATGGTAGAAAAACATGAAAAATGCACCCACCCTACAAATCGCTCGCCGCAGACAAACCATCCTCGCTCGAGCTCGTCCTCCACAAACCAACGCCGCCATATACACCAGAGCGTCGCCTACGAGCCTCCGTCGGCCACCAAAGGTGGCGGGAGAAGCAAAGGTGGTTGAGGAGGTGGTGGGAGTGAGGAAAGAGTGAGAGTGAGAGAGAGAGCTCTCTAGTGCTCTGTATAAAAACAGGCCTAGATAGGTTGACGTCAACACAAGCAGTCATCAAAAGGAACTTCCCTAACTTGACAGCACCATCGACCACAATCAAGATCATACAAAAGACCCCAAAAATCCATAAATGACGACAAAATCTGTCACCTCCAACACAAGTTCATAACATACAGTGCCGCTGTCAACCAGAGGTAGACGACACACTCTACTATCGTCAACCACAACTAGACAACAACCACTTCTTCCTTCAACACAAGTCAATGGCAGTAGACCCTATCATCAACCACAAACACTATAGCAGGCCCAAATAAGGGCCCAAGGTCTCACAAATCATTGTTGTCATAAAGACATATCAGCAACAATCGACCCTATCTCTAGGACATCTTGGTGATTGCCGATGCTGTCGCTAGGATGATCCTGACGATAGTTGATTCAATCGCCAGGACAATCATGGTGACAGACAGTCTCGTCTCTATCCTAGGTAAGAGAAGAGCCTATTGGATAACTCTTATCCCATCCTCTATCATTGCGCTGTCCCACCTTATGTGTCTGACCCTCTAGCCCAATACTAAGTTGGCCGTGAGTTGTACCCGTCAGAACTCTTTCTAACTTAATGAGTCATTATCTCCATAATGACTCACTCAACTCATTGACTATAGACATACCAAGCTACTACGTCATAATCCCTAGACAGTATGAGTGATCAAATCTATTGGACCTTTCTTCCCACAGTTACCGTGTACCTTTAATCCCCCATCTATCTAGTATCTCAGAGACCATATATAAGACATTGTGCTGTCAGGATTATACGAAATCCAACCGAGTCTTACTCTTATTGAATTCTCCCAAAGAACTCCTCTCTCAATCCAATTGACCATGGTCAAAGATTTACCTGAGTAAGAACACATGAGATATTCCTCTCATGATACTGAGAGTGGGTAATCTTTTATTGACACATAATTGCCTTCGTAAGGTTAGCTACCATTATCAATAACCAGCTATACTAGTTCAAGAATCTCTAGACCTATAAGTCTGATATCAAAGAATGGAGTACATAAACAAGACATCCTTGGTGTCTCAAGTCTAAGGACCAGTTACACAGTTGAGACCACAAAATCACTGTCTGACAATCAATTATCATCAACTATACAACATTTCATGGGCCGATCACTAAGTAAACCCATTCTCCAATGAGCACTTGTACTATACCCCTAGTGTCTCCATACAAGTAGCTATGAGACCAACCGTCTCCATCACATGGATAAGCATATAGCACACTGATCTATCTGGTTACCTCGAAGTTTTTCTTGATGAATCTATGACCAAGAATATTTAGGACCTGTGTTTAAAAAGGATAGGTGTGACGGAACACCCCGTCCAAGCCTGTTAAACTGGTAACGTGCTTGACTCGAGTCTGTCTCCCGCGAACGGGCCAAACCCTCGCAAGGGATACCACACACACTAGTCCGTGAAAACACAAAGGAACACACCATTGCATTTATAATATACAAGGTTTTACATAGCCAACTTCAAAAGAAATAAAGGAAGTACACAAGCCTGGGGCATACCCCGAGGTACAACAAGTACAACTGAAGAAAGAAAAGCTACACTGCTGGAGGCGCTGGGCCAACACCGCTACGTCACGGCTCTGAACTGGACGACGATAGAGAAACCTCCTCCTCGCCCTCGCCTGTGGGGAGTAGGGGTGAGCCTCGCTAGTCACTGGCTCAGTAGGGAACTCCCCCAATACCGAGCAACCAAACACAAGTGCGAAAGCAGTAACCTATGCTAGCATTTTATAGCTCAACTAAACAGGATATTAAAGCTATAAACAAACTCACCGCTAGCCGACTGCGTAAAATAGCTGTAATAAATAAACGGAAAAACTCCAACACATGTACGAGCTACGGTAGAGACTGCCACACTCGATCCACGTAGACTGGTTCGCGACACCAGCAATAGACTCAGACAAACTAACACAGATCTACCTCTCAGTCTCGCAGCCACGGACGAAAGGTCCAGCTGCCGCTCCACGTGAAAAAGACAAGAAACTATGGAGACCAACTAAACACCACCACCTGAGGACCACACGGTCACAGGCCCATGCCTGACACCTCTAGAGACCCTGGCCTGGGCTCGCTAGAGTGAGGCACTGGAAAAGGACTAGTCGGGGACCAGTGTCGACAACTGGTGTCCGTACCCCCAACTAAGAGCGCGCTACGAGTGACTAAAAACAAACACAAGAGTCACTGTCCCACTGTCGTCTTTCCCTCAGCCGGACGTACAACTCAAACTAAGGAGTGAGGGTGTCCAGGCCAGACGACACAGACCTTAACGGTATAGCACAAGTACCGGGACAAAGCCCCGAGCTAACAACCTGGCTCACAGAGAACCAGGGGCACCCAACTGGAGAGGTAACCACGGTAGGCGTCTACTACCTGACACGCACACAGAAACCACGTACGCACCGCACAAACCATGTGAAACCTCATGAAAACCTCGTGTACTTGCGGTCCACAACACGTGAACACCACCTGCCTCGTGTGAACCCTATGTCCACAGGAAAACTACTAGCTAGCTATGTAACCTATGAGCTAGCCTCATAAACCACACGCTTCCCAGAGCGCCACAAGTGCCAATGCACTGCTCACTAACAATGAGCGTACCAATAACGATAATCGGATAATCACATACGTAAACCATGCACAAACAGAACCTCTCGGGCCAAGTCGCGACAACCCATTGGGTCTCCTTCAGAAGGCGTCGCCACGACATGTCGCCTTCATATCCAGAACGCGACCTACTTACCTGTCGCCTCTTGATCCTTAACACGACACATCGCTGTGTCGCGTTTAGAATGCGACATAGGGACCCGTCGCCTTACCAGGCGGGAACCCTAATCTGGGCTCTCTCTATGACAGCCCATTTCCACAATACAAACCACCCTTAATTCTTCGTTTTCATGCTTTTGTGAATACCTAAGCATGGTATCTAAGGTTAGAAATGCATTAAACTGATTGGAACCCTATCCAAATGCGATTTACACCTCAAAAACGGGATGAGTTCACCTACCTTCGCGAAGAACGTGCTATGCAGCAATCTCCCGGCGTTTCCCCTGCTTCTCCCGGACTCCCTGCAGCGAGGACACGCCGAAACCCAGCAAAAATCGCCACAGCTTCTCTCCCTGGCCAAGCAGAAAACCTCTGCGTTTGCTTGGCTGGGGTTATTTAAAAACCTGCAGCGGTTCGAAACGCGACAGATCGTGGCGTCGTGACCAGGTCACGACGGACCTGAGCGTCGCCTTCCCAACTCCCCCTGCCCTGAGTGCTACACGTGGCGCACATGCAGACGCTCAACGCACCAAGGCGGCCACATGAACGCGACGGCCACCTCTGTCGCGTTAAGAACGCGATAGACCTTCCTGTCGTGATGACAGGCTGAGAGATCTAGGGTACTGCAGACCCAAAACGTCGGCCCAGTAAGCCCTAGAAAAACACACACACACGTCACACAAGCCACATTGGCCTCGCATTGGCCACCACAAACGCTAAACACACGATCCACGAGGATCCAAAAAACACGCGATGTTCTATTACTATCATCTAAAAAGAAATTTCGACCTCGAAATTCATAACATAATTTCACATACAAAGTACACAATCATTTACAAATACTATCATCTAAAAAGATTTAAAACATTACTCAAACAAGTAGGGATACCCTTTAGCCATTTCTTCGGCTAACTCCCAGGTATCCTCACCACCCAGCCGATTTTCCCATCTGACTTTAACTAATTCAATTTCTTTATTTCGCAACATTCATCTTGCGATCAGTAATTTGCACCAGATATTCAGGCATAGACATGTCCGGTCTCAAATCACTTCATTGATAACTGATTATCTGCGTTGGGTCCTCAATACACTTCTTTAACATGGAGACATGAAAGATATCATGAACATCTGCAAAATCTTCTGGCAAATCCAGTCTATACGCTGTCTCCCCAATTCTTTCCAACACCTGGAAGGGACCTACATATCTCGGACTCAGCTTCCCCTTCTTACTGAACCTCACAATACCTTTGCTAGGAGAAATTTTCAGAAAAACATAATCTCCAACTTCAAATTGAAGTGGCCTTCTCCGATTATCAACATAACTTTTCTGCCTACTCTGAGCTGTTTGCAATCTTTCCTTAATAAATTTTACCAGCTCTGTAGTTTACTGAACTAACTCTGGGCCCACTAACTGCCTCTCTCCCACTTCATGCCAATTTAAAGGTGTTCTACATGGTCTTCCATATAAAGCTTCATACGGTGCCATCCCAAGGCTGGTATGATAACTATTATTATAAGAAAATTCCACCATACTCAAATGATGCTCCCAGCTACCATCCCAAACTAAACAACAAGCTCGCAACATATCTTCAATCGTCTGGATAGTTCTCTCTCTTTGACCATCCGTCTGCGGGTGGTAAGCTGAGCTATACCTCAACTCAGTGCCTACAACTCTCTGCAGGCTGCTCCAAAAACCTGAAGTAAACCTGAGATCTCTATCAGATACAGTTGACTTCAGAACACCATGAAGTGGAATAATTCTATCAGCATACACTTTTGCTAATTTATCCACTGGCCAAGACATACTTACTGGCACTAATCTGCATACCTTAGTTAGCCTATCCACAAACACCCATATTCCATTATGACCTAATGTTGTTCTCGATAAGCCTGCCACGAAGTCCATAGCAATATCATCCCACTTCCACTGCGAATGGGTAACGGTTGCAATAGACCTCCAGGCTTCTGATGCTCTGCTTTAATTTGCTGACACACATCACATCTTGAAACGAATTCAACTATTTTCTTTTTCATATGAGGCCACCAAAAATGCTTCCTCAGATCCTGGTACATCTTGGTACTGCCTGGATGAATAGTGTACCGGGATTTATGAGCCTCTTCTAACACTCTCTGCTTCACCTCTCTTTTTGCTGATACAAATAACCTGCCTCTGAGCCTAACCACACAATTATCATCAAGGGTAAGTCCTTCCATTTTCACAATTTTGGCTAAATTTGCATCTACTTTCTGAGCTTCAACAATCTGCCAATACAAAGACGGTTCTATAGTACTACTGGCTAGTACTGCCCGTCGCTGACTACTTGGCACGTACAAGGAGTTTTCTGCTATCTCCTCATACAACTTCCATTCTTTAATCATCATATGACTTACATAAGCCTTCCTGCTTAAGGCATCAGCAACAACATTGGCCTTACCCAGATGGTAAGCCAAACTAAAATCATAATCCTTCAAATATTCCACCCATCTACGTTGGCGAAGATTTAAATCCTTCTGAGAGAAGATACACTTTAAACTTTTATGATCTGTAAAAATTTCAAATCTTTTGCCATATAAATAATGCCTCCACATTTTCAAAGCAAACACAACTGCTGCCAATTCTAATCATGGGTGGGATAATTCTCTTCTGCTGGCTTCAATTGCCTGGACGCATAGGCTATCACTTTGCCATGCTGCATTAATACTGCGCCCATCCCTCTTCTAGATGCATCTGTATACACAACAAATCTACCACTTCCTGTCGGTAGTGTCAATACCGGTGCTGTAGTAAGCCTTTTCTTTAATTCCATAAAACTTCTCTGACACTCTCCGGACCACATAAATGGCACACCCTTCCTAGTCAGTCTAGTCATGGGTGCCGCAATCTTAGAAAAATCTTGTATGAAGCGCCTATAATAGCCTGCCAGCCCTAAGAAACTTCTAACCTCTGTAATTATCTTAGGCACTTCCCACTTCATTACAGCTTCTACCTTACTTGGATCAACTGCCACTCCATCTTCCGAGATGACATGACCCAAAAACTGAATTTCCTTCAACCAGAACTCACACTTACTAAATTTAGTAAACAATTGATTATCTCTTAATAACTGAAGAGTAAACCTCAAATGAGCAGCATGCTCCTCTTCAGAAGTTGAATAAATCAAAATATCATCTATAAAGAGCACAATGAATTGGTCCAAATACGGATGAAAAATTCTGTTCATCAAATCCATGAAAGCTGCAGGAGCATTGGTTAGCCCTAACAGCATAACCACAAACTCATAGTGACCATATCTAGTCCTGAAAACTGTTTTATCTATATCCTCCTCTCTAATTCTCAATTGATGGTACCCTGATCTCAAGTCAATTTTAGAAAACACTTTGGCTGACTGCAATTGATCAAACAAATCATCTATTCTTGGCAACGGGTACTTATTCTTAATGGTCACATCATTCAACTTTCTATAGTCAATACACATTCGAAAGCTTCCATCCTTCTTTTTCACAAATAACACTGGCGCTCCCCACGGGTGTAATCACGGGATTTGTATCCCCTTTTGAAATTGATTGTGAAAGGTGTAGGGATTAAGAACTGACCGTGATCGCCACCAACGCAGTCGCCTCTTGATGTCCAGGTGGAGGACTGACTACCTTGAAAAGGAAGGATGAAGAGGAAGGCGTACCTGATAACGCGATAGAGGAGGCGTCGCTATGCTTCGATGTGAACGCGATGTAGGCAACGACGCCTTCCTGATCGCGACACAGTGGTCGTCGCCTTCTTCTTCAGTGGATGGAGACTTGGGTTCTTCGTCTTCCTGCTCCTCAGCCGGCCGAGGGGCAAGAGCCTCACCTTGCTCTGACCTTTAAACACCTGCCAAAGTGATTTAAACAAACAAAACACCCATTAGAACTCGTGTGTAGAAGATCTATTCAATGAAAAGCATGAAATCATGAACTAATATGGAGGGAACTCACGAGATTGGGGCTTTTAACCCCTGTGGGTGTTAAGAATAGGTGTGTGTGTCGTGATCTAATGCTAAACTAGAAAGAAAACGAAGCTATGCATGCATGAAATCAAAGAAATAAAGAGAAGAAGGGAAGAAGAATTGTGTAGCCGATGGAAAACGCCCTGGAGGGCTCTTGCTGATCGTCTGGAGGGAAAACTCTCTTCGTGGAAGATGAAGCTCTCTTGCTCAGCAAACCAAAGAATCCGGCCTTGCCCAAAAGATGTAGAGACGAGGTACTTATGGGTGATTATTCCCAACTCGGGTCTGAGAGGAATAATAGGCAAGAGTCCGACTCTGGGCAAGTATGGTTGTGCAAGGGCTATTGGAACTCGGAAAGGAACATGTTAGGAAGGTCTGCTCCGAATTTGAGAGGATTTGGACTTGATTTGGACGTCCAAATGAAGCAATTACCATCAATAGCATGGGTCCAAATTGACTTCGGATTGAGTTTCCTGTTTAAGGCCCTTAACGCGACGGCCTAGGTGTCGCCTTCTGAACGCGACTGCTCGATATGTCGCCTTCCTCATATGGAAGGCTGACTTGAGTCATTTTGCGATTTTTTGAGGATTTAAAATATGGAATTATGATCGCGACATAGGAGCTGTCGTATTCAGGAAGGCGACCTAGGGCCTGTCGCCTTCTGGTCTTTTCTGCATTTCGGCATGTAATGTGTCCAATCAGCCATGCACAACCTTCGGGATGAAACATCGGACTTATACTCAGAGAGCTTTTTAGTGAAAGAGATTGATTTGACCAGGAAGAGTCCTCCAGGGTGATGAACTAATGGAAATGATGTCATGATCGGAGAAAGCCAGCTTGACGATGATGAGCCAACGTGGGGCGTCAATAATACGACAAGGGATTTTGCTCGACTTATGGGTCAGAAATGGGTGTCTACAGATTGCCCCTCCTTGATGCCTGCTTTGCAAGGGAGTGGAGCGATGATGGAGCGAAAGTGGCATGAAACGGTGATGTAGCGGGATGAAGCGGAATGAGCTGAAAAGCAGGCATCAAGGTAAAGAGACACCCATTCTGAACGAATAAGCAGCGAGAATTATCTGGCTGACCTCGAACATGGCTAGGAACCAAGTGCGAGGATGGTTCCTATTGGAGACGAATGAAAATCAAAGAAAAGAATGATCAACCTCCTGATTCAAGAGGTACCCTGGCTATCTTTAGCGTGCAGGTTTCGTTCATTAGGGGATAGGTGCTGCCCGGCGGGTCGATTCGACTCTGGCCTTCGAGCGGGTCACGACTAATGAGCGGATCGGGGATAAAGGAAATGACTGTTATAATGAATGGGGATGAGAGGAATCCTGCATAGAAACCATCACTGGTAAACTGGACCGAGCACAAGCTCGAGGAAAACTTTCAAATTCGGAATGGAATTCTTGTCTAGAAATGAGGATTTGGGTTGGGACATCATTGAGAAGCTATTTTTAACAAATCATGATTCGTGAAGCTCAAAATCCCTACATCATGCATGCTGGGCTAAAGTAAAAGGAAATCATAAAAGCGAATGCAAAGAAAGAGAGAAAATAACAAGTATTCAAGGATAATATTGCTAGACAATATGAGCAAGGGTCAAGACACTTCGCATCCCCGACGTGCGATAGAATCCATCGTCCCCGAGTCATATCACCCAACGGCCTATCCAGCGATTAGCAGTGTGCACTTAGATCATCCTTTTTTTATGAAGGGGAACTCAGATCCTGGAACACACTGGAACCAGCCGGCCTTGAGCTGATATAATAGTGTAGATATCATATATAATGCGGAGGGATTAGGGTTAGAGATACTTACCTGACTTACCTGACGGACGTCTTTTGATTTTCTGATTTTCTGGATTTTTATGGATTTTCCTGCATTTTCTGATTTTTATGGATTTTCAATAATCAAAGAATAAAGATAGACATAATACAATGCACCAAACAATGACATCAAAGCATATGTGCAAATATCCTGAACAGTCACAGAAGAATAAGCAAGACAGCACGGACTGGTCAGAAGGCGACACAGGGCCTGTCGCAATGCTTGACTGACGAAGGCGACACAAGGCCTGTCGCCACCTTGAAGGCGACAGGTCGATATGTCGCTTTCTCAGTTTTCTCAGCCCGAGCTCAAAAGTCTTCAGCATATGATTTGGTTTTGACTCACACTTGGATTCCTATTGCTCTCCACTCAAGGTCCTACTCCTAATGGGTCTTCTCTACCCTTTCCTAGCAGGAATAGGAGTATTATGGCTCTATAAATAAGGGGGATGAGAGGCCAAATTCGGAGCTCACACCTCTCTCTTCTTTTCTTCAAGTCTTGCAAGCTCTCATGGCCATGAAGAGAGCTCCTCTCGTTCCCATGGGTGGGGAGGCGGTCTACGAAGGTCCGAAGCGTGCTCAGGCGACCTTTGAAGCTCTCATGAGGATTACGGACGTTCCCAACCACTTGAGCCGGAGCGAGGTAGTGAGAGAGGTGAGTTGGTTGGTGTTTTCAATTTCCATGATTTTATGCTCTGAATTTCATCATTAATTTTGTGTTCTTGTTCTTCCTCTTTTCTCTCTTTTCTTTTTCTTCCCTAGCTCTTCCCCGGCTCTCGCCGCTACTCTAAGCTCACTTGGATTGCCCCGATGATCAAAGCTATACCCATGTATGTCATTAGGGTCTTGAGAGAGTGGGATTTGGGTGGGGTTTTGATAGCGGCTCACAACTACCACAAAATTTCCTTTGATTGGCCTAGTATCACGGCCTTGATAGAATTATGGCACCCACAAACCCATACTTTTATTTTCCCCAAATTTGAGGCGACCGTCCTTCTAGAGGAGGTCGAGGCCTTCCTTGCTCTTCCCAAGACCAAACCCGGGGATGAGCAAAACATAAGCTACACGGTTGAGCCCATTAACCCGAAGTTTATCCTAGGGGAATTCATGACCGATCCGGGGGATGTCTACACCATAATTAGCCCACAATTCATACATCTAGTGCCATTATCTAAGTGGGTCATATCCAAGTGTAAGGACAAGAGCGTGGACCACTAGGAAATCGCAAAGGCCGTGGCCATATGCTTATGTGGGGTGGTGCTCTTCCCGTCCGGGGATCACCTCATAGACTATGCTAGCCTTAGTGCGATTAGTGGGGTATGGCGAGGACTTTCACTCTCTCACGCCGTCTTGGCGTACCTTTACTCGGGTCTTACTTCGGCTTCCACGGGAGGTTTCCTTTACGGCTCTATGATCCTTCTAGAGTGTTGGTTGGGTGTGAGGATTAAATTCAAACCGATAGACAACCCCACCACCGACAGTCGGATCTTCGGGTGCCATCCTTTGAACTTTATTGGTGGCGCGACCAAATTCTCCGATAAGGTTTTATGCAGGACGGCGGACAAGAAAACTAGGAGTGAATGGCGCCTTTACTTCAGCACCCTACCAGTGGAACACTTTGCTTTGGGCGTAGCGGCACTTCGCGGAGCGGAGATCCGGCTACCACTCGGACGCGGCTTGGACTTGCAATTAATAGGGAATATGACGACCGTGCTCTACAACCCGCAGCGGTGCTACCTACAGATCGGGAAGCCGAGGACGAGAGTGCTTCCACCATCACACTTGCCTCCCGTGAAGAAGCGACGCTTGGGGAACCCGGAGGATGAGCAGGCCGTGCGGAGCGCGCTGGCCTTGTGGAGGGCGTGCGCTACCCATGCACTCCCACCGAGACTTGACGAGGACCGGGAAACGTACCAGGCGTACCTCTTGGAGCATGAGAAGATCCGGCCACTGAGGGGACCGTGAGCTAGAGAGATAGACTTGATTGCACTTTTGATGCTTTGATGGGACTTGGGGTGGGCTTGATGTAATAGGAGATTAATGCTTGATGTAAGGGGAGTGAGACATGTTATTGATGTAAGCATTGGATTTATTGCAATGAGCATTGAATTTTAGGGTTTTTTTTGTGCACTGGTTTAAGAAGGTGACGCTAGACCTGTCGCTACCAAGAAGGCGACAGGTCAACGGTCGCGACCCGAAAAGTGAAGGCGACATGAGCATCGTCGCCACCTGAGTAGAAGGCGACATAGACCTTGTCGCGTTCACAGGTCCCGGGGCGGTTTGAATTTGGCCCGAGCGCCCTTCTTCCTCTTTCCCTCTTTTCGAATCCTTCTTCTTTCCTTCTTTCCCTCTATCCAGCGATTCCGGCGAGCTCTCTCTCTCTCTCTCTCATCTCCTTCCTCTCTCTCTCTCCTATCTCCTTCCTCTCTCTCTCTACTATCTCCCTCTCTCTCCCCTCGGTGACCATCGATGGAGGGTGGCGGAGAAGGCCAAGGCGGCGATGGCGGGGGGCGGCGACGGAAGAAGTCCATCCGGCGCCGGCAACTGGGTGAGGGGACCTCGACGGCGGTCCCGGAGGCTTCCCCGGTCGCGCCGATGGAGGAGGAGCCCGCGGTGATGCCGGGCGACGAGGACGATCCCGTTGGACCCAAGAAGGTAGGGTCTCAAGCCCTAAACCCTATGTGTGTGGATGAGAGGGGATGCTGAGCACCCCAGTAGGGTCTTTTGGCCCAAGGTGAAATGGCCGGAAAACGGATTCTTTCCGTTTCCAGCCAGTCTGTGAACGCGACAGGGTGGGTGTCGCATTATCAGACAGGTCGCGACGCCCTAAGCGTCGCTTTCAGAAGGCGACAGCCTGCTTGTCGCCTTCACAGGTGGAAGGCGACTCCTCTGATGTCGCCTTCTGAAGGCGACAATATACCCGTCGCTACCTTAACAGAGTGCTGTTCTACTGATCCCTTGCTGATCCTTGTGTTTTCTGTGATTGTTTTGCAGAGCGAGCTACGGTCCCGGCTGGGGTGGTGTTGTCCGGGATCTATCAGGGGTTTCGGATTTCCAGAGGACCCGGCTGGAGGAGATAGGGTTCGGCCCCTTTCTGAGGTTGGATGAGTTGACGCCGGACGTGGCGCTCATCCAGGCATTGAAGGAGCGATGGGACCCGGAGTGCCACACGTTCCTCCTCCCGTGGGGTCACATGATCCCCACACTGGAGGACGTGGCACGGATCACCGGCCTGAGGGTAGATGGCCAGGCGGTGACCGGGGTGACTTATACCAGCTATCAGGAGATGGTGGAGAAGCTTCTAGGGTTAAAGGTGACGCGGGAGAGATCCTCCCTGGTGCCGAGGACGAGGCTGCAGGCGAGCCTCGGGGTGGCAGATGCACGCCACCAGACTGGAGAGGGCCAGGCGGAGTACATGGCCCAGTTGACATCGAATGCCAGAGCAGCACTGGCGGAGGAGGAGGGAGCGGCAGCGGACCACGACTTGAGGCGCTTCCTGATCCTCGTGATCGGGAAGTTGATCTTGGGTACGCGAGGAGACCCGGTGAGCTGTCGGTGTCTGCCCCTACTAGAGGACCTGACCCAGGTGGGGAGCTATGCGTGGGGTGCGGCCCTTCTGGCCCACCTTTTTGACAGCCTGGGCACCTCTAGTAGGGAGACAGGGGTGGCCGGGTTCTTCCCACTGTTACAGGTATGCTTCTCACCTTTACCCTTTACTGCTTTTCCAGCTTGTCTTAATTGTGGCACTGATCGTTTGCTTTTGCAGTGTGGGCGTACTGCCACCTCCCTTCCTGGGTCGGGGGGTGCCGAGGCGACGCGGCGCTGTACCTCTCCTGCAGCGCTGGCGGTTTTGCCGCGACGAGCGGTCCTTGCGGCGACAGGTGACGCTCATCCATGACGCGTTGGACACCGTCCCCTTTGGACATGTGAGTACTTCTAGCCTTAACCTTTTCCTTTACTTTGCTTATTTGTCAATTGACTGATGGGTCTTTACTTGTGGTGTGCAGGTACAGTGGACTCCCTATGTCGGGGAGGACGACGCCACCCAGCCGTGGGTGGAGCGGGGCCATCCCTACTTCGGTAGGGACATTTGGCTTCATTGCTTCAACACAGTGGTCCCGCTCCACCACCGGCTAGTGGCGCGGACACTGGGACTCCACCAGGCGGTAGTGGAGTTCCCGACCTGACAGAGGTCATGGGAGAGGCCGGGCCGGAGCTTCCGTGGAATCCAGTAGGTCACGGACTGGACAGTCCGGGTCTGAGAGCAGTTGGATGACTGGGAGCGGCGAGGGAAAGAGGTGGTCTCTGAAGCTGCCAGCGACGAGGACTACTTCCGGGCCTATGCCCTGAAGTATGGGGCCCAGGTGTACAAGGGGTCCCGACGACCGGTACGTATTTTACTGCTTTTAGTCTCTTTGAGTTCTTAGTTGATTATGCGACTGACTTGGCTTTGATTGCAGCTTGACCCCGAGGGGCGGATCTCCTCGGTCGAGGGCATCCTCCATTCCACCATCCAGCAGCGGTACGACCTCCAGGCGGTGGTGGATCAGCTGGTAAGTACTCTGCACCCTACCCTTCTGCTTCTAACTGTGGTTGACTGACCCTTGATATTTTCTTTTGCAGCGGGCAGAGCTGGACCGTGCACAGCAGATGGTGGGAGGGGCTTCCTCCTCCCGAGAGGATCCTGGCCGCTTCATCTTGGAGGGCCAGCTAGCGGTGGCGGCGGCCCGAGCAGAGGACGCCCTCGCCCAGCTGCGGGAGCGGGTAAGTTACTTATTTAGATGCCCTGGCTTTTGCTTATTTCGTGATTTCTGACAAGATTTTTCTGATATTGCAGGAGCAGGAGCTGAGGACCGCCCTGGCACGGACGACCACGCTGGAGGTGGAGATGGCGGAGCTACGCCTACGCCCCGAGGCAGCGGAGGTGGCACGGTGGCGCCAGGAGGCAGAGGCGGCAGCCCGCTGGCAGCAGGAGGCGGCGGAGGCGAGCGCTGGCGCCAGGAGGCGGAGGAGGCGGCACGACTGCGCGCCGAGGCTGGGGACCTCCGCACCTAGCTGGGGGAGGAGAGGCATCGCTGCGACATGCTGCGATCCGAGATGAGGGGTCTAGAGAGGGCCCTGGCCTTGGTCGGGCACAGCCTGTCAGTGACCAGCCGGAGCTGTATCCTGAGCGGGTCCGCTGGGCACTATCTGACAGGTTCCTCCGGACGGCGGAGGAACGAGGAGGAGGAGTGACGACGGCGCGAGAGAGCGCCAGAGGGGAGCGAGACCGGGCCGAGAGGGATGGCCCCTCCATCTCCCCGCCCGCCTGAGGGCACAGGGGAGAGTGGTTGAGGGTTTGTACTTTTTTGCTCCTTTCTTTTGTACATGGTATGAATAGAATGGAACTTTTGTTTTTATGGTTTGCGACTGAGTGAGAGTGACGAGTGAGATATGAGTGCCGCTTTCTTTTCCGTCCTGCACACTTAGACAACCACGAAACAAGTTAGATCTGTTCTTAGGCTTAGCCCCTTGCCTTAAAATGCGACGAGTGAGCGATCTTGATAATTCGTCAAGGGGCTAAGCCTTATTAAATAGGCAAAAGATGCGAATAAACAAATGAAATGCATGTATGCAAACGGCTTGGAATCACTTAATGTTTTGAGATTTTTGGAATATTTGATTTTTAGGTTTTTGGAAATATCTGATTTTTTTGGGGTTTTGGAAATATCTGATTTTTTTTGGAGTTTTGGAAATATTTGATTTTTTGGAGTTTTGGAAATATCTGATTTTTTTGGGGTTTTGGAAATATCTGATTTTTTGGGGTTTTAGAAATATCTGAATTTTTTTTTTTGGGTTTTTGTTAGCGCCTAAAGCCGGCGTTGGCCCTTCCTAAAATAAAACACGCGAGATGGAAGGTACTCGCATCTTCGAGCCACAATACTTAAACCGATTCGAGCCGCTGGTTAGTAATCTTGATCACCTCCGGTTCTCGCCATAGGGCTTTCTAAGTTAGGACGTGCGTAAGGGGTGGCAATGCCTCGGAAAACCTACCCTTGGTTGATGCTGTGACTATTAAGCCCCACCCAAGAGGTGACTCAGCCTTATAGGGAGAAATGGAAGATTATTTAAGGAAAGTCTTATGTGGGTATAAGGATGTTGGGTTCGGCTACTTCCTACAGCATACCATTCGGAGATTGGGTCTGTTGTGGAGGGACTTTATGGTCTTTTGTTATGGACTTGCCTTGCTTTGGGGCATGCGTACGACCGGGCTCATTAGTGTCCCGCGGGGACTTTGCCACTCTTTGCCATGCCCCTATTGTATTATGGATTTTCTTTTCTTTTCGTTTCTTTGCTTCTTTGCCCTTTTGTCATTTTGACCGTCCCTGTTTGAGACTTCCTCTCGTCGGGGTATGCTGTAGGTTGACGACCTCACCCTTACGACCCTTTTGCCCCTACACTTCGACCGATTAGGAGAGAATGACCGATGCATCGCTAGAGTAGGGCCCGCATAATTGCAGCACCTACCGAGTGTAGTTATCCGGGCTTGCCGTGTGCGTGTGTGTTAATCCTAACTTAGAGCAGCCCTTGGCGATTAGAGAGGTATCTTAGACTCCCAACATGGGGCTACTCCCCGATCTAGGTGTTGTGGCCTCACACCTATAGGCCTAAGGATAGAAACGTTTGAGGTACAACCCGTTCCACGGATGTGATAATTCGACGCCCTCAGCATTGATTAAGCGATATGCATTTCCAGGGTAGACCTCCCTCACAACGTACGGACCCTCCCAATTAGGTTGCAGTTTGGACCTAGGACCTCCGGGTTTGATAAAGATGCGTTTCAAGACCATATCACCCTCTTGGAATTTTCGTTCAATTACCTTCTTTTGAAAAGACCTTGAGATTCGCCTTTGGTAGGAAAGCACATGGTCGGCTGCCATAAGCCGCCTTTCGTCTAAGAGTTCCAATTGGACTAGTAACGCCTCTCGACGTTCATCAAGATTAAGTTCCTTGTCTAATTGGACTCTTAGTGAAGGAATTAGGATCTCATATGGAACTACCGCCTCCATCCCGTAGGTGAGAGCGTACGGGGTTTGTCCTGTGGGAGTGCGGACGGAGGTGCGGTAGGCCCATAGAGCCTCTATTAGCTTCTCTGGCCAGTCGGCGAATTTATGCGACTCACAGGTTTTCTTTAGGATTTTAAGAAGGGTTTTGTTAGTTGCTTCAGCTTGGCCATTGCCCTGTGGGTAATATGGCGATGAATGATGCAGCGTGATGTTGTATTTCTTACAGAGGTCCTGGAGCTCTTGTGCGATGAATTGCGGCCCATTGTCCGTGACGATGCTGCTTGGCACTCCGAACCGCGAGATGATGTTTCTCATGATGAAGCGGCACACCGTGGATGCTTTGATTTCTGTGAAGGCTTCAGCTTCTGCCCACTTGGTGTAATACTCAGTCGCAGTTAGGATAAATGACTTTTGTTTGGTTTGAGCATTAGAATCACCAAGAGGACCGACAATGTCGAAAGCCCACATGGAGAATGGCCATGGTGTGGAGAGTGGGTGTAGTGAGGAGGAAGGGGCATGGATCTTATCGGCATGGAGTTGACACTTGACACACCTACGGACGTAGATGGTACAGTCTTCCTCTAGGGTTGGCCAGTAATAGCCCTGCCTAATGATCTTCTTTGCTAGCATTGACTGTTGACGTGCCCTCCGCATTCACTAGCATGGGCCCCTTCCACCACCTTCCAAGCTTCGTCATCGGTAAGGCACCTTAAAAGGACTCCATTAAGGGCTCGCCTGTACAGAACTTCTCCGACAACTGTGTACCTTAAGGCGGCTCTTCTGATGGCCCTGCGGTCTTCTCCACTTGCCCCTTCAGGATATGTTCCATCCCTGCAGTACTGCTCTATCTCAAAGTACCATGGCAGTTCTTCTTCATTCAGGATCTCCTCGAGCTCCGTTAACATACTTGCTGCGCTCCTCTTTTCCTAGCCCTCTCTTCTAAGGTTGCCCTAAGGTCGCTAAACCAAGGGTCTTGGGTAGATGGGACATCGAGACGCTGGACGATGATTGTCTCAGTCCGGCGACTCAGAGGGAAGGATAGGGATGAGGCTAGTGACGCCAGAGCGTCGGCCAGGATGTTTTGGGAACGAGGAGTGTGGATATAGATGAGCTTACGGAACTGCCTCGCCAACAACGTGACCAGGTCTTGATATGGCTTGAGCTTCGGGTCACGAGTGCGGTAAGTTGAGAGCACCTGCCGCAGGACGAGCTGAGAGTCTCCTATAATTCTGAGGTGCGATGCCCCCAGCAGATAAGCATGCTTGAGACCAACAAGGAGAGCCTCATACTCTGACATGTTGTTGGTAGCGGGGAAGGTGAGTTGATATGCAAAGGGGATGGTAATACCTTCCGGGGTAAGCAGCACGGCTCCAATGCCCCGTCCCTGAGAGTTGAGTGCACCATCGAAATGAAGGGACCAGAAGGGGTCTTTGATTATGACTGAGAGTTCCTCATCGGGGAATTCCTCTCGGAGGGAGTCGCTGTGAGGGAGTGGGAGATGGGCTAGATGCTCGGCGATGGCATACCCCTTGACGGCCTTTTGGACCACAAAGGATATGTCAAACTGGGAGAGGAAACTCTGCCAGCGTGCCAGCCGATCAGAAAGGACGGGCTTTTCAAGAAGATATCGGAGTGGATCCATCCTTGAGATCAGCTTGACCTCGTGGGCTAGGAAGTAGTGCTTGAGCTTTTGGACTACCCACACGAGTGCGGCACAAGTTTTGTCCGCGGTGGTGAGCTTGGATTCAGCGGGGTTGAAGAGCCTAGAGAGGTAGTACGCTGCCCTTTCTTTCCCAGACTCGTCATGTTGTGCCAGGACAGCTCCTAGGGAGTCCTCAATGACTGAGAGATACAGGATTAGCGGCTTTCCGGGTACAGGAGGCTGTAAGACTGGGGGATTCATGAGATAACTTTTCAGCTCATCGAAGGCTGCTTGGCATTTGTCATTCCATTCGAATTTTGCCCCTCCTTTCAAGAGATCATAAAATGGGCGACATCTTTGCGAATGCTGGGAGATAAATCTTCTGATGAATTGCAAACGTCCGATTAGCCCTCTTAATTGTGCGATGTTCTTTGGAGGAGGCATTTCTGCTATTGCCTTAGCCTTGTTCGGATCGATCTCAATGCCCCGCTTGCTGACTATGAAACCTAACAGCTTTCCTGATGAGACCCCGAACACGCATTTTTTCGGATTCATTCTCAGCTGATACTCTCTAGACCTCTGCAACACCTTGGCTAGGATTTCGGGTGTTCTCTCCTGGTTCTTGACTTCACCAAGATGTCATCCACGTATACCTCTACATAAACGTGCATCATATCGTGGAAAATGGCCATCATCGCCCTCTGATAAGTAGCGCCGG
The DNA here is from genome assembly GCA_014218235.1 of Colocasia esculenta. Classification (NCBI taxonomy): domain Eukaryota; kingdom Viridiplantae; phylum Streptophyta; class Magnoliopsida; order Alismatales; family Araceae; genus Colocasia; species Colocasia esculenta. Next base: position 100,085,038 of record CM024753.1, read on the forward strand.
CATTCTTTAATCCAAACGGCATGACTACATAGCAGTATGTTCCCCAGGGCGTGGTGAAGATGTTTTCTCTTGATCTTCAGGAGATAGACGGATTTGGTTATATCCTAATACCCATCCATGAATGAGAGGGTCTCATACCCAGCAGTATTGTCGATTAGCACATCAAGATGAGGAAGCGGGAAGTCGTCTTTCGGACATGCCTTATTTAAATCCCTGAAGTCGATGCAGATTCTGACTTTGCCATCTTTCTTCATGACAGAGACTATATTGGCCACCCAGTTTGGATAAAGCACTACCCTGATGAATCTAGCCTTATGGAGTTTATCTACTTCGTCCTTCATCTTCAGGGCTGTGAGTGGGTGGAACCTTCGGAGTTTCTGCTTGATTGCCTTTGCCCCTTCTTTCAGTACCACTCGGTGCTCCACTAGTGAGGGGTCTAGGCCGGGCATGTCCTCGTAAGACCAGGCGAATGTGTCCTTGTACTCCCTCAGGATTTGCACCAGTTCCTCTTCTTCATCAGGAGGGAGATTTGCTGAGATAATCACAATCCTGGGATCTTCTTCTGTTCCAAGGTTGACTTCCTTAGTAGATTCATCCACTGCCGTTGTAGGCTCATCGAACCTCCTTACTCCACTGGCATATTTTTCGGCAGCGTCATCTACTTCGCTATCCTCTTCATCGACTGGGTCCTCATCATTCATTATTTCGTAGACACCAAACCCGTCGTCTATGAACACCCCATCCTGCTCAAACACCTCTTCGAACACCAGCGCTTCTCTCGTGAACTCCTTATCAATAGCAGCGCTTGACACCGCCGAGCTAGCTCTTGAAGATATCTCCGGGGAATAGCTTTTCCCCGCTGCTTCCTAGGACGGTGCTTGGAATTGGCGGATGGCGGGCTGACCTGACTCTCTATCCTAGGCCTATCTACTCTAGACTCACCTACCCTAGACTCTCCTAAACTAGACGACTCTACAGGACTGGGGGAGGACATGGTGTCCTCGAAGAGAATGGCTCCTAATGAAGGAGCAGAAGGGGGACCCTCAGTCGAGGGGTGCCCCTGATCAGCAGAGTGCAGGACGTATGCCGGCTCCTCGACCTCAACATGCATTTGAAAGTGGACGTTTTTTTTTGGGGATCGGAGGAGAGCATGCAACAGGAGAGGGTGACCTCGTGGTCACCTGGATCAGCTTGAAGAGCGGAGAGGACAGCCGGTGGGAGCTGGGGTGTGAGGAGGCTGTGCGCCGCCGTGAGGAGCTGGGGAGTCAGCTGGATCAGCAAAGGAGGAGAGGATGGGACCAGACTGGGAAGGAGGGAATCCAGGAGGGATGGGTGGATGGCTAGGCAGGTGCCTTTCCAGAGTTCATCAACAGTTTTCCCCTCCTCGTAGGGGATGTCCGGCTCTCCCACGTCTGAGGCATCGCTCATGAGCTGCCTTTTGGATGTGATAGCAACGGGTGGATCTAGCAATTCTTCCGCAGCTGGCGGCCAGGTTCTCTCCTCTTCCCAGAACAGTCGGCTGAAGGCGATGGTGATGTCTTCTATGTCGAACCATCTATACCACTCAGCCTCTGGGTCTCCGATCTTTCTCCTCCTGGTCGGACGGAGGGCTTCTAGGGCTCTATAGGTCAGCAACGGGGCCATGTGCCGAGAGAAGTTCCGGCCATGCACCTCGTGCTGTGAGAGTTCTGCCTCGACTACCACGGTGTTGTATCCAGGTTGGGTAGGCCCCCTGATAAAGTGACACCAGAGTGTCCAGGTGAGCGGCTCTCGGTCGGCCTTAAGAGTGGATGTGCTGGATGACCATGGTTTGGATTTCTCCCTGTACCCTAAGCCCCATCGGCTTTTCATGACGATGTCGGGGATGGGTTTGACTATACCTTGTAGCTCTGCCCCTAGGCCCTTGCCTTCTTCATACCCCAACTTCATCATAATTTGCCACCCCTTTGTGCTTAGTGGCTCTTTTCTCTTGACCGCATTGACTCGGGCTAGGTTGACCTCTCGCTGGGACTGGAACGTGTAGCTCCAGGGGTAGTTGATGTCTAGCACCGAGACGATGGGTTTGTTGGCTGGCCACACAGCTGGGAGGTGGGTATCATGGAGGGCACATCTACGGAGTGGGTGGTGGCTATGCTCTTGACCTTGATGATTCTCCCTTGGAATGGGAACTTCAGGCATTGGTGTGCGGTAGATGGCACAGCTCCTAGTGACTCTAACCATGGGCGCCCTAAAATAGCCTTGAACATGGGATCGATATCTAGGACGTAGAAGTCCACTGTGACGGCGAGGGGTCCCAGTTCGGCTTGCACAGTCACCATGCCGTGGCAGGATCTTCTAGAATTGTCGTATGCGGCAATGGTGGTGGGCGTCGGCCTCAGCATACCTTCTGACAGGTCACAAGCTCTTAGCTTACTCAGCGGGCAGACATTTATGGATGCCCCCGTATCGACCAGTGCCGCTCCTACTGCTATATGGTTGATGACCAGAGTGACACAGAGGGGGAGCCTCCTGGCTTCTGGGGGTGCTAATTCGTTTTCTGCAAACGTAATTGCCGGCCCGCGAGTCACCATGGCTAGGGCACTAGGTAGCTTGTCTGCCATCATGTCTTCATTCACTACCACCTTCTGTAGGAAATTCCTCAGAGCTTCCTGGTGCTCTTTAGACTTCTTTATGAGCTCCAGAATGGAGATCTTGGCTGGCACGTGGTCCAGGTGCTTGAGGATGTCATAATGAGTTCCAGGCAGTGGCTCAATCAACCCCTCATCTTGTGCTTGTTGCTGAGCTTGCTGTTGCTGCAGGACCTGCTGGGGGTTTGCGGAAGTGGCGGTGGTGGAGATAGGTGGGTACGGGCGGCGAAAGACTCGCCCGCTCCGTAGGGTGGTCGGATTGGTGGGTGGCTGTCTAGCGGAGGATAATGTTGCGGCGGAGGGTTGGTCCGGCCCAGGTGGTGGTAGGATGATGGGTGAGGGAGCGGATATGATAGGGGGTAGAGGGATGGAGACTGGTGGAGCGAAAGGTAAAATGATGGGTGGACTAGCGACTGGTGCATATGCTGAACTGGCGGGCAGTATGACGGCATTGGCCATGGAAACTATAGGAGGTACTGATTGGGGAGCCGCGTAGACTGGTTGTGTTGTTTGGGATTGGATAGGATATTGGTTAATGGCCATCATCTGCTGAACGTCCAGCTCATCATCGTACGTCCAGTTTGCTTGTAGAGGGGGATGGTGGACGATGGGGTTTACCTGGGCAGGTTGTTGTGGTGGTGGGTTCGGAGCTGGTGGATGGTTAGGCAAGGGGTTGTGAACGATCCCGAGGTCCTGCAGTGGCTGCTGATGTTGCTGCTGTTGTTGTTGTGGAGGGGGTGGTTGGCGCTGCTGCCTTTGCTGCTTGTTGTTGTCTTTGCCTTTCTTTGATGTCTTCGATCACCTGCCGGAGGGCTGTCCAATCCATCCTTTTCTGCTCATGCAAGTCATACACCAAGTCCTTGAATGTGAAGCACTGATCGATGGTATGACCAGGCTGCCTGTGGAAGACACAGTATCGGGTTTGATCCACACTTGGGTTCAGAGGTCTCTCAGGAGGGAGCCTAATGGCATCTATGGAGAGCAAGGCCAAGAATATGTCGGAGAGTGTCTCCGGCAATGGTGGATAGTGAGCTCTCCTAGGGCCCATGGGACGCCTTTGTTGAGAGCCATCAGGAGGTGGTACTTGGTTGTATTGGCGCTGCTGCTGCCCTTGTGGCGGACTGGTAAGGTTCTGACCCTGGGCATTGTATTGGCAGTTTTGGCTCTGGCCGGTCGGGTTGAACGCGCTTACTTGCTCGTTAACTTGGACGCCTTCAGTGACAGGCCCCTGAGGCTTCCTTTGGAAACGAGACTTCTGGGGTTTAAACATGGAATGAATGGGAGAATCTTTGAGCTGGGTCTGGATGAACCGAGCCCGGCTGTAGAGCTGATGCATATTGGAGATGTCGTTCATCGCCAAAATGTTGCGGTAGGCAGGTGTGGCGTTGGCGATGATGATCTTCACCTTCTCCCCCTCTGGAAGGTACCCCGGACCTCTGGTGGCCATTTGCCTCCACCTATCGGCGTAAGCTGAGAAATCCTCATCCGGCTTCATCTTTTCAGCTATGAGATCCGTGAGGGAATATTCAGGCCCGACCCTGTCTTGGAATTGTTCGAGGAACTTGGCCTTCACGACAACGAAGTCCTCAGCATCCTCAGGTAGCAGGGAGTAGAACCAATCAAGAGCATGCCCGTCCAGCGACCGGCGAAAGAGATATGCCATGAGACGGCGGTCATGCTGGTAGGGAGCGGATTCATAGATGAAATCTTTGATATGAGTGTAGGGATTGCCTGAGCCGTTGTACTTGCAGTACTTTGGCAGCTTGGATGGAGAGGGGACCCATAGGCCATTGAAATTTGGCATATGCACATCGTGGTGCTGCTTAGGGTCGACTTGCTTACGGAGCTCTTGGAGCTCCTTCTTGATGGACGCCCACTCGGACATCATGTCCGGTGCGGCGGATGGCTGAGCGTAGATGGACGAGGCACGAGAGGTGGGCCTGGCGCGTGGCTCAGGACGATGAGGGGAGTAACATGGCTGGTATGGTGGAGACCGCGGCCTCGACTCACGGGGAATATAGTGCTCAGACTCAAATGGCGTAAATCGAATGGTCCGCGGTCGGATAGGGGTGTTGTCGGCTCGTCCCATGGTGACGTGGGGGCTGGATGTAGCTGCTGCAGGGCGTGACGCGCCCGCTCTGGGTGAGGGTGAGGAAGCGGCCTTTCCTTTGAGGGCCGTCATGAGGGTCTGGATTTGGGACTGATCAAGCTGAGGAATTAGGTGCAAGAGCTGAGCGGCTTGATCGTCCGATTGAGGAGGGTGGGTGTTCCGAGACGGGCTGCCCTCGTCACGACGGCGACCCTCAGAGGTATGGACGGTAGCGACCCAAGGCCGGGTCACCTCGTCAAAGAGGTCATGGAGGAGGGACTCTTCGTAATCCCGGGAATTCTGGAGGGCAGTGTCGGGATTCTCACTATTGTAGATTGGGTTCAAGAAAGACTCCATGTTTGGAAAGTGGGTGGAGAGAGATGGGGAGAACCTTTCCAGACTTGAGAGAGACAACCTAACCTAGACAGACTCTTAGTTTCCTAAACAAACAATCCTATGTAGACAAAAGGAAAGAGAAAACGTCTCACCCAAAGCAAGCAGTTGGCAATGATGATGGTTGCTTTTAATTGATTTGAATTTGCCTTTTAGTGATTTTGACTTTTTAGCAAGTTCTCTCCAAATGAGGAAGGGTTTCCTAAATGGGAGAAGGCTTCCAACTTCGGGTAGGACTAGGGTTCTCTCTACCTTGCCAAATGAATCTAGGCTCGATCCTAGGTGGCGACGGGTACAACCAGCCCGGCGACCGTGTGGGAATCCACGGTCAGCGGGGACTTACGGAGGCCCTCGAGCGAGTGCTCTAGTCGGACACAAGGAATATGTGGCCGAGAGAGCGAACGTCGCTGAGGAGGAAACCTATGCTACGAATATGGAGCGATGTATGCAAATCCTATGTGCACCGGAGTGTATGCAAATTCTAACCTAGTACTAACACAACAAGAACTAGGACTAACTGCTCTCAGAGAGGGAAGGCAACAAGGAAGATGTCGCTACCAAGCTAGAGACAATTACCTTGTCGCGTTGCTTCTCGCAGTGGACAGAGGGCAATTAAGTCCTAATTATGCACGAAAAAGTCAAACAACCCTATAAAATACAAGAGTGGCAATCTCTCAAGAGCATGGAAAAGAGCATGGCATGATGAAATCTGAATGGAGTATGTGAAAGCAAACCCAAATTTGCAAGGAAACACAATGAAACCAGAGTACTGACCTGATCGCGACAATGTCCCTCGTCGCGTTCCTTCCAGACTTCAGCAGACTTCAAATAATGGAAAAAAGTGTATGGGTAGAGCGCGTACCTGATGGCGACGCTGCTGCTGTCGTTTTCTTTAACGCGACGATCAAAACGTCGCCTTTCTTAAAGCACGCTGCACACAACCGGACAAGACAGAGGCTTTGTACTAACCTGATTGCGACGTGCAGTGTGTCGCTATTCGGATTGCGATGCCTTTGTTGTCGCCTTCTTACCCAGAACCGCAGAGCACTATGAAAACTCAGAGGAAGAGAACAAACAAGGAAAACTAACAAACAACACACCTGTTAGAGGATAGGGACGGCAGGGAAAGGAAGAACAAGCGTGATGGGCACAAGTGGTCCCACCGTGATCGCCAAAAGGTGGAATCACGGGATTTCTATCCCCTTTTGAAATTGATTGTGAAAGGTGTAGGGATTAAGAACTGACCGTGATCGCCACCAACGCAGTCGCCTCTTGATGTCCAGGTGGAGGACTGACTACCTTGGAAAGGAAGGATGAAGAGGAAGGCGTACCTGATAACGCAACAGAGGAGGTGTCGCTATGCTTCGATGTGAACGCGACGTAGGCAACGGCGCCTTCCTGATCGCGACACAGTGGTCGTCGCCTTCTTCTTCAGTGGATGGAGACTTGGGTTCTTCGTCTTCCTGCTCCTCAGCCGGCCGAGGGGCAAGAGCCTCACCTTGCTCTGACCTTTAAACACCTGCCAAAGTGATTTAAACAAACAAAACACCCATTAGAACTCGTGTGTAGAAGATATATTCAATGAAAAGCATGAAATCATGAACTAATATGGAGGGAACTCACGAGATTGGGGCTTTTAACCCCTGTGGGTGTTAAGAATAGGTGTGTGTGTCGTGATCTAATGCTAAACTAGAAAGAAAACGAAGCTATGCATGCATGAAATCAAAGAAATAAAGAGAAGAAGGGAAGAAGAATTGTGTAGCCGATGGGAAAACGCCCTGGAGGGCTCTTGCTGATCGTCTGGAGGGAAAACTCTTTCGTGGAAGATGAAGCTCTCTTGCTCATCAAACCAAAGAATCCGGCCTTGCCCAAAAAGATGTAGAGACGAGGTACTTATGGGTGATTATTCCCAACTCGGGTCTGAGAGGAATAATAGGCAAGAGTTCGACTCTGGGCAAGTATGGTTGTGCAAGGGCTATTGGAACTCGGAAAGGAACATGTTAGGAAGGTCTGCTTCGAATTTGAGAGGATTTGGACTTGATTTGGACGTCCAAATGAAGCAATTACCATCAATAGCATGGGTCCAAATTGACTTCGGATTGAGTTTCCTGTTTAAGGCCCTTAACGCGACGGCCTGGGTGTCGCCTTCTGAACGCGACTGCTCGATATGTCGCCTTCCTCATATGGAAGGCTGACTTGAGTCATTTTGTGATTTTCTGAGGATTTAAAATATGGAATTATGATCGCGACATAGGAGCTGTCGTATTCAGGAAGGCGACCTAGGGCCTGTCGCCTTCTGGTCTTTTCTGCATTTCGGCATGTAATGCGTCCAATCAGCCATGCACAGCCTTCGGGATGAAACATCGGACTTATACTCAGAGAGCTTTTTAGTGAAAAAGATTGATTTGACCAGGAAGAGTCCTCCGGGGTGATGAACTAATGGAAATGATGTCATGATCGGAGAAAGCCAGCTTGACGATGATGAGCCAACGTGGGGCGTCAATAATACGACAAGGGATTTTGGGCTGGGACATCATTGAGAAGCTGTCTTTGACAAATCATGATTCGTGAAGCTCAAAATCCCTACATGATGCATGCTGGGCTAAAGTAAAAGGAAATCATAAAAGCGAATGCAAAGAAAGAGAGAAAATAACAAGTATTCAAGGATAATATTGCTAGACAATATGAGCAAGGGTCAAGACACTTCGCATCCCCGACGTGCGATAGAATCCATCGTCCCCGAGTCATATCACCCAACGGCCTATCCAGCGATTAGCAGTGTGCACTTAGATCATCCTTGTTTTTGTTGAAGGGGAACTCAGATCCTGGAACACACTGGGAACCAGCCGGTCCTTGAGCTAATATAATAGTGTAGATATCATATAGTAATGCGGAGGGATTAGGGTTAGAGATACTTACCTGACGGACGTCTTTTGATTTTCTGCATTTTTTGGATTTTTATGGATTTTCCTGCATTTTTTGATTTTTATGGATTTTCAATAATCAAAGAAATAAAGATAGACATAATACAATGCACCAAACAATGACATCAAAGCATATGTGCAAATATCTGAACAGTCACAGAAGAAATCCATAGAAACCATCACTGGTAAACTCGACCGAGCACTGGTAAACTGGACCGAGCACAAGCTCGAGGAAAACTTTCAAATTCTGAATGAAATTCTTGTCTGGAAATGAGAATTTGGGCATGTAATGCGTCCAATCAGCCATGCACAGCCTTCGGGATGAAACATCGGACTTATACTCAGAGAGCTTTTTAGTGAAAGAGATTGATTTGACCAGGAAGAGTCCTCCAGGGTGATGAACTAATGGAAATGATGTCATGATCGGAGAAAGCCAGCTTGACGATGATGAGCCAACGTGGGGCGTCAATAATACGACAAGGGATTTTGCTCGACTTATGGGTCAGAAATGGGTGTCTACAATGGGGAGTGACTCGGCCTAATAAACCCTTTTTCTAACAATTCTTCCAATTGCTTCTTTAATTCTTTGAGTTCTGCTGGTGCCATCCGATAGGGTGCTTGAGAAATCGGCATGGTACCCGGCAACAACTCAACAGTAAAGTCCACCTCTCTGTGTGGAGCTAAACCAGGCAACTCATCTGGAAATACATCCGCAAATTCCCTAACCACGGGAACTGCCTCAACTGACTTACTAGTTTCTATCAGACTTACAGAAGCTAAGCAAGCCACACACCCCGCATTAATCAACCTTCTAGCTCTAATTGCAGAAATTATAAACTTAGAAGCATAAAAAGGCATACCTTGATATTCAAATACAGAACCATTGGGGTGACAAAACCTGATCCTTTTCTTTCTGCAATCTAGCATAGCTCCATAGGCCTCAAGCCAGCCCATACCCAAAATGATATCATAATCGGTCAACTGTAAAGCATATAATCGACCTGGCATCTGGTTCCCTTCTAACACAACTGGAGCCTCATCTATATAACACGAGGTGAGCATAAACTCACCAGATGGAACTTCCACTACTAATTCACATGATTTTTCTTCTAATGGATGAGCCATACTATCAGGAATTCTTCAAAAATAAATGAATGCGAGGCACCTGAATCAAACAAAACTTTTGCTGAATATTCATAAATAGGTATAGTACCTTCTATCATATTCGATGCCTCCGCCTGGGCACGGGTGATAGCCATAACCCGGCCTCTACCTCTCTGCTGTGGTGCTCCTCTGCCATGACCTGCCGGTGGCTGCTGAGACTGCTGTGGCTGCTGAACACCTCTACCATAACCATATTCCCTCGGATAGGGACAATTACGGATCAAATGCCCCGGTTGATTGTAGTTAAAACACCTATAGCCTGGTGGAAGGGTAGGCTGCCTGGCGGTACTTTGCTATGACTCCTCCACCTCCGACTTACCACGTCCCTACTGAACTTGCTGACGACCTCCCCATCCTCTTCGTTTACCTTTAAATGCCTGCTTTAATTTCTTGCCCCACTTACCAAAACCTGATGAGGAAGGTCCTACTGATGCTTTGCCCTTACTCACACCTACTGACTGCTGGGGTAGCTGGAAACTACCCGAACCTGACTCGCCCGCCTGACGAGTCCGAACTACTCTCTCAAGAGTAGCTACTCTCTGGGCTGCTTCTTCAACTGTTCTACACATTAATGGTATCACTGTAGTCTGCAAGTCTAGCCTCAAACCACGGATAAAATATTCAACCATCATAGCATTATCCATGACAACATAGGGTGCATACCTACTCAGTGCCATGAGCCGCATCTGATACTCCAGGACCGAAGTTTCACCCTGCTGCAAGGTCCTGAACTGCTCCCTTTTTGCCTGCTGCACTTGAAGAGGAAAGAATGTGTCGTTAAACACTTCAAGAAATTCAGGCCAGGCAATAGCACCCTCTATTCAGCCTGCAAAGGTGGTCTACATCTTCAGATGCCACCACTCCTGCGTAAATCCCCTCAGCTGAAAAGTAGCCAACACAACTCTGTCCACTGCCGGACACCTCATGGTCATAAAGACCCTATCAATTTCATGAATCCAGTGCTCCGCTGTATCTGGATTCGGCCCTCCTGTATAAGTGGGCGGCTGCAACCTCAAAAACCTTTCAACTTGCACCACTGGCTCTTCTGTCGCAATCACGGGTGGTGATGGTGGTACTGGTGCCACAAAAGGTACCTCCACCCCTGGCGGTGGTGGAACTGGGGCCACAGGTACCGCCTCTCCGACCACTAGTGGTACCAGTGTCTGCTGATTCATCCTCATCCGAATTTCAGTGAGGCTCTCCCAAATCCTTTCTATCATCCGCTGAGTCGACTCCTCAGGGTCATCTCCTCCACCACCCCAGTCTCTTCTATCAGCCATTACAACTGCCTACACACACAACAAGCCAACCAAAGGCAAAACAACAAGTCATTACAAAACGTAAGCCAGCTACCAGCAGTATATCTACAAGAAGATATGGCTATGTAACTTCTTAATTCCTTTATATTCACACGGACCTTGCTCTGATACCAACTGTGACGGAACGCCCCGTCCAAGCCCGTTAAACTGGTAACGTGCTTGACCCGAGTCTATCTCCCACGAATGGGCCGAAGCCTCGCAAGGGATACCATACACACTAGTCTGTGAAAACACAAAGGAACACACCATTGCATTTTTAATATAAAAGGTTTTACATAGCCAACTTTAAAAGAAATAAAGGAAAGTACATAAGCCTGGGGCATACCCCGAGGTACAACAGGTACAACTGAAGAAAGGAAAGCTACACTGCTGGAGGCGTTGGGCCAACACCGCTACGTCACAGCTCCGAACTGGACGACGGTAGAGAAACCTCCTCCTCGCCCTCGCCTGTGGGGAGTAGGGGTAAGCCTCGCCAGTCACTGGCTCAGTAGGGAACTCCCCCAACACAAGTGCGAAAGCAGTAACCTATGCTAGCAATTTATAGCTCAACTAAACAGGATATTAAAGCTATAAACAAACTCACCGCTAGCCGACTGCGTAAAACAACTGTAATAAATAAATGGCAAAACTCCAACACGTGTACGAGCTACGGTTGAGACTGCCACACTCGAGCCACGTAGATTGGTTCGCGACACCAACAACAGACTTGGACAAACTAACACAGGTCTACCTCTCAGTCTCGCAGCCACGGATGAAAGGTCCAGTTGCCGCTCCACGTGAAAAAGACAAGCAACTGTGGAGACCAACTAAACACCACCACCTGAGGACCACACGGTCACAGGCCCATGCCTGACACCTCTAGAGACCCTAGCCTGGGCTCGTTAGAGTGAGGCACTGGAAAAGGACTAGTCGGAGACCAGTGTCGACAACTGGTGTCCGTACCCCCAACTAAGAGCGCGCTACAAGTGACTAAAAACAAACACAAGAGTCACTGTCCCACTATCGTCTTTTCCTCAGCCGGACGTACAACTCAAACTAAGGAGTGAGGGTGTCTAGGCCAGACGACACAGACCTCGATGGTACATCACAAGTATCGAGACAAAGCCCTGAGCTAACAGCCTGGCTAACAGAGAACCTAGGGCACCCAACTAGAGAGGTAACCAAGGTAGGCGTCTACTACTTGACACGCACACAGAAACCACGTACGCATCGCACAAACCACGTGAAACCTCACGTAAACCTCGTGTACTGGCGGTCCACAACACGTGAACACCACCTGCCTTGTGTGAACCCTATGTCCACAGGAAAACTACTAGCTAGATATGTAACCTGTGAGCTAGCCTCGTAAACCACGCGCTTCTCAGAGTGCCACAAGTGCCAATGCACTGCTCACTAACACTGAGCGTACCAATAACGATAATCGGATAATCACATGCGTAAACCATGCACAAACAGAACCTCTCGGGCCAAGTCGCGACAACCCATTGGGTCGCCTTCAGAAGGCATCGCCACGACATGTCGCCTTCATATCCAGAACGCAACCTACTTACCTGTTGCCTCTTGATCCTTAACGCGACACATCGCTGTGTCGCATTCAGAACGCGACATAGGGACCCATCGCCTTATCAAGTGGGAACCCTAATCCGGGCTCTCTCCATGACAGCCCATTTCCACAATACAAACCACCCTTAATTCTTCATTTTCATACTTTTGTGAATACCTAAGCATGGTATCTAAGGTTAGAAACGCATTAAACTGATTGGAACCCTATCCAAATGCGATTTACACCTCAAAAACGGGAAGAATTCACCTACCTTCGCGAAGAACACGCTATGCAGTGATCTCCCGGCGTTTCCCCTGCTTCTCCCGGACTCCCTGCAGCGAGGACACGCTGAAGACGCCAAAACCGAGCAAAAATCGCCATAGCTTCTCTCCCTGGCCGAGCAGAAAACCTCTGCGTTCTGCTTGGCTGGGGTTATTTAAAAACCTACAGCGGTTCAAAACACGACGGATCGTGGCGTCGCGATTAGGTCGCGACGGACCTGAGCGTCGCCTTCCCAACGCTCGCTGCCCTGAGTGCTACACGTGGCGCACATGCAGACACTCAACGCACTAAGGCGGCCACATGAACGCGACGGCCACCTCTGTCGCGTTAAGAATGCGACAGACCTTCCTGTCGCGATGATAGGCTGGGAGATCTAGGGTACTACAGGCCCAAAATGTCGGCCCCGTAAGCCCCAGAAAAACACACACACACGGCACACAAGCCACATTGGCCTCGCATTAGCCACCACAAACGCTAAACACACGATCCACGAGGATCCGAAAAACACGCGATGTTACAATAGGTCTCATATCCTGATCTTAATCCTCATTGCACAGATCTATGGACATCACAATATATAAATATCATTTTATGTATGTATATAGAGTGAGAAAATGCCATTAATATCATTAAAAAAGAGATTAGTACAAAATTACAAGTGTCATCACTAATGTGAATTGGCTTACATGGCACTCATAACTAGTAATATGGCCAGTTCGTTTATTGTTCATCTGATACGTACTCATTCTTGAATCCTTGTTCAGTGTATGTTGGTAATCAACTATATGAATCACTATGAAACCATTGAACTACTACTCTTGTTTTGTCACACGACTCATGTTTATGGTCATGCGGATGTTGTCGTTCTATCATTGTAAATGTTCTACTTGTTAACATGTTAATTACTTATATCATTGTCCACACATTGTGATATAAATCCTATTGGGCATAAGTTCATTCAGTTACTTAGCATTTTTAGGTAGTGAAATTAAGGATGTGGAACTGGAAGGGGATGAGTAATAGTGCAGTGCGTCTCAGTTATCATGAAATGATGGAATAGAACAAGTCCTTAGATGAGTCTATAGTATATATTTCCTTTGAGTCTACCATGTAGTCTGAATAATGGGCCCTATGTTTGGCTCTGATGATTATTGGTTGTAATTTGAATTTGACATTTGAGTTATCAATAAAAGTTATGTGATGGTTTGTCATTATTTCCTTCATCCTGCTCTAATTATCTGACTGGTTACAATTGTACGCTTCGATATTCCCTATCGGGGTGTAACATAGTGGATGCTCAAGAGATTGACATGTGGCTTCCAACTCTCTACTTCATTCAAAATAGAAGAGAGAGTACCTACGAAGACTGATCCTTATCAAGGTTAGAAGGAGCCATCCTTGGAAGGTCTACAAAAAAAGGCCAACAAGTGGTATCAACAAGTTGGACAAATCATGAAGATCTACCAAAGAATTAAAAAAACAATCAAAATATAGAGAAGACACTAAAAAACCTGGTTTCGACAGGGATAATTAGTAATTCCCAAGGTAAGAAGGTAAATCAGAAGTTATATCAATATATGATTGGATTTTCCTTTTTTATCAATTTTTTTCATTTGGCCTCATCCCTTTTTTAGGTACTTGACAAAAAGAGGGAGAAAGAGTAAGACATTGATTATGTCAATCATATTAAGGGGAAGAAAGATACATAAGGGGAGTAATATTGTAAGGCCATGGGCATTATTGGACTCCTAATGGACCTTTTAGAATAGTGTTGGCTGATGTGAACAGTGGATTGATGGCGGAAGGGTGTGTCGTCTACATGGTCTTGATGGCAAGCGATGTTGTCGTCTACCGGTGTTTTTGGAATTTTTTGTACATTGAACTTGACGACAATCGATGTTGACGTCAAGTTCCTAGTGGTGCAATTGACAGCACCAAGGCTGACATCAACCTATCGGACTTGTTTTTTTTTTAAGGCGACCCGAGTGTAATCATGGGGTCGTGCGCCCCTCTAAGACACAAAAGAGCATGTGATATATATAGAATGAAGGAATGTGATTGCCACCAAGATGATTGCCTAACGAAATACTCCTAAAGCATGGGCTAATCAACTTGGAAAAAGGAAAGAGAAGGCCACTTTCTTGTTAACGCGTAGCCGATGTGCGACGCGATGGCAACCTCATCGCAACTTCTCGATTAGACGCGATATGGATGTTACGACCAGGTCCCTCAATGCCTTCTCAGTAGTGTGGGAGATGAATGGCAGAACTCCTTCCTCCTCTTCAGCTGGCCAAAATGGAAGAGCTCCCTCGCTTGTTCTTTGTTCCAAGTACCTTACAAGTCATGAAAAATGAAAGGGGAACCCAATTAGACATTCAAATAAGTGTAGCATTCACAACATATGAGAGAGCGTGTAGAGAGCATGATGAGTGCATACCGAGTCATTTTGGAAACCCCTTTTGGGTATGGAAAAAACTAGGAGGGAATATGGATGGAGAGAAATCATGGAAGGGGAGAGGGAGGAACCCTAGCTAGCATGTATACATGTACAAAACATAGAAAAGAATGTAAAAATCAAAACTGAGCTAATATGGCCTTGTTTGATGTGATTCAAATTGAAGCTTGTAGAGGAGGATGTGGGGAACAGATTTCATGAAGACGTCTTGAAGAGATAAGTCCTCCCTTGGGCTGTGGAAGGCACGATAATCCCGTATGTGCAGATCTCGATATGATAGTGAAGAATAATCTACTGTAACTTTGCGCACAGGCCACCAATTGATGTGATTATGCTTTGAGGTTGAAGAGAGCTCTGTGCGGAACAACTTTGATGAAGACACACTGAAGAGATCTGGCCTGATTCGATCTCCACAAGCCGTGCAAGCACTGCTGGTCCTAGAGGCGATATGAGAGAGAGAGGAGAGAGAAAGGGATGAAACAGGAAGAACAACTCCTCCTCTACGTTGGGGGTGATGGGGCCTCGTGAGCAAAGCCTCTAGGGACTTCTCCTCATGGTGGTAGCCTTCCTCTATCCCATAGAGAGTCCAAAGCTGTGTTTTAGAGAAAGAGAGAGTCCAATCCCGAGTTAGAGAGAGAGTCTAAGTTGTGGGAGAGTTGAAGAGTCTATCTTGAGTTTGGATGGACTTGGGGGCTCCCTAGGGATGAGGATAGGAGGTTTGGGTTGTAATCTCACTCAAAGGGACTTTTGATAGACTCTAGGATGGAAGGAGAGGCTGAAAAGCACGTAAAAATGTGTTTACGTGCATAGCGCTGTCGCGACGGGTTGTGGGGTCGCGTTCTTGTCGCGACCATGTACTCGGTCGTGTTAACTGGGCAGTGCACGTGGAGTCCACGAAATAGGACATAACTCTCTCCACATACATCGGATTGACGGGCTGTTTATTGTGTTGGATTCTAGACTCATAGGGCTACAAAATGATAGTATGATATGCTTGATGTGAATTAGAAATGAGGAAGTTATGAACTCTCAAAGGGAATGTATGTTTAGAGGATAGGGTAGATTGCATAGTTTTGATGTTTCAAGTAGATCGTGGCCATGGGCTTGAGAATGGGCTTGAAATTAAGGGTGAATGGGCTCATGATGGGCCAAAAAAGGACTCCAAAGTTATGATCAATTTAGGACATCAATAATATGAATAAGAAATGTGCCCAACTTATAGGCCGAAAATGGGTGTCTACAGATTGTCCCTCCTTGATGCCCACTTTGCAAGGGAGAAAGCGGAAGGAGAGGGAAGTGTAATGAAATGAAATAGAGTGAGGATGATGCGGAGTAGATTGAAAAGTGGGCTTCAAGGTAAAGAGACACCCGTTGCAACCAATAAGCGATAGAAATTCTCTAGAAGACTTCAGACTAGCTTGAGGAAGAGTGAGTACAGATGGCTCCTATCTGGAATGACAGAAAAAATGAAAGTAAAAGAAAGATGATCAACCTCTAAGGGTACCCTAGCCGATTGGCATGCAGACCTCATCTTGGGAGGACATGTGCGTGCCAGGCGGGTCACGATGACGGAAGTCTTGGGAGCGGTTCGCAACCAAGACGGATCAGGGGGAATATTTAAGCTGATTTGGATAAATGGATGGAGTAAATTCCAGACAGGAGTTGTACTGGCCAACTAGACCAAGAGACTAGCTCAAAGAAAACCTTCAAATTGTGAGTGGAATAGGATTTCTTGTCTAAGAAACTTAAGCTTGATTGACCATCACCAGGGAAGCAACCTTTGACAAATCATGAGGCATGAAACTCAAAGTCCTACATGATGCATGATGGGATAAAATAAAAGAAATCATCAAATTAATATGCAAAGAAAGGAGAAAATAGAAAGTAACTAAAGGATAATATTGCTAAGCCGAATAAGAATGGGTCAAGAAACTTCCTACAACTGTAGTGCAGGCCTGAATCCATCGTTCCCAAACTTATCTAACCTAATGGCCTATTCAACGATTAGCAATGTGCACCTAGATCATCAATATTTTTGCTGAAGGGGAACTCAGATCTCAGAACACATTCAAAATCAGCTGGTCCTTGAGATGATATAGTAGCATAAGTACCATATAGTAGTGCCAGGGTAGGGAGAAGAAGATCATACCTGCACTTACCTGTGGAGAGCAGATCTTGCCATTTTTTTAGATTTTTTTTTTGTTTTTTATTTTTATTTTGGTCTTTTTTTTTGTAAAGAAAGTAATAAACAAGCTAACAACAACAAGCATATACAACTCAGTCATCCACATGATTGAAACAAAGCATTGAAGGACCGCCAGGTTCACACATAGTGAGTCCTCTTGTGGAGCCATTGAGATGAGGGAGAATATGTATGGGACTTAGGAAGGACTTGGTGGGATAATAAGCTTGAAATTCAAATCATGGGTGAGACTGAGGAGAAGAGACAGATCATAAAAATGATGTGAGTAAGACTCAGACAAAAGTAATGAAGAAATTGTGAGATTTGAGTATGAAGAGCCAAAGTACTTCCACACTGTGAGTGGTTGATCAGATCTACTTAATTTTAATATTTTAGTTTGAAAATATCTAATTTTTTGAAAATTTGAAATTATTTGATTTTTTTATTTTTGGTAATATCTATTTTTTTTTTATTTTTGGTAATATCTGATTTTTTGGGATTTTTTGGACAATATCTATTTTTTTTGGATTTTTTGAAAATATCTAATTTTTTTGAGATTTTAAATAACAACTAAAACCGACGTTAGCCCTTCCTCAAAAAGGCACGTGAGACGAAAAGTACTCACCCTTGCTACTGCGGCACTAAAGCAAGATCAAACTACTAGCCAAGGGTCCTCATTCATTCCCCTTTCGTTAAAAACCACTAAAAAGGTCGGACGTGCATTAAGATGGTGGCATCCTATAGATGGTTGCCCCTAGCTTGTGGTGCCGCTATAAAGGCCATACTCGGGAGATGGCCCAGCCTTATAGGCAGAAAGAGAAGAAAGTTTAGGGATAAGTATAGTGTAGGTTTTGAAGGACAAATCATATTTAGCTTCCTTCCATGGCACATCCCTTAGAGATTGTTGTGCAGGGACTTTCAGACATTTCATATTTTTCTTTCTTGCTTGTTTCTTGCTTGGGGCATACATATGACCGGGCTCAAAGGTGTCCCGCGGGGAACTGTACTTCCACTCTTTGCCATGCCCCTATTCCTCAATTTTCTTTCATTTGTTCTTCTTCTCTTTTTATGTTGCTTTTCTTTTACAGGCTTGATTGACCGTCCCTATTTGAGATTTCCTCTCATCGAGATGTGTTTAGGTTGGTCGCCTTGCCCAAATAGCCCTTTTTTGATGACCAGTCTGTCCCCACGTAATTTTTAAATATACATTTATTTTGGTAATTAACAAAACCTTATCAAAGTTCTATAAGTCTTAAGTACAAGAAATACTCTAAGGTCAAGGTCAATCAAGCCAATATTGGTAAGCATTATATTTCTGAAGCATTAAGTCCACATCGACTTCTGTTGAAAGTCACAACGATTTCCTTCATGTATATCATTTTAAATTGAGTCATTGTAACGATTTACTCATCGCAACGATTTCTTAAGTCATCATAACGATTTGCCCATCGTAACGATTTGCTCATCGCAATGATTTCTTAAGTCATCATAACGATTTGCCCATCGTAACGATTTACTCATCGCAACGATTTCTTAAGTCATCATAACGATTTGCTCATCGTAATGATTTGCTCGTCGCAACGATTTCTTAAGTCATCATAACGATTTGCCCATCGTAACGATTTGCTCATCACAACGATTTCTTAAGTCATCATAACAATTTGTTCATCATAATGATTTGCTCATCGCAACGATTTCTTAAGTCATCATAACAATTTGCTTCACGCAATGATTTCTTTAGAGCTCATAACGATTTGCTTCGCACAATGATTTCTTTAGAGCTCATAACGATTTGCTTCGCGCAACGATTTCTTTAGAGCTCATAACGGTTTACTTCGCGTAACGATTTCTTTAGAGCTCATAACGATTTGCTTCGCGCAACGATTTCTTTAGAGCTCATAACGATTTACTTCGCGCAATGATTTCTTTAGAGCTCATAACGATTTGCTTCGCACAACGATTTCTTTAGAGTTCATAACGATTTCTTCATTGAACTCATCAACTTGCTTTCTATAACGATTTGCTCTCTATAATGACTTGTTGGTATTCATAACGATTTCTTCAGTAAACACTTGATCATAACGATTTCATAAGTCATATAGACAACGACTTTATGGTTTATATCGACTTGATATTTATCTTATCTCTTAAAGCGTTGAATAGTCAAAGTCTTCTCTTATTTGTCTGACTACTGTGCATTTAATGAAGACAGAACGTATCTCTGCATGCATGCAGATGATATCTTTTCATTATTGTGCATTTCTGTCAACTTCTTTTAGAACAAGCTATTTGGCATTGCTATTTTGGTGAATACTCACATCAACGTGTACTGACAACAAGAGATAGCCTACCTGTCTACTATTCTAGCATTTAATATGTGCAGGGTCCTAAAGACATTCTGTCATACAACGTTGGACCATATAGACGCCAGAAGACCTTATCTCTTTGCGTGCTCAACTGGATAAAAGATTGTTGAAGCTTCCAAATGTCAAGCAGTCTAACGTCTACCAATCTAAGAGACAATGGTTACTGCAACGGCCGTATTTCAAAAGGAGATATAAATTCAAGACAGAAGATCAAAAGAAGGGTGATAATTTACAACACACAAGCTATTCAAATCTTCTGATAGAATTCTAGAGCCAAGAACCTCATTCCTTCTAGTGTTGCTCTTTGCTCTCCACACTGTAGTGAAAATCTTGAGAGAGCTCGTGTAGTTCTGAGAGTCTCCTGTGCTTCTAGATCTTTTACTCTCAGTCCTGCTTGCTTCAGATCTTAGCTTGTTGAAGCTTGATCTAGGGGCTTGTCTTTATTGGTTACTTTTGCTATTGTTGTTCCCTTCTGTGTTGAAGGAAGACCTGGTGGGGTGTCCAGGGTGTTGTTGTTCCCTTCTGTTGTGAAGGAAGACCTGGTGGGGTATCCAGGGTGGTGTAATTCCCTTCGTGTGAAGGAAGACCAGCTGAGCTGGGTGTTGTAGTGTCCATAGGGGGACTATACCCTAGTTAGTGGAATCCTAAGTTGTTGCTCAGGAACTGGACCTAGGACTCCTAAGGAGAGGAGGTCCGAACCAGGATAATTTCTTATGTTGTGTGGTTGTTTTTCTTGTGTGATTGCGCTTTGAACTAACTGTTACTAACCTTCATCGAAGAACGTCTTTGTGTGAATATTTTAAGTAAAGGTACTAATCAAATATTTTAAAGACCCATTCACCCCCCCCCCCCTCTGGGCTTTTCAACTGGGTAACAAGTGGTATCAGAGAGAGTCTCTTCGACAAAGAAGTAAGATCCAACGATCTGAAGAGTAAAGATCCATGGCAGCCCAAGGTAACATTGAAGGTCAGTCTGTCAACCGACCCCCTCTCTTTGATGGTGAAGATTATGCTTATTGGAAGATCAGAATGGAGTACTTTCTCCAAGGTCACGACTATCAGATATGGTCAATAGTAGAAGAAGGTGATCTCCTGGTCACAAATGAGAAATCTCAGTGGACAGATGACGACAGGAAAAAGATCTCCTTGAATTGTAAAGCAAAGAGTGTTCTGTGTTGTGCTCTAAGCAAAAGGGAATTCAACAGAGTTTCAGCCTGCAAATCTACAATGGAGATGTGGGAAAAGCTTAGAATTACCTATGAAGACACAGACAAGGTGAAGGAGACAAGAATTGATATTCTTGTTACACAATATGAAAGGTTTCAGATGCAATTAGGTGAGTCCATAACTCAAATGTTCAGTCGATTTACAGATATAACAAATGGATTGGTTGGACTTGGGAAAACCTATGAGATTGGAGACATGGTGAGGAAAATTCTTAGATCCTTACCATCCTCATGGACCCCAAAGGTCACAACTATGGAAGAAGCTAATGATCTGAAAAGGATGCCTTTGGAAAAACTCATTGGGTCCCTTATGGCCCATGAGATCAATATGGAAAGGCTAGGAGAGTCCTCTAGCAGAAAGAAGCATTCAAATGCTCTTAAAGCAGAAGAAGACAAGTCAGATGAGTCATCAGCTGAAGATGAGAACTCAATTGGCTGTGAAGATGAAGAAGCTATGCTGTCAAAAAGATTGCAATGCATTCTAGCAAAGAAGAAGAAGTTCCAATCTGGTAGAAGACACTTCAAGAGAAATAAAGACTTCAAGAAACCAGATGGAAAGGATCAAAAGAAGAGTGAGCCCATATGCTACGAGTGCAAAAAGCCAGGACATATCAAAGCTGAATGTCCAAAGCTCAAGAAGCCTGAATTCAGGAAGAGAGAGAGCTCCAAGAAATTCAGGAAATATAAGAAGAAGGCTATGGCAGCTGCATGGAGTAACAACAGCGACTCAGACAGTGAGTCATGCTCAACCAGTGATGAGGAAGAAGCCAACCTGGCCTTCATGGCAAATACCGAGGAAAACGGTAACACTCGAGCATCCAAATGGTATTTGGACAGTGGGTGCTCAAGGCATATGTCAGGGAATCGGAAGTTATTCACCCATCTCCAAGCTGAAGAAGGAACAGTTACCTATGGAGACAATGGGAAAGGCACAGTAATTGACAGTGGCTCTGTGAGCAACAAAGGAAAAATAGTCATTGAAGATGTATTGCTTGTCAAAGGGCTGAAGCACAATCTCATCAGCATCAGCCAGCTTTGTGACAGGGGTCATCAGATTCAATTTCAAGAGTCAAAGTGCAGCATATTGAAGGAAGGAGCAGTGATTTTTGAACCCAATAGAGAAAAGAACCCGTATGCACTCAAGTGCCTTGAGCATCCTTTGTTCCTGATGCTCCAAGGCCATCCTGCAAATAAACTACTCAGAAGTAGGTACCCAAATCTTTTTGGGTCCTTGATGGTTAGATGCATGAAAATAACCTTTAGGAATCCAAACTAAGTGCTTAGTTGTGCAGGTGTTCACAGTGTGTCCTAGTTTATTGCAATGAGAGCAGCAATGAATATAATTTTTTTTTGCAGTTCTTATTGCCTTTGTGATGCATGATTTGAACATAATTTTTAGAAACCTTTTTCTTTTGATAAAGCTTGGTTGTTTCAGGTTCCTTTTTCTGAGGCATTTTGGTTTCTTTTACAAATTTTGGTAAAAGATATTTTCCTGAGTTTATTACTTGTTTTCCTTTTTCTGGAGGTGTATAGCCAAGCCCTTGTTTGTCATTTCCAGATTTTGATCCTTTTAAGCATAGGGCTAAAGATGTTTTTCCTTTAGTTAATTTTCTAACTGATTCTTTTAAATAAAGATTTTCTTCAGTTAGAGTTTTCAATTTTTCTTCTAACTCTATCTTCTCATTATTCTTACTTTTTAAATCTTCATTTAAAAGATAATTATTATCTTTACATTCTTTTAATTGATCTTCTAATTGTTCCATTTTGATTTAAGATCAGAATTAGTGTTTTCCAAACAAGTAAGGTTGTTCTTGATATTTTTCAATTCTTTTACAACAACCTTGTGTTTATCATAAAGTTCATTAAAAACATGATCTAAATCTTCAGATTCTGATCCTGAATCTGTGCAAGAATCAAAAAATGAGTCAGAATGTACCTCATCTAGTCCTGCCATGAGGGCAAGATTTACCTGCTCTTTCTCCGATTCTGAGCTTGATGTTTCGGAGCTTGTGGCCTCATCATTTTCCCAAGCAGCTGCCATGGCTTTTCTTTTAAATTTCTTGTGCTGCTTCTTGAGCTTTTCGGTTTGACCATTCTTCTTTAACCTTGGACAATCTGGTCTCAGATGTCCAGGTTTTCTGCATTCATAGCAGACTGGTTCCTTTTCTTTCTTTTCTTTCTTTTGAATCCTTCTTGATCCATTTTTCTTCTTCTATTTTCTGAAGCTTGGACAGTACTTCATCTACGTCACTGTCTTCAGAATCTGCATTTTTGGAACTAGAAGAAGAAGAAGTGGAAGGAGCAGCTGCAACTTTAAGAGCATTAGTACATTTTTTCTTAGATGAGCTTTCAGATAGTCGCTCCATATTTATTTCATGTGCCATGAGAGAACCTATTAAATTTTCAATCGACAATTTGTTTAAATCATGGGCCTCTTCAATAGCAGTTACTTTAGGTGTCCATGAAATGGTTAAAGACCTAAGTATCTTCCTAACGATTTCCTCATTAGAAAGAGTTTTACCAAGAGAGCTTAAACCAACTACTATGCTTGAAAATCTATTATACATTTGAGTAATATTTTCGTTTGGAAGCATTTTAAATTGTTCATATTGTGAAACAAGAATATCTATTCTAGTTTGTTTCACTTTATCCGTTCCTTCATAAGTTATCTGCAGTTTATCCCAAATTTCTTTAGCAGATTTGCATGCAGATACTCTACTGAATTCCTTTTTGGATAAAGCGCAACATAAATAGTTCTTAGCTTTAAAGTTTAAAGATAATTTACTTTTATCTGCTGCTGTAATGGCAGTAGTGCCTGGAATAGGAACAATAACATAATCACCTACCTCGATTACCTGCCATAGATCAAAGTCTGTGCCTCGAATGAAGCATTCCATTCTCATTTTCCAATATTGGTAGTCCTCTCCATCAAAGAATGGAGGTCTGGTGACTGATTGACCTTCAGCATATCCTTGAGCTGCCATGGATCTTTGCTCTAAGATCGTTGGATCTTCGAATGATCAGAGACCCTCTCTGATACCACTTGTTGGCCCTTTTGGTACGACAGTAAGCTAACCTAGAGGGGGGGGGGTGAATAGGTTTTTCTGAAATATGAAATAGAAACTTAAACACAGAAATCAACACTTGAAGGTTTGGTTAGTTTAGAGTGATAAAGAGAGTAGTGCGGAAGCAAATAAACAATCACACAAAAGACACAAGGAGTTTATCCTGGTTCGGCCCTTCCCACATGGAAGTCCTACGTCCAGTCCCCAAGCAACTTCTTGGGATTTCACTAACCAAGGGTACAGTCCCCCTTAAGGACACTACAACACCCAGCACCCCAGCTGGTCTTCTTCTCTTTCTCGGGCAAGAAGGCAGCCCACTTCTCTTACAGGTAAAGAAGCCAACCTCCTGGTACAAACCCTAGTGCGGTTCTGCTAGACACTAACCCCTAGCTAGGTTAACAACTGTATACAGTCCTACAGCCGGACAAGGATCTTTCTTAGAAAAGAAAGAACAAAGCTGAGAGTTGGAACAAATAAAAACCAACTAAAAGAACTCTCAGCAAAAGACTCTCTCCCCCAGATTACAAGATGCACACAGAGAGAGAGAAGAGAGAAGAAGGAGCTTGAATGCTTCAGTGCTTCAGATGCTTGAACACTTCTTCTTGGGCTCAGGCTCTTTCTCTCTTTTTCTTTGAGTGTATTTGGAGTTCAAGTTCCTCACTGGTTGTACACTCATTCAAAAGATCTTCAGGAAAAGCTCTATTTGTTCTTCAGCCATTCTTCATCTTTTATATAGCAATTTGAATAAATCCGTTGGAGTTCTAGCCGTTGCTCATCTTCTCTTTCTTCTGATAATTTGTGGTCTACGAGGTCTGCATGCATAGAAAAAAGTGTTTAGATAAAAGAGTGTTTCTGTCAAAAAGGCTCATACATCTATGTTTCCTGTTGCCACCCAGAAGTGGTAAGTAATCTCTCTTTTGTTGGCAGGAGAGAAGAGATCTAGAA
This sequence comes from Colocasia esculenta, assembly GCA_014218235.1. Lineage (NCBI taxonomy): Eukaryota > Viridiplantae > Streptophyta > Magnoliopsida > Alismatales > Araceae > Colocasia > Colocasia esculenta. The sequence continues at coordinate 100,109,617 of CM024753.1, forward strand.
AGTTAAGCAAAAAGATCTCCTGTCAGAAAGATAAAGGATTACGCAAATCAAGAATATTTGACTTTTTCACTAGATGCCAAAAAATATTTTGAAATATAAAATAAATCTATGTTTAAGTGAAATCCATATTTTATAAAGGAATCGATGTGAGAGTTACAAAGGAATCCTTATGAGAGTTACAAAGGAATCCATGTGAGAGTTACAAAGGAATCCTTATGAGAGTTACAAAGGAATCCATGTGAGAGTTACAAAGAATCCATGTGAGAGTTACAAAGGAATCCTTATGAGAGTTACAAAGGAATCCATGTGAGAGTTACAAAGGAATCCTTATGAGATCGATTCCTTAAGAGAGCGAATCCTTGAGAGCGAATCCTTATGAGATCGATTCCTTAAGAGAGCGAATCCTTATGAGATCGATTCCTTAAGAGAGCGAATCCTTGAGAGCGAATCCTTATGAGATCGATTCCTTAAGAGAGCGAATCCTTATAAGATCGATTCCTTAAGAGAGCGAATCCTTATGAGTTACAAAGGAGTCTGTGTGAGTTACAAAGGAATCCTTATGAGTTTCAAAGGAGTCTGAGTGAGTACAAAGGAATCCTTATGAGTTACAAAGGAGTCTGTGTGAGTTACAAAGGAATCCTTATGAGTTTCAAAGGAGTCTGTGTGAGTACAAAGGAATCCTTATGAGTTACAAAGGAGTCTGTGTGAGTACAAAGGAATCCTTATGAGAGTCACTTATCAAATCGTTATGAGACCAAATCGATATGGCACTTTGAACTGAAATCCATATATATATTGAATGGAATCTATTTATCTGTTTAGTGCAAATCATTATAGAATAATGTCATAAAATTATATTTATTAGAAAATCATGATATTTAATTTATTATTAGAAAAATCATGCTAATAAATACATTTAATATTCAATTAATCATGTAAATTTATATTTATTAAGAAAAACATAATATTAAATATTTTTAATAATAATTAATTAAACATAAATTTTATTATCACCAAAATAAAAGGGTAAAATATAGGAGTGGTTCAACAGTTTACAATTGACATCACATTTAGGCAAAGAATTTAACAATTTTTAACAACTAGAATCCTATACATGAGTTCTACACATTTTTCACATGGCATTTATTTAATACAAAATATTTACTAGCTAAATACCTATCACATGCGTTCTACACAATTATCAATATATCAACTCAATCACATATTCATAACATTTATACATGTACAAGGTAACACTTATTATCTTAAGCATGGAAGCTACTTATAAAAGAAACAAAATTCTCTAACATGGATTTTAAATCATTTACACATGGAACCACTTATTATAGACAATTCACATAGCATATAAGACTATCAATTTACATGCTATCACAAGGGTTTAAACTAACACATGCTTATTTTCACAATCTCACAATTTATACATGCACTTACAATTAACACAATTTACATTTATTAATGTCGTGACACATAGCCCAAACTACCAAAGAAGGACACACTCTAATCACAACACATAATTATCACCTAGGCATACTAGTGACAATTCTTAGTTACTGCGCAGAACCGGGAGAAGCACTCTCCACCCTAACCAGTGATACTTGTTCGCCTCCAGGATTTAATCCCAATGCCCGTGGGATATCACACACTTAAACTTTCCCGTGGGGACTTTACCACAGTACAGTTCCACAGCCCTCTAGGTAGCAGTGTCACCTTTGGCACATTTTCACATTCTTAATACAAAATTTCACATCTTTTCTGAAACATTTATGGTATTCATTTTTATACACATATTTCAGATTCCCTATCATGGTACTACTGTTGGTGAGGTTACATCAGTTCATATATCATTAGCATGCTGTAATTAAAAGAGATTTTAAACAGTAATTATATTAATTTTTGGCTCAAGAAGTCATCTAATATGGAATAAACAAAATTTGTGCCTACGGTTAACCAATTCTCATGAAATTTTAATCACAGGTTACTTACTGTTCACACATAAAACAGACAAATTTCCACATTTTTTTGATGATTCCACTATTTTCTAAAATTAAAACAGTGATCAATTTAATGATTAAAATAATCAAAATCATAATATCGTTAACATTCGGTCTCACAATTTATTCTTCACATGCATACTAACAATACCAATCATGTGTACATTTCAGGGATTTATCTACTTTCGTAGAATTAGATATATTTTCTATACAATCTAGTCATGCTCACTATTTCTATTTCCAGAAAACATATTTATTCACATAGTCAACAGAAAATTTCCAAACTTTGACAACATATTCTACTAATAGTGTATACATCACATAAATTTTCTGACAATGATCTCTTACAGATTCACACAGTAACAATTTAAATCATGCTCAAGCACTGAATTTCAAAAATTTCCACAATTCTACAGTGAACGAAAATTCACCAAAATTACATAGCACGTTCTATATTGCTTACTTTATATTACACATAATTTACCTTATATCCTAATGCGGAAAATCCCGGAAACTAGGTTATATAAGCCAAACCAGCAAAATGTTGCAGTCTGACGAACTTAACGGCAAGGGGTAGCCGTTTAGCAGGTTAACGGCATCAAAGACTGCCGCCAACACAGGAACTTAACGGCAAGGGGTTGTGCCGTTAATATCCTGTCTATACAAAACACAGACTGCTCACAGAAAAATCGCTTGAATGGGGGTTCCAGGACACGAGGAAAAATCCACAAAATTCCTAGGACATATCAGACACATGTAGGAACTGTGTGGGAAGGTTACTTGCCTTAGGTAAATTCCACAATGGTTGATTTGTGTCAGAGAAGCTCTCCTTGGCCTGTGCCAAAGAGCCTTCGATTCCTCCTTCCACCGAGTCCTTTGTTGATGCAGCACGCTATCTGGTGATGGGGAATCCTCTTCCTATGTGTATACTCTCCTCCAGTCATGGAAGATCGCCGGAAAGAGTCGTCGGTTGCCGGATCAGAGGTTGCAAAGATCGGTTTTCGCACAGAACTTTAGGGTTTTGACAAAAGAGTCAAAAGGGACTCATCTATGTCAGATCTCGGTCCTTATAAAGGGCTAGGGTCGGATATGAGTTCAGGGTAAGGGATAGAGCCGTTGGGGAACGGTTTCCAAACCTAGAGACGTGATTTCCGGGGGCGTTTCCGGATCTGGAATCATAACAGATTGGGAAATAGACGTCCAGATCGCATGCCGTCAGTACCTGGTTAGCGTCAATCGATGTGGCCGCTAATCCCCAGTAAACGTCAATTGATATTGAGGCCTACCAGTCGTCTGCACAGAGCTTAAAATTGCAGAACTATATACATTACACCCATATATATATACATATATAAACAATGCATACATCACAATATTACTTACCCATGTAATATTTATATCTTTATATAAATACCATGCACAATTCTCTATACATCAATAGTATGTACTCATATACGCATATATTCATAAGCAACACTCAAGATAAAAAAAAAAATCAAGGGCCTTACACCCTCTCCCCCTTAAAGAAACTTTGTCCTCGAAGTTAGACTGACATTACCCAAACAACTAAGGATACTTCTTCTTCATTGCATCCTCCAATTCCCAAGTAGCCTCCTCTCGCGAGAAGTTGCACCATAAAACTTTCACCGACGCAATACTCTTATTCCGAAGATGTTGAACCTTCCGGTCAAGAATAGCTACCGGTTGCTCCATATAAGAAAGATCTGGCTGAATCTCCACTGGCTCATGACTAATAACATGAGATGGATCTCTGACATATCTCCTAAGCATAGAAACGTGGAAAACAGGATGAACACTAGCTAACGTTGGAGGTAAAGCTAGCTCATACGCTACGTTGCCCAAACGTCGGAGAATCTCAAATGGGCCAATGAATCTTGGACTTAGCTTACTATGCCTGCCAAATCTAACTACACCTCGAGTAGGAGATATCTTTAAAAAGACATGTTCACCTACCTCAAACTCCAAATCCTTCCTCCTGTTATCGGCATAACTCTTATGCCTATCCTGTGCCGCAACCAGCCTCTTCCTAATCAATAGAATCTTATCCGAAGTTTCCTGAACTAACTCCGGACTGATCAGCTGCCTATCGCCTGCCTCCTCCCAACATAACGGAGATCTACAAGGTCTACCATATAACGCCTCAAATGGAGCCATACCAATGCTCGCATGAAAACTGTTGTTATATGCGAACTCCACTAGAGGTAAATGGCACTCTCAATCATCCTTCCAATCCAGAACACACGCTCTCAGCATATCCTTGAGCGTTTGGATAGTCCTCTCGGACTGTCCATCTGTCTGGGGATGAAATGCCGAACTAAGCTTCAACTCCAAACCTAAAGCATCCTGAAGACCCTTCCACAGCCTCGAAGTAAATCTCGGATCTCGATCCGAAATGATTGACTTCGGTACCCCATGAAATCTAATAATACTACTAACATATAATCTAGCTAAGCTCTCTACTGACTGCTTCTTTTTCATGGGCAAGAAATGCGCATTCTTCGAGAATCTATCTACCACTACCCAAATCGAGTCATTACCTCGTCTAGATTGAGGTAAACCCGTGACAAAATCCATAGTGACAGCCTCCCACTTCCATACTGGAATCTCCATCTTTTGCATAAGTCCAGATGGTCGCTGCCGCTCGGCCTTCACTTGCTGGCATACTAAACATCTAGACACGAACTCTGCTACGTCCTTCTTCATGCCAGACCACCAAAAAGATCTCTTCAAATCCTGGTACATCTTAGTGTTACCCGGATGAATAGAGAACCTAGATCTATGAGCTTCTGCTAAAACATGCTCACGAACATCTACAATGTCTGGAACACAGACACGGTGATGGAATCTAATCACACCATCCTCATCACGAGTAATGCCCGTCTTACCTACTAACTCTTGAAGTCTAGGGTCGGCTTTCTGCTGCTCGATCACCTCATCCAACACCGAAGACCTAATGGACAACTGAGCTACAAAAGCCTGGCACAAAGATGGCTCCAACTCAGTCATCGCACAAGCTACATCTTCCAACATCTTCCAACCCTGCCGGAGAGACAATCTCTTCCTACTAAGGGCATCTGCTACGACATTCGCCTTCCCAGGATGATACTGGAGGTTGAAATCATAGTCCTTCAGGAACTCAATCCATCTTCTCTGCCTCAGGTTTAATTCCTTCTGGGAGAAAAGATATCTCAAGCTCTTGTGGTCAGTAAACACCTCAAATCTGACACCGTAAAGATAGTGTCTTCAGATCTTCAGTGCATGAACCACTGCTGCAAGCCCAAGATCATGAGTCGGATAGTTTCTCTCATGCTCCTTCAATTGACGTGAAGCATATGCTACTACCCTTCCTTGCTGCATCAACACACAGCCAAGGCCGATCCGAGAAGCATCAGTGTAGATAGCAAAACCCTCTACACTGCTCGGCAAAACTAACACAGAAGCCGAAGTAAGCTTAGTCTTCAGTAATTGAAAACTACTCTCACATTCCTCAGACCAGACAAACTTTACTCCCTTCCTAGTTAGCTGAGTCAAAGGTGCGGCGATGGATGAAGATCCTTCAATAAATCGCCGATAATAACCTGTCAAATCAAGAAAACTCCGAATCTCCGAAGGAGTCTTGGGAATCTCCCAATCCATAACAACTTGGACTTTCGCTGGATCCACTGCTACACCGGAACCAGAGATAACATGCCCAAGGAAATGAACCTCGCGCAACCAAAAATTGCACTTGCTGAACTTGGCATACAGCTTGTGCTCACGAAGAACCTCTAGTACCACCCTCAAATGCTGACGATGTGTGGCCTCATCCGGAGAGTAGACCAACACGTCATCAATAAAAACCACCACGAAGCTATCTAGGTAAGGTCTAAACACCCTGTTCATGAGATCCATGAATGCTGCAGGGGCATTGGTCAATCCAAAAGGAAGGACCAAAAACTCATAATGTCCATAACGGGTTCTGAATGCCGTCTTGGACACATCCTCACTCCTAATCCTCAACTGATGATAACCAGACCGCAGATCAATCTTGGAAAAGACTGATGCTTTTTGTAGTTGGTCAAACAAATCATCAATCTGAGGTAAGGGATACCTGTTCTTCACCGTCACTTGGTTTAGCTTTCTATAGTCAATGCATAACCTAAGTGACCCGTCCTTCTTCTTTACGAATAAAACAGGTGCGCCCCAAGGGGAAATACTAGGGCGAATAAATCCCTTATCTAAAAGATCCTGCAACTGCTTTCTTAGCTCAGCTAACTCTACAGGTGCCATCCAATAAGGTGCCTTTGAGATAGGAGAGGTGCCTAGAAGCAACTCTAAGGTGAACTCTATCTCTCTAACCGGTGGCAACCCAGTCAAGTCATCAGGAAAGACATCTGGGAACTCGCACACTACATCTAACTCCGCAAGGGTAGGTGACTCATCAGCATTGGGTAATAATACCACGCTGGGAAGAAAAGCGTCACATCCCTTGTTCACCATCCTAACTACCTTCATGGCAGAGATGACAAACTTCCCTGCAAAATTCCTTAGCAAAGGATGAGAAAACTCGTCCTCACCAGGAATATGAAAAACTATCTTCTTCCCTCTACAATCTACTAGGGCATAATGCTCTTCTAGCCAATCTAGACCAAGAATAGCATCGTAGTCCTTCATCTTAAGCAAGAAGAAACACCCTTCTAGCACTTTATCCTCAATACACACTGGTAAAGACGGAATACACTTCCTAGTCGATACCGTTCCCGCAGGTGTGTGCACAGACAAAGGAACTTCTAAATCCTCAGACTCTAATCCTGACTCTAAGGCTAACTGCCTAGCAAAGCGCTCGAAAATGAACGAGTGTGTAGCACCCGTATCAAACAACACCCAAGCATACACACCTAAAAATAAAACCGTACCTTCCGTGACATGCTCCGCCTGCTCGGCGTCCTCTCGTGCAAGTGAAAACACTCGAGCTGGGGCTCGAGGTCTCCCTGGTCGTCCTGTCGCTGGCGCTGCTGCTGCTGCCGCTGGGGTTGCTCCTCGCTGAACTCCTTGCTGAAGTCTGGGGCAATCCTTTATTCTATGCTCGGTGCTCCCACACTTCAGACATTTTCCCGCCAACTTCCAGCACTCCGTACTACCATGTGCCCTCCCGCAATGAGGACACTCCTTCCTACTACTAGGGGAATACTGTGAAGGTACCTGACTAGTTCCCGATGCCACGGGACGCTAAGGTGAGTGAAAGGTCATCTTCTTCTTCTCCTGCCGTTGGAATGGAGCTGCTGGCCTCTTCTGAGAAGCCTTCTTCTCTTCTAGGTACTGCTCCATCTCTCCCTCCTGCCGACATGCCGCGCTCAGTGCCGCCTCGAGGGTGCGATGGTCAAAGTCCACCAACCTAGTCCTCAGTGACGGTTTCAAACCAATCACGAACTTCTTGGCCTTCCTGCGTTCATCAGCCACAATGTGAGGAGCATACTTTGACAACTCTGCAAACTTGGCCTCGTACTCTAGTACGGTCATGGAGCCCTGAGTCAACGAAAGAAACTCCTGCTCCATCTTATCCTAGATGTGCTCCGGGACAAACTTAGCTCGGAAGAGCCTCACGAACTCGTCCCAGCCAACTTCCATAGCACCATCCTCGAACCGGGTACGTAGCTGTGACGACCACCACACATCGGCCCGCTCCTGTAACATGTAGGTGGCTAGAGTAACCTTGTCATCTTCTGCACACCTAATAGCCCGAAGATCTTTTCGATCTCCCTCATCCAGCTCTCTGCAAGAAGCGGATCGCTCTCCCCCTTAAAAGTGGGTGGCGACATCCTCTTGAACCTTTCCATGATTGAGGGTCCACCATGGTCAGCCTGAGGAGCTGGTACCTGAGCCTGCTACCATAGACAACATAAACATCACATACTTATGACATGGCAATACTACAACAACATAGAATTAAATAAAGTACAGACTACTCTATTCTATTATTCTACCTGAGCCTCTAACTGGGCCTAAAGTGCTGCCTGGGTATGGGCCTGCATTTGCATAGCCTGCACCAATCCCTGCATGAAAACTCCATAATCTACAGGTGGCGGTGGGGGTAGCACAGGACCCTGAGGTACCGGGGCCTGTTGCTCTCCCTGATCTTCACGCCTCGGCTCATCTCTCCTCTGCTCACCCTCGCGAGCAGGTGCACCACGTCTACCACGTGAAGCCATAGGCTGTAAAATTGTTAAATTCTTAATTAGAAAGCAACTATCTAACTAATTCCTAACTATGTGGACAATCTACACAGACTTAGCATATAATGAAGATGATGGTATTATGTGTATATTGATGTACAATTTCAACCTGTGGGCTCTGATACCAATCTCTGTAACGACCCAACCAGCAAACTGGCCCAACAACCGTGTCAGTTGGTAGACTTCCCAAGAAGGTCACCCATCCTGGGACTACTCCCAACTGAGCACGCTTAACTTCAAAGTTCTTTTCCTGCTCGAGCTCTGAAAATGACTAGTTCGGGTTGTTGGTAGTCTACTGATTTAGTCCATTTAACATATTCTTATATGGGGTGTTACAAGCACAAAGATGATACATTTGAAAGCTTTGTAAGCTTCAGCAGGAAAGTTCAGAAAGACAAGAAGTTTTGCATTGTTGGAATCCGGTCAGATCATGGAGGAGAATTTCAAAATGAAAGATTTGTTAAATTCTGTGATGACCAAGGGATCGAGCACAACTTCTCAGCACCAAAGACACCACAGCAGAATGAAGTTGCTGAAAGGAAGAACAGAACCTTATTGGATATGGCAAGAACAATGTTGTCAAAATATGGCTTTCCAAGGTACTTCTGGGCTGAAGCTGTAAACACAGCTAGCTACATCATAAATAGAGTAATGATCAGGCCAATTCTGAAGAAGACAGCTTATGAGCTATTCAAAGGGAAGAAACCAAAGATCAGTCACTTCAGAACATTTGGATGCCCATGTTTTGTATACAATAATGGCAAGCGGGACATTGGTAAGTTGGATGCCAAATCAGATAAAGACATCTTCATGGGGTAAGCTTCTAAACCCAAAGGTTATAGAATATTTAACAAACGTACCTTATTGATTGAACAGTCTGTGCATATTATTTTTGATGAGACTAACCCTTCCTTGAGAAGGGAAGAAGATAGTGACAATGATGATGCAGAAGAATTATCCAAGAAACTAGGGGATACCTCAATTGAAGACAAGGATGATCCACCTCTGGAAGACTTTCAACAACAAGATATTACACATGAAAATCTTCCAAAGGAGTGGAGATACAAGAAAGATCACCCACCTGAGAACATTATTGGTGATTCATCTGTAGGGGTAAGAACAAGAGGTAATGTAATACCTTGTGACTATCTAGTGTTTGTCTCTCAAATAGAGCCTAAGATAGTCAATGAAGCTCTTATTGATGAATCTTGGATTATAGCCATGCAAGATGAACTAAATCAGTTCAAGAGAAACCAAGTATGGTCACTTGTTCCCAGACCATCAGACCATCCAGTTATTGGCACCAAATGGGTGTTTGGAAACAAATTGGATGAGACTGGTGTAATCTTAAGAAACAAGGCCAGATTGGTGGCTCAAGGCTACTCCCAAGAGGAAGGCATAGATTTCTATGAAACTTATGCACCTGCAGCTAGACTTGAGGCTATTAGAGTTTTATTAGCATATACATCTGCTTTGGATTTAAAATTATTTCAAATGGATGTTAAATCCGCATTTTTAAATGGTTTAATTAAGGAAGAAGTGTATGTTGAACAGCCTCCAGGTTTTGATGATACAAAATTTCCAAATCATGTTCTTAAACTTCATAAGGCATTATATGGTTTAAAGCAAGCACCAAGAGCCTGGTATGAAAGGCTTAGCTCATTTTTATTAAACCATGGTTTCACTAGAGGACAGGTAGATAGCACTCTATTTGTAAAAACAAAAGTTAAAAGCATATTACTTGTACAGATTTATGTAGATGACATTATTTTTGGATCTACTGATGAACTCCTTTGCAAGTACTTTGAAAAGTTGATGCAGGGAGAGTTTGAGATGAGCATGATGGGGGAGCTAAATTATTTCCTTAGACTACAAATCAAGCAAGGAAAAGATGGCACCCACATTTGTCAAGCAAAATACACCAAAGAGCTTTTGAAGAAATTTGGTTTTGAGAACACAAAGCCACTCTCAACACCCATGAGTACATCTACAAGGATGGATAGTGACAAGAATGGTAAGAAGGTAGATCAAAAGATCTACAGAGGTATGATTGGTTCATTGCTTTACTTAACGGCCAGTAGACCCGATATTCTATTCAGTGTATGCATGTGTGCAAGATATCAAACAGATCCTAGAGAATCTCATTTGATCTCCATAAAATGAATATTTAGATACTTAGCTAGAACTCTTGATTTAGGTTTGTGGTAACTAAAATCTTGTGAAATTAATCTAGTAGGATATTCTGATGCTGACTATGCTGGATGCAAAGTAGATAGAAAAAGCACCAGTGGTTGTTGTTAATTTCTTGCAGGGTGTTTAATATCTGGGTCCTCAAAGAAACAAAATTCAGTGGCACTGTCTACAGGTGAAGCTGAGTACATGGCTGCTGGAAGTTGTTGTACACAACTCCTATGGATAAAGCAACAACTTGAGGATTTGGGACTAAATATCAAATCAATTCCACTACTATGTAACAACATCAGTGCTATCAATCTCACCAAAAATCCAGTCCAGCATTCAAGGACCAAGCATATTGATGTTAGATATCATTTTATTCGTGATCATGTAGCAAATGGTAACATAGAAATATCCTTTATTGACACAAATGGTCAGTTAGCAGATATTTTCACAAAAGCCATACCCGAAGAGAGATTCACATCTCTTAGAAGGGAATTGGGCATGTGTAATTTGTGAAAAGACTTCTGTTTAAAACTGGGACATAAATGTTCAGAGTTAAGTAAATTTTCTCTCCATGGCTTTAAGCAAAAGAAATTTAAATTGTTCCCTACTGGTCGCTCTCCTTAATAAAGTCTGCTAAGGTTGGTCAAACTTATTTGTCATTTTCTGCCTTCTCTTGGCACTTCGCTTTTCTGTAAAACTTTTATTTAACCCCAAAATCGATGTGAAAACGATTCATCTCCCCCCTTACACCTTTTTCCCTCTTTCGTCTGGTTGCCTGAGCCGATGCCCTAACGACTCTGACATCGCCTCTCTGCTCATTTAAAGTTCCTCTCTTCTTCCCGCGAAGAATTTCTTGAGGACTTTTCTCTCCTCTCTCATCTCAACCTTCCAGAAAATCCTCCTCACCCAAAGTCCATGGCTTCGTCCATTATCTCCGGCAGTTTGAGTGGCTACAGCGCTGAGTTTCTATCGGCAGAGCAGCAGGAAAGGTTTACTTTCGTGAAGACCAAGCTTTGCGGGAATAAGGCGGTAGATGTTGCGGATCTTGAGAAGAATGGTATGATCAGTGTAGTAGCCGCTATAAGAAGGATGCAGTGGATGGGAATCACCACCTTCTCTGAGGTTAGCTATCCGGACCTCGTGAAGGCGTTTTATGTATACTTAAGAACAGAGGCCGACGGGTCCTTGATTTCATCTGTCAAGGGAACCCAAATCAAGATTGATCATGAAGTTTTGAAGACCCTGTTTGTTGTGAGCACGTCTGGTCATAGTGGAATCCACTCAGTGGACTCCCAGGCAAAGGGTCTAGGTATTGTTGGTATAGAATTTAGACTGAAAGATGGCAAATTAGATATCAATCAGTTGAATGCCTTTAATCGCCTTCTGCACTTCGTTGTCTGTCAAATACTTGTTCCTAGAAGTGCTACTTTCTCAACTTGCACCAAGGCAGATTCGGATATGATATTTTGGGCCGTTCAGAACCAAGAAATCAACATGGCCGAAGTAATGATGGAAAGGATGAAGTTTGCCCGTGATCAAATATGGGATACCAAGAGTAAGTTGAATGTATCCCTTCCCTATGCTCACTTGCTCACCAAAGTCTTTCAGCACTTTGGAGTAGATGTTACTGGCGCCGTTGTAGAGAAAATGGGCCAAGCAATTAGGTCGTGAAATCTAAGGAAAAGCAATTTTTCAGTGGTCAACAGAGTTTGGACCAAGACATTAGTAGCTGAGGGTGAACCCAACCTAGGGGAAGCCCAAGAAGCCCAACTCGAAGCAGTGGCAGCAGAATCAGAGGGTCCATCAGCAGTTGCAGAACCAGCAGCAAGAGAGGCCGCAGTGCCTAGTGCTTTACTGGAAGTTGCTGCCAACACAGAAGTTGCAATGGAGACTCCGGTAGATGAAGAAAATGTAGCAGTAGCAGTTTCTGTCAGAAGTTCAGAGGATCCTCTTCCCACCTCCTCTGTGGCTTCTATACTCCGTCAAGTATTAGACTCCATTCACTCCTCCCCAGTGGTTTAAAACACCGGTGGGAGTTTGGTTGATCAGTTTGTGGCACCTGGCCACATTGAAGATTCTGTACTGATTGATGCTCCTATTCAGGGGGAGCAAGGAAGATTTGTGGAGGATGCTCCTATTCAGGGGGAGCAAGATATTGAGAAGGAAGCAGCATCTCAAGGGGCACTTTCTGAAGATACTCCTGTAAATGAAGAGCATTTTGAAGTTCCAATAGAGGTCGAGGAGCAAGTGGAAAAGGGAAGCCCCAGCAAGAAAACTGCTCACAAAAGGCAAAAGAAATTTTTAAAGAAGATGCACTTAAATCCCATCTTGAAGTGATTGGATGATCAAGGTGCAGTCCTGGACTCAGTGCGGTCAGCTGTGAGTTCTGTCTTTGAGCGCCAGGCATCCTTGTCAAATGACATTTTTCAAACAAATGTTGCCATGAAGTGGTTCAATAAGGAGCTGAGCTCTATGAAGATGATGTTGTCTGAGGTTTTGAAGGCAGTAGGGCCCAAAGATCCTACTCCTCAAGAGCGTGAGCCTTCAGGGCCAAGTGAAGATAATGCAGGGCCATCAGGGCAAATCAGTGTTGATCTTATGGAGCTGCCATCAGGGCGTTCAGTTGTTGCTCAAGCATGGCCATCAGGGCCTTCAGTTGTTGCTCCAGCAGGGCCATCAGGGCCAAGTGTTGAAGTTCAGCCTTCTGAAACTTTGCCTACTGAAGATTCTATTTTGTGTCAGGAGTCTGGGCCGGAGAAGGAGTCACTTAATCCAGTGGAACCGGTAGCTGAAAGCGCAAACCAGGCTGTAGCTCCTGAGCCCCCTGCCTCTTCTTCTCTTCCCACTCCAGCTGCTCCCTCTCCACCATCCTCTTCCACTACACCTCCAGCTCCAACCACCTTTAAACGACCTCGTCCAAGATCTGTTTCCTCTCCCCAACCATTTCCCTCTCAACTTGCCTCATCTCCTGTTTCTTCCACCATTGTTCCCTCTCCACCATCTTCCCCTCAGATTCCACCAGCATCCTCTTCAGTTGGGCCATCTTCTTCTTCTCGTCCTTCCTCTTCAGGACCATTTGCTCTCCCTACCATAACTCCTACTTCTATCTTCAATCCACCTACACCTCCCTCTTTCATTACCATTATCCCTGAGGGTGCCCAACTCACACAAATAGAAATCCAGGATATCAAGGATGAATTTGAAGTAGCAATACTTCGTTCAGTCCTGGCTGTTGGGACCCACTCTCACAGGACAGGCTCTTCTAGTCCTGTCTCTAAGAAGAGGAGACTCACGTCCTCTCATCCCGTCTCTTCTGAACCTTGTTAAACTCCCCTTTGGTTTTCCCTCTCTATCTCCAATAAGTAGAAACTTATCTATGAAGAATATCTTCAAATGGTAGTTTTTGCCCACATTTTTGGCCTTCCCTTCCAAAATCTTTCTGATCATCTTATCACCATCTTTCCTTATACCCATCTCTCTAAGGCTCAACAGTCAAAAGTCTTCTCCATGACTGAAGCCAAAACTGAAGAGCAGTGGGCTCGGAGCAACAATGATCTATACAGTCAATTCCGTCGAGTTCAAGCTGCCCGATATCCACCTAGGGAAGCTCCTCTTCCCCTTTCTAAGTGGTTCCAAATCAATCACAAAAATTTGTTTGGCCCTTTCATTCAGAAAGAGATCAAATTTATCTGGCAGTATCAGATGTACAGTAACTAGTGCTATGTAAATCACCTCCCAGAATCTCAGTTGGGTCAGTTTCGTGCAGCCATCAGGGCCCTCAGTTCAAGCGCAGCTCATACTAAGTCCCTTCAGGTCGATTTTGCCACCTTGGTTATTCCTGATGTAGTGTTCCTTCCCCCTCTCCATGCTTTGATTATGAACTCTTCTGTGGGAACACTTATCTTTGAGCGAGCTGCAAGGGTAATGGCCAGATTATTTATGTAAGATGGCCGTGACTTATCTTTCCCAAGATTCGTCTTCAGGCAATATCTTCAGGGGCATATCAAGGCAGATGTTCTGGCCCCTATTCTCTCTGAATGTGAGCGGTTGTCTCCTGAAGAGTGGACGAAGCTCTATCCCTTGTCTGCTCAGCAGCTAGGCGATCTAAATGCCTCTCAGGCCAGCTCCAATCACCCTCCCTTGTCTCCTAATGAATTTTTGGATGCCAACTCTCTTCACCTCATCCGCGACTCCTATCTGACCTGGGTCGAAAGATACAAGGTTTTCTTTGCTTTAAAGAAAGAGCTTCGGTCACTTCAGCTTGCCTATCCCCTCAAGATTGAAGCCTTTCTTCGATTTGCCAGTTTTGGGTCCTTCTTAACCTTCAAGTTAGCCCTTGGCAGTGTTAAGTATGGGGATTTCATTTCAGATCAAAGGCAGCTTCATATCAAAAGGATGGCTCCCACCATGGGACCCTCCTATCAAATTGAAATTGGGGTCTTTCAAGCCTTTTTTGAAGAGCAGGAACGCCAGGCACTCCCTATCATCAGGCGCTTTGGCTCCTTGTTATTCCCTGCTCATTACTTATCTGTAAATCCTCAAAACTAATCTATATATTTGGATGAGTGCCCTTGAATTTTTCTTTCTCTTCATTCTTTGTCTCAGATTATCTTTTTGCTTAATGACAAAAAGGGGGAGAAAAATACTTAGCATGTCTGAAATACATTCCAGAAATATTCATGCTTATTGATAAATTTTTGTCATCACCAAAAAGGGGGAGATTGATGACCAGTCTGTCCCCACATAATTTTTAAATATACATGTATTTTGGTAATTAACAAAATATTATCAAAGTTCTCTAAGTCTTAAATACAGGAAATACTCCAAGGTCAAGGTCAATCAAGCCAATATTGGTAAGCATTATATTTTTAAAGCATTAAGTCCACATCGACTTCTGTTGAAAGTCACAACGATTTCCTTCATATATATCATTTTAAATTGAGTCATCGTAACGATTTGCTCATCGCAACGATTTCTTAAGTCATCATAACGATTTGCCCATCGTAACGATTTGCTCATCGCAACGATTTCTTAAGTCATCATAACGATTTGCTCATCGCAACGATTTCTTAAGTCATCATAATGATTTGCCCATCGTAACGATTTGCTCATCACAACGATTTCTTAAGTCATCATAACGATTTGCTCATCATAGCGATTTGCTCATCGCAACGATTTCTTAAGTCATCATAACGATTTGCTTCGCACAATGATTTCTTTAGAGCTCATAACAATTTGCTTCGCGTAACGATTTCTTTAGAGCTCATAACGATTTGCTTCGCGCAATGATTTCTTTAGAGCTCATAACAATTTGCTTCGCGCAACGATTTCTTTAGAGCTTATAACGATTTGCTTCGCGCAACGATTTCTTTAGAGCTCATAACGATTTGCTTCGCGCAACGATTTCTTTAGAGTTCATAACGATTTCTTCATTGAACTCATCAACTTTATTTCTATAACTATTTGCTCTCTATAATGACTTGTTGGTATTCATAACGATTTCTTCAGTAAACACTTGATCATAACGATTTCATAAGTCATATAGACAATGACTTTATGGTTTATATCGACTTGATATTTATCTTATCTCTTAAAGCGTTGAATAGTCAAAGTCTTCTCTTATTTGTCTGACTGCTATGCATTTAATGAAGACAGAACGTATCTCTGCATGCATGCAGATGATATCTTTTCATTATCATGCATATTCTGTCAACATCTTTTAGAACAAGCTATTTGACATTGCTATTTTGGTGAATACTCACATCAACGTGTACTGACAACAAGAGACTGCCTAGTTGTCTACTGTTCTAGTATTTAATATGTGCAAGGTCCTAAAGACATTCTGTCATACAACGTTGGACCATATAGACGCCAGAAGACCTTATCTCTTTGCGTGCTCAACTGGATAAAAAATTGTTGAAGCTTCCAAATGTCAAGCAGTCTAATGTCTACCAATCTAAGAGACAACGGTTACTTCAACGACCGTATTTCAAAAGGAGATATAAATTCAAGACAGAAGATCAGAAGAAGGGTGATAATTTACAACGCACAAGCTATTCAAATCTTCTGATAGAATTCTAGAGCCAAGAACCTCATTCCTTCTAGTGTTGCTCTTTGCTCTCCACACTGTAGTGAAAATCTTGAGAGAGCTCGTGTAGTTCTGAGAGTCTCCTATGCTTCTAGATCTTTTACTCTCAGTCTTGCTTGCTTCAGATCTTAGCTTGTTGAAGCTTGATCTAGGGGCTTGTCTTTATTGCTTACTTTTGATGTTGTTGTTCCCTTCTGTGTTGAAGGAAGACCTGGTGGGGTATCCAGGGTGTTGTTGTTCCCTTTTGTTGTGAAGGAAGACCTAGTGGGGTATCCAGGGTGGTGTAATTCCCTTCGTGTGAAGGAAGACCAGCTGAGCTGGGTGTTGTAGTGTCCATAGGGGGACTGTACCCTAGTTAGTGGAATCCTGAGTTGTTGCTCAGGGACTAGACGTAGGACTCCTAAGGAGAGGAGGTCCGAACCAGGATAATTTCTTGTGTTGTGTGGTTGTTTTTCTTGTGTGATTACACTTTGAACTAACTGTTACTAACCTTCATCGAAGAACGTCTTTGTGTGAATGTTTTAAGTACAGGTACTAATCAAATATTTTTAAAGACCCATTCACCCCCCCCCCCCTCTGGGCTTGTCAACTGGGCAACATTTTTGCCCCTACACTTCGACCGAGTAAAGAAGATAACAGCTTTTGCACCTCCTAGGTATGGCCTAAGTAGCAACAGTGTTTGCTAGAGGAACAGACTAAAGTTGCCGTGTGAGTGTGTGATGATGTCATCCTTGCTTAGAGTAACCTTTAACGATAGGGGAAGTAATGTCAGACTCCTGGCACAGAGTAATCTCTAGCCTGAGTGCTGCAGAAGCAAAATAACCCTAAGACTGACTCGACCACTCTTGCTGTGAACTGAGATGACTCTCTTTAATGTTTTCTTTGTGTTCAAACAAATATTTACATGATTATTTGGTGCACAGTGCGACCCCTTTATTGAAAGAACGACCTACCTTAGTCTTTGAACTTTGACTTTAGTTGATTTTAATTAGCTCATTTGCAGGAAATAGTGAAAAGTAGGGGTGGCAAAAATTGGAGTCAGCTCAACACAAACAAGAGGGAGATAATACTCTACATGAAGATGAGGGATAAGAACCCTTAAACAAAAAAGATTTACAAAGAAGGGGAAGAATGTTAGTGAGGGCTAAAGCCTCAAAAATAGTGAGAGAAAGGGTCAAGACCCTGAGTAGGTAGTGAAGGAGGAATTGGGTCAGGCCCGAGATCAAGAGGGGTTAGAGGAATGAATTATAGAATGGAGGGTGGAGGATCTAGAGGATCAGAAGGGGAAGTGGAAGGAGGGGAATCGGAACCAAGATCAGACGTCCCTGGAGGATATGGACTTGACCTACAGTTAGGCGGCTCGGGTGGAAGAGGAAGAGGGGAATCCTGAGCACTATGAAGATGGTCAATTGATCCAGGTTGATGTGTAAAGAAACCATGAGAACCCAGAGGATGGTCGGGTGGCTTAGGGGGAAGAGGTAAGTGAGGGTCCAAAGACCCTAGAGGAGTGGGATGGGAAGGATGTGGTACCAACCCAGAACTGAGAGATCGAGTGTTTCCTCTCGGAATAAGATTGACCAAAATGAGTAGCGTGGATAGATCAAGATCAAAAGATGCCAAGATAGGGAGATCAATATTTTTCTTATGGAGCTTCGATCATGATCTCAGACTTCTTTGCTTCTTGGAAGATGCCCTTGTAGTCCGTAATTACTTTGTTCTCACAGATAGATGTGATTGCTTCTTCTTGGCATTTCTCCTCGAATAACAAGCCCAAGCAGCAGATGGCCTCGCTCTCCTCTGCAGCCACATGGCTCTCTCATCTATTGTCATGACTGCCACATGTGCAGTTGCTCTTTGGTTATCATTTGCATGCCCAACCTCTATAGACACCCATGGGGGAATGCCATAAATAGGATCCTTTGCTGAGAGGGTTTCCCTTGACATGTGGATAGCGCAGATCCATGGGAACTTCATATGTGGTACCAGAAGCTTGAGATTTGGCATTTTGACCTGACATTCTGGCATGAAGACCAACTCCCTTGGTGGTTGGAGAGGGGAGGCTTCTGGGAGTACGATAGGTGGCACTAGCATAGCTAATTGACTCATAGGCTAAGGCAATTTGCAAAGGACTCTTGGTGAAACCTTGAGTGTTCTTGGTGTCATAGCAACTTGCCCCTGGTTGGGCTGAAATATGGCATGGAGAGCCTTCGGGCCCCTTGAGTGAAACTCCAGTAGAGATGTGGAGGTTGTACTATTGAGAGCTTTGACTAGAGGGCGCCATGCCTGACCTTTGAGGATTGAATTCATGACAGCCTTGGCAATAGTGTGATAGGACAACATTTGTAGAGAACCCCTTATTTTGTCCCATCATCTGCAATATAACTGAGTGAGGGGTGATGATGGCATCCAAGGTAACATTTCCAATGAGCAGTGTAATAGCTACCATCCTCGCTTTCGATCTGATTGGCACTAATGCTTGGGGACTCTTCTTGATAATCATCTCATAAGGTGATGAAGGCTCCTCCTTCCCAAGTGTGCCCGAGATAAAGACATAGACTGGCATGCGGCTGTTGTAATTATGAGGGTGGAAACACATGACTGAGACTAGGCTATCTTTGCTCGGACTATCTTGCTCATGGGAAGTAGATTTAAGGCATGCCTCTGACAGTTCACACCCGCTCCATTGGGTGGTGATGGTGGGTTGTATGGTGGAAGGTGGGGTGAAGGGTATTGGATTAGTGGGAGGTGATTGAATAGTGGCAAGGATAGGTTCGGGCTTAGGGAGCTCTTCTTCCAACTCAGGGACAAGTGAGTCAACCTTAATCTCGGAAGTAGGAAGCTTTTGCTTTTGCTTGGAGGTAAGTGATGCTTGCTCGAACCTTGGCACTGTGGTGGTGGCTTGTTCAGGCACAGATGGTGGTGGCATGGAGATGATGGCAATGGGTAAAGATGGAGGGTTTGGAAGAGGTGAGGGATCAGTGGATTGCGGTGTTCATGGAGATGACTGATGACGCATCGACACAATACGTCGAGCTGATAGCTTGTCGTCATGGCATGGTGTGGTGTCGGGGGTAGGTGTGGTGGTGTTGGCCTGAGCATGGGGTAGTGAAGGAGGTTGTTGAGGTGGTGACGGAGCAGGTAGTGCACTTGGCGGGTAAGTAAAGAAATGCCTCTGGCCTTGAGCTGATGTAGACAACTGTCTTGATATTTGCACTTGTTGTCTTGGTGGCTACTGGAATTGATCTACCTGAGGCTGCTTAGGTGGCTGTTCCACTGCCTGTGATGGAGAGGGTTGCTGCCCCTGACCTTGTATTCTTCTCATTTATTAACAATGTAGGATGAGCCTGTGCATTTGAGACCAATTTATCTTCTGCTCTAGATCCAGATCATATATTACATCTCAAAATTCACAGCAATTTGTGATCGTATGCCCTGGATAGCGATGATATAGGCAATATTCAGACCGGTCCATGGTAGCATCCCAGCTTGGCTTTTCTGGAGGGAGTTGTAATGCATTGATAGACATTAGGACTGTAAAGACATTTGAAAGGGCTTTGGGCATTGAGTGATAATGGGATCGCTTTGGGCCAAGTGGATACTGTGATGGCTAGGTAGTGGATGGCAAGGTGCTGTGGCACGGGCGAGGTGGTTGTTCTTGTGGAAGTGGAGCAAGTTGGCTATATGGAGGTGGAGGCGTATAGTGGTTAGTGGAGTGGGTAGGCATGGGATGGTGGATGGCATCAACTTGGGCATGGGTTTGGACTCCCTTATAGGTGAGCCCTTGAAATGTGCAACTAGGTTGTTGGGCATCAAACAAGGATGGCATGGGGGAGTTGATGAGTTGTGTTTTGATAAAGCGAGCACGACTGTATAATTGTTGCATGGATGTGATGACGTTCATAGCAAAAATGTGGCGATACATGGGTGTTGCATTGGTAATGATGAGCTTGATCTTCTCTTCATCTGGGATATGCATTTGGACACGCGTGGATTTCTGACGCCATCAGTTGGCATAAGTTGCAACTCTTCATCAAGCTTCATCTGCTCAACCACTAGATCGACCATTGCAAACTCGCACTCTTGGTATTGCTATATGAATTTGATCTTCACGACTCCAAAGTCCTCGACTTCAGATCATGCTGGTTAGCAACTAAACAGAGATTTTCATATTGATATTCATTTAGGTCAACTAGATAGACATTGTTAATCCTTTGACCAAGAAACTTTATTTTTCCAGATTCCCTTTCAACAATTTCACATGAATCAGAACTAAAAATTACCTTAAGGCCTTTGTCACATAGTTGACTGATGCTCAGTAAGTTATGATCAAGGCCCTCAACTAATAAGACATTTTCAATAGAACTTGAAGGATTCTTACAAACTTTTCCAATTCCAATGATTCGAGCTTTGTTTTTACCTCCAAAGATCACTTGACCACCATCTTTCTCAGTTAATTAACAAAATTTTTCCCTATCTCCAGATATATGTCTTGAACAGCCACTATTAAGGTACCATTTGTCTTTCTTGTGGGCTGTAAGACATTCCTACAAGGAAATTAGAAAGAGGATTTTGGTACCCAAATTGCTTTGGGTCCCATCAGTTTTCTCAATTCAATGACAACTTGTTTTGGAATCCTGACTTGTTTCACTTTACATGTGTTCACATTTGACCTGCAATTTGCATCAGTATGTCCAGATTTCTTGCAAATTGTGCATGACATGAATTTGTGTGGTATGAAATTTTTGTTGTTTTTCAAATAAGAAGTGGATCTAATAGTTGACTTCAAATTCTGTTGATTATTAAAATGAACTCTTCCATGATTAAATTGTGTTCTGGAATTTTTAAATTGATTCTGATTTTTGTGTTTAGAGTTCATAGATTGCTTTCTTTAATTGTTCTTTTCTGACAGATTGCAAGATGTTGTTTATTTAACAAATGATGTTATCAAAGTCTGTCCATTTTTTTTTTTTGTTCTCAGACTTAAAACCTAATCCATGCTTAGTAGTATTCATCCGAACTCCTAATATAGCATCTAGGTTTTGTTTTCCATTAACAAATTTGGACAGAGTGTCGTTCTTGTCATTCAACTCCTTTTAAGCATTTTTCAACTCTTCTTGATGCATCTCTTTCTCTTTCTTATGTTTTTCATTTTCATTAGTCAAAATTTGTTTTTATTCTTCAGTATTTTGGCATCTTTTCTTGACATTATCAATTTGTTCATTCAGATTTTCTTGTTCCCTTTTTAAACTGACAATTTCATGATTTAGAAGATTGACTTGTTCAGAATCTTGAGAATCATACAATATGCTGTGAATCTTCCTTTTTAGTGATTTATTCTCAGATTTCAATTCACAGTTTTTCAAACAGAGTAGCATAGGCTTCTTCCCAATCATCAATTGAAAAATCTCCAAATGAAGAGCTTACCGCAGTGTTCTCTTCATTCCTAGCCATAAGGCATGTGACCTCTTCATCTTCAGATTCACTTCCGTCTTATTCTTCCTCATCATCATCACTCCATGTGGCTAGCATGGCTCTGGTTTTCTTGAACATTTGATTATTTAGCTTCCTCTTCAAATCAGGACACTCTCCTCTCATGTGTCCTGGTTTTCTGTATTCATAGCAAATTATGTCAGTCTTCTTATTTGGTTCAATTTTCTTATTGAAATCAGTCTTTTTGGAAAAATCTTTCTTATTGGAAGGTTTGAACTTACCTTTTCCTTTCTTTCTCAAAAATTTCTTGAATTGCCTTGTCAATAAGGCCAATTCTTCATAATCATCTTCATCAGAAGATTCATCAGTTTCATCAGACTTTTCAATCACATTTTTATAATTAGATGAATCTTTCAAGGCAATAGGTTTCTTTGAAATAATGACAGATGCATTTCTTTTCAGGTTAATTTCATATGTCATTAAGGATCCTATCAGCTCATCTAATTGCATGGTAGATAAATTTTTTGAATCCTCAATAATAGTGGCCTTTGTGTTCCAAGCAGATGGAAGAGACCTGAGTATCTTCTGCACAAGGTCACTATAAGAGTAGTCTTTTCCTAGACTTCTAAGACCATTAACAATGAGCATGAATCTAGCAAACATTTCAGAGATAGTCTCATCACTCTTCATCATAAACATTTCATATTCTGAAACTAGTATACTTGCCTTTGTCTCCCTTATCTCAAATGTTCCTTCATAGATTAGTTGGAGTTTATCCCACATCTCTTTCGCAGACTTACATGATGAGACTCTGGAGTATTCCTTGGGATGTATGATGCACTGCATCATATTCATCGCACTCCAGTTGAGTGTGGATTTCTTGATTTGCTCCTTGGTCCATAGATCTTCATCTTCTGGTAATTTAGCAAGACCCTTATCAACAATCTTCCAGAATTCATAATCTTGAGCTCTTAAAAACACCTACATCTTGTTTTTCCAGTAGGAATAGTCAGATCCATCGAAAAATGGAGATCTAGTAATTGAGTGACCCTCAGCTATAAACCCATTAGTGATTTCCATAGCTAAAACTCTTGATCGCTAGATCAAACACTTAGCAAGTGCAACGTGAACCTGCTCTGATACCAAATGAAATACAGTGGAAAACAGCTATGATGAAATCTAGAAGGGGGGGGGGTGAATAGATTTTAGTCCAAATTGAAAATTAATCAATTAACACACCAGAAACCTATTAGAATTTTAGATATGTGACTTATGCACAATTTCGAGCAGCTTAAACAAGTTGTATTGTGTGTGAACAACGAGCCTACCAATCATCTAACGTAGAGAGTGATCAAACCATAGTGACACAAGGATTTAGGGTGGTTCGGATTACACAACTGTGTATCCTACATCCACCATCCACACACACACAAAAATGGCTTATATCACCAGTTCAAGCAGATCTCACAGATCACACTACAATACACACACTCTGAGATTACAGAGATCACAAATCTGAACACACACGTGAAATTGAGCACAAGAGTTGCTCCAATTTCACAACACACACAAGATGAAGTGAGTTTAGAATGAAGAACTAGATAGAACAAGTAAATTGTAGATTGGAAAGGACTGGTTCGATTTCCCCCTATACTCCTTCCTGATGAGGATTTAGACTTCCAGCTTCAGCTTCGAGGTGTAGACTCTGGAATCTGAGAATACCACTTGAGGTTGATCAGCCAAGGTACTTGGATCCCCAATTCTTCAGATCTGGACAGCAATTTTGCACGGATGAAGCCTCTCTCTGGTTTCGCCTTCTGCTTTAGGGAGTTGAGGAAACTGAGGTGTGTGTATGTCCCCAAAGATGTGTGGACAATGGGCATTTATAGTCCCATGTACCGACAAGATGCCTTGGAGTTTTGGGGGCATAGAATTCCCACTAAAAATCCTTGATCCAAAACCTTCCACGTGTCCAGGAAATCAGATCTGGAAAATAAGTCAAAGTGTGTCGACACAACTTGAGTTATGTGTCGACACATGTTCCTTGCTTTAAGTCCCGACAGCATTGACTGGTGAATTGTGTCGACACACATATTACTTATGTTGACACACCTGACCACAGACCACAAAACATGCTTCTGGGAGGTACAAGATGTGTCGACACACAATCATTCCGTGTCGACACCACAAACTTCTTGTCTTCTGGCTATTTCCTGGATGCATAGGATGTGTCAACACACAACTAACTTGTGTTGACACCACTGGCTTCTTCACATTTCACTGGTTACTGGATCCATAGGATGTGTCGACACATACTGAACTTGTGTCGACACCACTAACACTTTTAGTTCTGAAAAGCTTCTGTACGAAGATCATGTGTCGACACATGATGTATCTATGTCGACACAACTGGCTTCCTTTCATGATCAATTGTACTTGGACTGAATCATGTGTCGACACACTATCAGAATTGTGTCGACACCACTGTCATCATATCAACATTTATGTGAACTAAACATGGAAAATAGTGTTAGATATAATTGAAGCATGATATCCACATTTGTATGGATCATAGTTAAACATCATCAAAACAAAAGATCCAACATATGCAAATACTAACCTAAACTAAAAAACAGTAGTCTAGAAAGTTTCTATCAAAGTTGCGACGACAGGGTCCGTCGCGACCTTATCGCGACTGCGGGATCAGTCGCGATAAACTCTATGTATAGAAACCCTAAACCACACACAAGCAAATGGCAAACAAGCTACTCTAAACGTAGTAGAGCGTGAAAACAACTAAACAAAGGATAAAGACTCATTAAAAATAGAAACTGGACCATAGAATGGAAAGCAGTACCAACCAAAGCGTACCTGATATCGCGTCCTCCAATGCTGCTGTGACAAGGTCACGCCTGCCCGATCTGTCGTGACAAGGCTCGAAAGCAATAGAAGGAATAAAGTAGAAAACCTGATCCTAAGATGATTCTAACACTTCAAAAAAATAAACAAAAGGCAGGTAAATGATGGAGCAAACAAGGTTTGGCAGTGGAGGTCCCACCGTGATTGCCAAAAGGTGTAATCACGGGGTTGTGCTCCCCTTTAAGACATAAAAGAGCATGCGAGATATATAGAATGAAGGAATGTGATCGCCACCAAGATGATTGCCTAAATAAATACTCCTAAAGCATGGGCTAATCAACTTGGAAAAAGGAAAGGGAAGGCCACTTACCTGTTAATGCGTTGCCGATGTGCGACGCGATGGCAACCTCGTCACGACCGCCCGATCGGATGCGATATGGATGTCGCGACCAGGTCCCTCGATGCCTTCTCAGCAATGCGGGAGATGAATGGCAGAACTCCTTCCTCCTCTTCAGCCAGCCAAAAAGGAAGATCTCCCTCACTTGTTCTTTGTTCCAAGTACCTGCCAAGTCATGAAAAATGAAAGGGGAACCCAATTAGACATTCAAATAAGTGTAGCATCCATCACATATGAGAGAGCGTGTAGAGAGCATGGTGAGTGCGTACTGGGTGGTTTTGGAAACCCCTTTTGGGTATGGAAAAAACTAGGAGGGAATATGCATGGAGAGAAATCATGGAAGGGGAGAGGAAGGAACCCTAACTAGCATGTATACATGTACAAAACATAGAAAAGAAAGTAAAAATCAAAATTGAGCTAATACTGCCCCGTCTGATGTGATTTTAGTTGGAGCTTGTAGAGGAGGATGTGGGGAACAACTTTCATGAAGATGTCTTAAAGTGATAAGCCCTCGTTTGGGCTTTGGAAGGCACAATAATCTCACATGTGTAGATCTCGATATGAGATAGAAAGTGAAGAATAATCCACTGTAACATTGCGCATAAGACACCAATCGATGTGATTCTACTTTGAGGTTGAAGAGGGATCTGTGGGGAACAACTTTGATAAAGACACACTGAAGAGATCTTGCCTGGTTTGCAAGTCGTGCAAGCACTGCTAGTCCTAGAGGCGATGTGAGAGAGAAAGGGATGAAACAGGAAGAACAACTCCTCTGCATTGGGGGCGATGGGGCCTCGTGACCAGAGCCTCCAGGGACTTCTCCTCGTGGTGGTAGCCTTCCTCTATCCCATAGAGAGTCCTAAGATGTGTTTTAGAGAAAGAGAGAGTCCAATCTCGAGTTAGAGAGAGAGTCCAAGTTGTGGGAGAGTTGAAGAGTGTATCTTGAGTTTGGATGGACTTGGGGGCTCCCTAGGGATGAGGATAGGAGGTTTGGGTCGTAATCCAACTCAAAGGGACTTTTGATAACTCTAGGATGGAAGGAGAGGCCAAAAATCACATAAAAATGTGTTTACGTGCATGGCGCTGTCACGACGGGTCGTGGGGTCGCGTTCTTGTCGCGGCCATGCACTCGGTCGCATCAACAGGGCAGTGCACATAAAGTCTACGAAATAGGCCATACCTCTCTCCACAGACATCGGATTGACGGGCCATTTGTTTCGTTGGATTCTAAACTCATAGGGCTACAAAATGATAGTATGATATGCTTGATGTGAATTAGAAATGAGGAAGTTATGAACTATCAAGGGAATGTATGTTTAGAGGATAGGGCAGATTGCATAGTTTTTAATGTATCGAGCGGATCTTGGCCATGGGCTTGAGAATGGTCTTGAAATTAAGGGTGAATGGGCTCATGATGGGCCAAAAAAGGACTCCAAAGTTATGATCAATTTGGGACAACAATAATATGAACAATAAATGTGCCCGTGGGAGCTTGTGGTGCTCGTGGCAGTTTCGGATCATACGAGAAGATGATGGATTTGGGAGATTTACTTCACGGGGCGTGCATGGTCATTGGAGAGATTGAGGTTTCCTTGAGGGTTGTGGTGTTTTGAGTTAGGGATCCTACCCATGAGCCCTTCTTGACTTTGTTGTGAGCATGAACTGTATTTGATTGGTGTTTAAATTGAGGTTTTGGGGAGGGTTTTTCCATGCCATTGTTTGAGGGTGTAATTGTCATCCACACATTAGATCGTTGTTTTTTGGCTTTATATCGGTGATTTGTGATGAGAGAAAGTGTTTCCCATCATCAAATCGTGAGTTTTTGGGATGGATTGCCCTTGGGAGCGGCTTGGGGTCGTATCAGCTGCTGGAAGCTGAAGAACTTGACGTCAAGAGTGGTTGACGTCAAGCTCTTCAGAAGGAACTTGATAGCAATATACCTTGCTATCAAGACGAGGTTAACGGCAAGACATGTTGCCATCTTTTGTAAGTAGACAACAAGTGTTGTGTTGTTTACCCGGGTTAACGGCATTCGGGGTTGCCGTCAACCCCACATATAGGTCCCAATAGTGAGCCCGTTTGTGTGTGTGAGGATTGGACACCCAGTGTCTGACTCTTGGCGTAGTGTGCCAGATGTCGAGAGCATCTCCGTCTGTGCGTGTGTAGTGTTTTGCTTATGTTTATGTTGTGTTTTTCCCTAGCATTGATCTGTGCTCCATCTAGATGACTGGCGTTGAGCTATTCTGTTGGTCAGCCTGGGCGTCGAGTGCAATTCCATCCAATGTGTGCCCCTTGTGGTGGTTACGAGCCGGTTTCTGTGGGGCCCCTTCTCCACCCTTTGAGTCCAATGTAGGGGAAAACCGGTTGAGGACCAAACGCGAGGGAGAGCATCTGAGTGTGCACACGTTGCTAGGGTTTGAGGACTCTGTGGTGTCGAGTCGCCAAGCCATAGGCCCTAGCTGGTCCTACCTTTTTGTGTGTGTGAGAGCTTGTGTTTGTTGGTGTGTTTGTTGTGTACTGTTGAGCCTGCGATGTTCCAGTTTTCTGACGCACTACTATGAGGAGTTGGGTGTCACGCCACCGATTTTTGTGTGCTTTAGTGCAGTGTTACTTTAGTGTAGTTTACTTTCAGTGTTACTTTAGTGTAGTTTACTTTCTTGCACTTCTTTCAGTACTATTTATGGCTATGGGTTAGTGTCCCTACTGGGTCTCTTCTTGAGACTCACTCCCTTCCCTTTCAGGTGGTTCGTCGTTGGCTCCAGGTGCTGCAGTGCCGGGTCACTCCGGTGCTGGACCTGCTTAGTTGCTGAGAGTGGTCCTTTTGTGTACATACTTGTTCTACTCTTTAATCTTGTTGGATTTGCTCTGAGTGGTACATTTTCTTATATGTTCTCCTAAGGCACCTTCTCTTAACCCTTCCGAGCTTCGGCTCGTAGGTGGCAGTTTAGGGTTCGGGTTACTAGTGGGTAACTGGTAATTCGAATCTTGGGTCATTACAGTTGGTATCAGAGCTTGGTCTATCGAGACATATAAGGAAATGGCACAAGTTGGTAACTTAAAGCACGAAGAGTATAGTAGCAGCAAGCAATACCAGAGTAATTTTGTGTATTAATTGGTGTCCATGTTCTGTATAGATTCATTATGTCACCGAGGTGACACTGTGTTGAGGAGGTGGTTGAGCAGGCACCTTAGCAAGAGTCTCGAGATGCCCCACCACCACAACAGGCACAGCCTGGGCCACAGGACGCGCACAGTGGTGTTGCGCCAGCACCACCTCCTCCCCGAGCTGCACCTGAGTTTGACTGGACCCATTTCCTTGAGGGGATGGCGCAACTGGTTGCCCTGCACCGTGACGCTTCAGCATCTTAGGGAGGTCACGCGAGAGTGTTGAGGGAGTTCTTACAATTCCAGCCTCCCTAGTTTGGCAGGCAGCCAGACCCTGACGCAGCCTGATCGTGGTTATTGGAGTGAACCTTGTGTTCCATGGAGAATGTAAAGGAGGGGAGAGTTCTATTGGCGAGCTACCAGTTGCAGAGTCAGGCATTGGCTTGGTAGACTTTAGAGTTGGAGACCACTTTTCAGTCTCTTCCGCTCAGGCAGATCACGTGGCAAAAGCTTGTGGCAACTTTTGACAGAGCTTTCTGCCCCACCTATGTTAGAACAGAGAGGTTGTACTAGTTCCTAGACTTGGCACAGGGCGAGATGACGGTGGTCTAGTACAGAGCTAGATTTGTGGAGTTGAGGTACTATGCACCACAGATTATGGTAGATGAGAGCATGAGGACCCAGTAGTTTGTGAGAGGTCTGAGGCCAGAGCTCAGGCATGCACTGATAGTTGCATATGTCACTAACTTGGACGCGACCTATCAGACAACAGTAGTGTTGATGGCTGACACCTTGCAGACCCGAGGGTAAGCTAGAGTTGTGCAGGGGTAGGTGGGTCCATCTCAGTAGAGGTAGCAGCAGAGCAGTTCTTAGTAGACTCCGGGGACTACGACTTTGTTTATGTCCTCCTCTTTAGGGACGTCTTCAAGATCGGGGTCTTGGAGGAGGTTTTGTCATGACCAAAGGTAGTCTAAGTGGAGGCAACCTTTAGTAGAGAGTGTCTAGCAGCCTACAGGGCAACCATCACAACAGGGCCAATGCTCCTTTACTGGCAGGTGTTACCGGTGTGACAAGTTGGGTCAATGGCACGGGATTACCCCCTGTTACCCTGAGACTCGCAGTAGTAGAGTCAGCCTCAGTTCCATACTCAGCAGCAATAGGTCCCTGTGCAGCAGCTTCGACAGACCACAAGTGTAGGTAGGGCGAGGACCAGGGGTCATGTCATGCACATGACTCGAGTAGAGGCAAAGGTAGCTCAGCTTGTGGAAGGTACTATGATTATTTTTGGTTTTGCAGCCAGAGTTTTATTTTATTCCGTGCCTCCCACTCTTTTATTTCTGAGGAGTTTTTAGACTCCCTTGGGGAGCTGGACATGGGAGTGTCCAGTGACCTTGATGTGGAGCTACTGACAGGAGATTTTGCCCTTACCTCGTACTGTGTTGAGGAGGTACCAGTGCAGATCCAAGGTCATAGTCTGCCAGTTGGGTTGTTTGCTATGCAGTTACAGGATTTTGATGTGATTCTATGTATGGATTGGCTCGAGCAGTACAGTGCAGTGGTGGATTCCAGGTAGAAGATGGTGTACCTTCAAATAACTAGAGGAGTTGTCTTCTACTTTCAGGGTATCGTACCTCTTACTTCCCATTTTTTTATTTCTGCTTTGAGAGCACGGAGGTTGTTGGCTTCAGGGTGCCAGGGTGTTCTTGCTACTGCTATTCTTGCTGACCAGACATCTCGCGGTGTGGATTAAATTCTAGTGGTCTGCGAGTTTTCAGATGACTTTCCAAACGAGCTACCTGGTCTACCTCTAGATAGAGACATTGAGTTTTCTATTGAGCTTGTTCCTAGCACTACACCTTTTGCGCAGGCACTGTACCACATGGCACCATTAGAGTTGCGAGAGCTGAAGAAGCAGTTAGAGGAGCTGTTGGAGAAAGGTTACATTCACCCTAGATTCTCTCCTTGAGAGTCCCCAGTATTGTTTGTGAAGAAGAAGGATTGTAGCTTGTGGTTGTCTATTGATTACAAGAAGCTGAATCAAGTGACCATCAAGAATAGGTATCCTCTGCCTAGGATTGATCATATCATCGATCAACTTTAGTTAGCTCGAGTTTTCTCCAGGATTGACCTGAGGTCAGGCTACTATCAGTTGTGGATCAGAGATTTAGATGTGGAGAGGAAAGACTTCAGGTCCAGATATGGGCACTTTGAGTTTTTGGTGATGCCATTTAGGCTCACCAATGCGCCAGCGACCTTTATGGAGCTTATACATAAGGTGTTCCATCATACCTGGACCAGTTTTTCATGGTGTTTGTTGACGACATTCTGGTGTACTATGCTTCAAAGGAGGAGCATGCCCAGCACCTGAGGATCATGTTACAGACTTTGCGAGAGCACTAGCTGTATGCCAAGCTCAACAAGTGTGAGTTTTGGGTGCAACAGGTTCACTTTTTGGGACACGTGATCTCGGGTGATGGAGTTTCAATGGATCTAGCAAAGGTCGATGCAGTTTTGCAATGGGAGAGACCCTATACGGTGATAGAGATACGCAATTTTCTGGGTATATCTGGTTACTACTGCATATTTATTAGTGATTTTTCACAGATTGTAGCACCTCTGACTCGATTGACAAGGAAGGGAATACCTTTTGAGTGGTCGGAGCAATGTAAGCGGAGCTTCATGGAGTTGAAGTGACTGCTTACATCAGTGCCAGTCCTGGTGTTGCCTTCAGGTATGGAAGGTTTTGAGTTCTAAACAGATGCTTCTAGTGTTGGTTTAGGAGCAGTTCTAATGCAGCATGGTAGAGTGGTGGCTTATGCGTCGCATCAGCTGAAGCCCCACGAGGAGAGTTACCGGACCCACGACCTGGAGTTGGCAGCCATGGTCTTTGCTTTGAGGATCTGGTGTCACTACTTGTATGAAGTGTGGTTTGTGGTTTGAACTGACCACCAGAGCTTGCAGTATGTCTTTTCACAAAGAGATTTGAATATGAGGTAGCAGCGCTGTATGGAGTACCTGAAGGACTATGATTTCAGCATTGAGTATCAGCCTAGGAAGGCTAATGTAGTGGTAGATGCACTGAGCAGGAAAGCACAGATCAGCCATTTCATGTTGAGAGAATGGTTGTTGTGGAAATCTACAGTAGAGAGGGTCTTCAGAGTTTCCTCAGGCGACAACAGTGTTTGCTCGGCAGTTTGCTTGTTGCTCCACCCATTGTTTGGCAGGTTATAGAGGCACAACAGTCAAACCCTAAGTTTCACAGAGTGTTAAGTTCCGAGACAGACTCTACGTGCTAGCTGAGGAGTCTATTAGGAGAGCAGTGTTGCAAGAGGCACATGGGTCTCGGTACTCAATTCATCCAAGGTCAACCAAGATGTACCACATACTAAGGCAATAGTTTGGTGGCCCGGGATGAAGGAAGACATAATAGCTTTTGTAACGACCCTCCTTATACCGGTACGATTATACCAATCCACGTCGATATAAAGGGTGTCATTACAGTGGGACATTTACCTAACACTAAACAATAGATTGAGATGTACATAAATATTAAAAGAGTACAATAGAAATAAATAAATATTCTCATTCCATCATCATCACATAATCCACAGGCTATATAGCAATAAAAGAAATAACAAGGTCCACATTATTACAACTCCAAATAAAATACATTGTCCATCACGTTTGATTACATACTATGAAAAAGAAAGTAACTAGGTGGCAATGTCCACAAGTGAAGCTAATCCTCACGCTCAGAGTCGCTCCTTGCTATGTCCTCCTCAAGAACCAGAACACCTATCTCACCTGTATCCCAAAGAAAGTATGAGTCTTCTAAAAAGACTCAGCAAGCAATCCAAAGATACACCCTTACACATATCACATACATATGCTATCTTTTTACAATAAGGAAGAATACATGGTACATGCTTATAACAATTTACAAATATCCATAACCAACCTACCCATGCTTTCTACACATAACGTGTAACATGATTCATAGTTCAAGCTCTATTCATATCATTGCACGATTCTACAAATTTAGAACATGGAAATATGTACAAGGTGAATAACACACCTAGCATGATATCTAATCATTTTCACAAGCATTCACAACACTTAATCACATGTTTAGATTGCTGTTTTAATATAAAATTTACACATTCACATGGTATCACATCTTCACATGTTAACACATTCACATGCTCATATTTCACATTTGCACAATTCACATATTCACATTCACACTTTTTACACTTAATTGTCGTGACACATAGTCCGAACCACCATAAATAGGACACACATCACATACACATACCCGTCACCTAGGCAACATAGTGATGACTCTTGGTTAACTGTGCAGAACAGGGAGAAGCCCTCTCCACCCTAACCAGTGGTACTTGTCCACCTCCAGGATTTCATCCTAATGCCCATAGGATATCACACACATTGAGCCTTCCCATAGGGACTTTACTAAAGTATGGCTCCACAGCCTTCTATGGTAGCAGTGTCAATCTCGGCACATATTACACATTATCACTTTATCACATTCACTTTTATGCAAAATTTAATCTTTTTTCACATGCACTTTAAATAACATTCATATCTCATATTACAGAACTTAACTATATTGTTTCACAATGAAAATTAATCACAACAGAGTCCTATCATGCTACTAAACACTTATTTTTCACATGATTTAAATTAAACATGCTTATCATGGTCAATTGCCCCTGTTAAACTAATAACAGTACCTACTATTGAAAAAACAACATTAAACTTTTATCATAGGCTTCACACAGGTCATATACCACATACCTAAATTTTCAGATTTTTTACAATTATAAAACTAATTTTAACAATTAAACAGACTTCATGTAGATTTATTAAGGAATTCACTTAAGCATGGTTCACAACATCACAGTCGGTGCTAATAGTGCTAAAACCTGAAAACAGTCATCACAGGAACATGGAAGTTTCTGAAACCCTAATTTACAATGAATCTAATTATTTAAAATTTAATATGGTCAAATCATGCTTATTGTCTAATCACAGAAATTTATTAAATAAAACTATGTACAGAAATTCGACATACCCTCATGAAATGACCTACTGACAGTATTCAACCAAACATAATTTTTACAACATGCACAGTCATCCAGAAGTCCGAATTTCATAGCATATAGATCAAATCACATTTCTAAAAAATATGAAGAACTTGGCGGCAAGGGGGTTGCCGCCAACCAGGGTGAACGGCACATGATGTTGCCGCCAACTCAAGATCTTGACAGCAACAAGCTTGCCGTCAAGTTCTTGTCTGCAGAAAGTACAGACAGAACACTCATAACTTGACGAATTGGGGGTTCCAGGACACGAGATAAAATCCAGAAAATTACTAGGATCTAAAGGACATGTGTAGGGATGTAATTCCTAGATTACTTGCTTGTGAATAATTGTGTTATGGGTTTAATTTGTCTTAGAAGCTCTCCTCGACCAAGCCAAGATAATGCACAAACTCCTACCGAATCTGGTCTTTGTGATGATGTAGATGATCTTCTGGAGTCGGGGAAGACTTAGAACTCCAAGGTGCACCTCCCAGTCGATGGAGATCGCCAGAAGAAGCATAGAATCTCTAGATCAAGCTCACCAAAGTTCAGTTTTCTCTACAGAAGCCCTAGTTTTTTTTTTTTTCAAGAGCCAAAAGACCTAATCTCGCCCAAAGCTAGGTGTTTTATAGGTTAAAGGGGTCAGGGTACGCATTACATAGGATTTCCTACCGTTGGAGGTGGGTTTCCTAATGAAGAATGCAAGAAACACAGTCATTTCTAGATCTGAAATCACAACACAGCTGGAGAAGTAAACGGCCACATTACTACCGTTAACAAGAAGTCAGCATCCATCGATCTGGACGTCAACAAGAAGTCAACGGCACACTACTTGCCATCAACTTGCCCTTAACGTCAAGGGAAGTGGACGTTAACTGGGATTTCGGGTAGGTAACAGAAATAAATAAACATGCATTACACATTAAGTACATACACTATATACAATATTATTTAAATACAATATACACAGAATTAAATAAAGACAACATGTACATAATAAACATGTATATACATATGCACATAAGTAACTACATAATTATAATATACACAAAATCAAATAAGCACAATCATAATAAAGTTCGAGTAAAATGAACAAAGTCCGAGGGCCTTATAGCTTTTGTTGCCAGGTGTTTGGTGTGTCAGTAGGTGAAGGCTAGGCACCAGCGTACAGGAGGACTTGTTCAGCCGCTAGAGATTTCTATGTGGAAGTGGGACCATGTGACGATGGATTTTGTGTGTGGACTGCCGAGGACATTAGGTGGATATGACAGTATCTGGGTGCTTGTGGACAGACTGACGAAGACTACCAGATTCTTGCCCATTAAAACTGACTTAGGTGTGTGCAGGTTGGCCAGACTTTACATGGAGCAGATTGTTCCTTTACATGGGGTGTTGATATCTATTGTGTCAGATAGAGATCCTCGTTTCACTTCTGGGTTTTGGCACAGTTTTCAGAGAGCCCTGGGGACAGAGCTAGCGTTTAGCTCTGCCTACCACCCTCAGTCAGATGGACAGTCAGAGCAGACTATTCAGAGTTTGGAGGACATGATGCGAGCTTGTTGTCTAGAGCGGTAGGGGTCTTGGGTAGCTCACTTGTCGTTGGTTGAGTTTGCATATAATAATAGCTATCATTCCAGCATCGGCATGGCACCCTATGAGGCCCTGTATGGGCGACCGTGTCGTACTCCTCTTGACTGGTTTGAGGTGGGTGAGCGTGTTGTCACCGGGCCAGAGTTGATTCAGTAGTTAGTGGAGGTGGTACAACTTGTTAGGCAGAGGCTTCAGTCAGCGCAGAGCTGGCAGAAGAGTTATGCTGATCAGCGCAGGCGACTGCTTGAGTTTCAGGTTGGGGACCAGGTGTTTGTTAGAGTATTCCCTATGAAGGGGGTGATGAGGTTTGGTAGGCGTGGGAGGCTGAGTCCCCACTATATTGGACCCTTCACCATCATTGAGCATGTTGGAGGCCAGCGTATCAGCTTTAGTTACCTCCAGAGTTGGCAATGGTCTACGACGTGTTTCATGTGTCGATGTTGCGGAGATACATTTTAGATGAGTCTCACGTTCTCCCGAGTTTAGAGTGAATAGAGGTGATACCAGTGTTGATTGTACTAAAGTCTCCATTGTACATTGAGGATCACCGAGTTCAGAGGTGGAGGAATAAACTGATTCCACTGGATCAGGTTGCATGGCAGTAGCACTTGAGTGGCGAGTTGACCTGGGAGAGGGAGGATGAGATACACGAGCAGTTTGTGTACCTCTTTGGTGAGTTCTCTTCCCTTTGTGTTTGTTTGAATTTTTGGGGAAAATTTCTTTTAAGGAGGGGAGGCTGTAAGGCCATGGGCCTTATTGGACCCTTAATGGGGCTTTCAAAATAGTGCAAGTTGACATCAAGAGGGCTTGACGTCAACAGTGATTGACGGAGGAAGGGTGTGCCGTCTATTTGGTCTTGACAGCAAGTGATGCTACCGTCTACCCATGTTTTTGGAATTTTCTGTACATTGAACTTGATGGCAATCGATGTTGATGTCAAGTTCCTGGCAGTGCAGTTGACGACACCAAGGTTAATGTCAACCTGCCTGGACCTTTTTTTTTTTTTAAGGCGACCCGAGGACCCCCCATTCCACCTTCTTCCCCTCATTCCACCCACCACCCTCACCTCCTTCTTCCTCCAATACTTTCGGTGGCTGACGGGAGCTTGTGGGGAGATCGTGGTACTTGTGGCAGTTTTGGATCCGGCGAGAAGACAGTAGATTTGGGAGATTTAACTCGCGGGGCGTGCATGATCATCGACAAGATTTAGGTTTTCCTTGAGGGTTTTTGGTGTTTTGAGGTAGGGATCCTGCCCATGAACCCTTCATGACTTTGTTGTGAGCATGAAATGCATGCGATTGGTGTGTAAATTGAGGTTTTGGGGAGGGTTTCTCCATGCCAGGGTTTGAGGGTGTAATTGGAAATCCACACATTGTATCATTGTTTTTTGGATTTATACTGGTGGTTTGTGATGAGAGAAACTGTTTCCCATGATCAGATCATGAGTTTTTGGGCTGGATTGCCCTTGGGAGCGGCCTAGGGCTGTATCAGCTGCTGGTAGTTGTACAACTTGACGTCATGAGTGGTTGACATCAAGCTCTTCAGGAGGAAGTTGACGGCAATTGTAAGGCCCTCGAATTTTGTTGCATTATTGTATTGCATGTAAATAATTCATGTTGTGTATGTACGTATGTAAATATCTACGTAAGTACTAGTTAGTATGTTATTACATGCATGTGTATAAATTAGATGTAAATAATGTATGAATGGTATGATGGTAGTATGTTCGTAGTAGTATGCATATGACATATATAGATATAAGATGTACATGGTTTCTGCATGTTTTAGAGTTCTGGCCGAAGGCCAGATTGGCGTCAATATCAACAAACGTCGATGTGGTGTCGGCGTCAACCCTATGGACGCCAACACTAACCCCAGCGTCCAGCGATGTGGACGCTAACTTCTCTGACCTGCATGCGTTGCAGGGCCAGAAATTCTGGGAACAAGCTACCCCAACCATTGGGGAGCTGTCCCCAACGGGCTGAAAGGGGTATCACATCATCTCCTACGTGGGTGAGAGGTCCTTGGCTATATACAAATCCATTCTTGCAACTCACACCCTTATCTTTGCCCCTTTGCAAGAGAGGAAGAAGAGGAAAAAGGAGAAAACCCTAAAATCTGTGTGAAGAGCTCACCTTTGCAACCCCAAATCCGGCTACCTGAAGCTTGCACCGGCCATCTACTGCAGCAAGGAGCTAGCTGGAGTGGAGGAGGAGGCTTCCCCGACCTTATCTTGGAGCCATCTTCATCCTAGAACCCGGAGTGAAGCTTTTCTAGGAGCTTCTTGGGACAGCCTAAGGAGAGCTTCACCGAGCCCTAGATCCGTTTGGTGTATTTTCTAGAGGCAAGTACCCTACCCATAGTGTTCATGTATGTGTCTAGGATGGCTTTATAAATTTTACGTATTTTTCCTCGTGTCCTAGATCCCCCTTTCACCTTTGCCTTTGAGTTCGGTCTGTGTTTCTGCACAGACAGGAACTTGGCGTCAATGCCCTTGACGTCGAGATCCCTGGTGTGCGTCCAACGATCTTGCCATCCACTCCTGGAACGGCCAGAGACCGCCGCCAAGTTCGTCTGGACAGAACAGTGAGCTGTTCTGATTAATTTCGATATGATTCACGATGAGGATATAATGTAATCTCTTATATGCTATGTATACTAGCTAATGTGATGGATGGGAATGTGAATGTACACTTATTTTGTGGATGGTAGAGCTTATTTACATATTTAAAAGCATGTGGAAGAATGTTCATGTGTATGTTCTCACCATTATCCTGATAATCCGTGGTAAAATCATGTTGCCCTAATTTTGTTAGACCATGTATGTACAACCCTGTCTGTGCTCTGAGTTTCTGGAATTTTCCATGCTTGTATGATTTATTGAATTTTCTGTTTTGGGAAATAGAAATCATGCGTAGGTCACGATAAATCTTCCGTAAATTACGTATTGCCCAATAAATTCGGGAATAAATCATGTGACTCTATGCATGCTAGGGTTCAGACAGTGAGTTGCTAAATTGTGATTGGTGTTCAACTCCATGCTAACTTG
This sequence comes from Colocasia esculenta, assembly GCA_014218235.1. NCBI lineage: Eukaryota > Viridiplantae > Streptophyta > Magnoliopsida > Alismatales > Araceae > Colocasia > Colocasia esculenta. The sequence continues at coordinate 100,147,663 of CM024753.1, forward strand.
AATTGCAGGTAGCATGTGAATTTGATGTTAGGTTTTCTGTAATTACATTTTAGGTTAGAAAAATCTGAAAATTTGCATGTGGGATCCTAAACCCGAAATCAGCTAGTGGTTAAAATTTCAGGTCATTTGGACAAGTATATGATGCAATATGAATTTTCCATGTAAAAATGTGAACTAATGCATGCCGTTGTAAAATGATTTGATTTTGTATATAGCAACCTGATTAGTGAAATTTCCTGAGTACTAGATTTCTGTAATTGTAGTGTCATGTTAGGAAAAACGGAGAAGTGTGCATGTGAGTGAGAAAGTGAATGAAATGAGAGTGACATGTGTAAACATATGTGTTAAAATCGGTAAAATGTGTAATGTGTAACTTGTGCCAAATGTGACACTGCTTCCGTAGAGGGCAGTGGAACCGTATCAGGGAAAAGTCCCCCTGAGAAGGTTCAATGTGTTGTGACCCTAAGGGCATTAGGGGGAAATCCTGGAGGTGGACAAGTACCACTAGTTAGGGTGGAGACTTGTTCTCCCGGTCTGCGCAGTCCAAGAGTCGCCATTGTATTGCCTAGATGGTGTCTATGTGATGTGATGTGTTGTGTCCTTCTTTGGTGGTTTGGACTATGTGTCACGGCACTAAATGTGAATGTGTAAATGTGTATGTGTTCATGTGAAAAATGTGAATGTGAACAATGTGTAAAAGTGCATGTGTAAAGTGTGAAATATACGAATTGGAAATTGTGTAAAAATGTGAAACCAAAATGTGAGAATGTGAGTTTGTAATCCATGTTATGACAATCTGAAATCATGCTTAAACAATAGTTTTACTATGTTATGATCATGTTTATGTATGCAAAATGCCTAGAATCCATGCTAGGGATAATTGTTAAGCATATATAAACAACTTCCATACTTGGTTGTTCACATGTTGTGATTTAATCGTTGTTGTAGCTCTCATGTGTTAGATTATGGTTGCTAAAGTATGTAAAACTAGCAAGCTTAAAGCATGTAAAATGGTTACGTATATGCGTAGAAATGTGTAGATTCCATGTTAGGTATGTTTCCCTTCATGCATGCTCGGGAATTCATGTTAATGGCTTTCATGTCTTAGTTGGTTGAAGGTAGATTTTTATGTGAGGAATGAATAGAAAGCATGTGATAGGTGATTCTATTTGATGAAATCTGAAAGCATAGTCCATGTGTCTAAATTGTAGATTCACCATGATAGGTTGTAAAATTTAATGTCAAGCATGCTACATATTGTGTCTTGTGAATGTGTATGTAGAACCTACTATGATATGTGCATGTACAGTATGTGTAGAATTACTTGCGGAGTCTTTTAGACTCACTACTTGCTTCGGCGTATAGGTGTAGTTGGTGACGAGACACTTGTGGAGGAGACGTTAGAGACCGACTCCGAGCGTGGAGATTAGAGTGTTGGAGTACTTGTGACATTTTGTGATTTTTATAGTATGTAAATTGAACATCGTACTAGCATTATCATGGAAGAATGTATAAGTATTGACATCTATGTATTTGATTTTCAGCAATTTAATTATGTGGACTTTTAGTTCTCTAAATGTTATCGAATCATGTATGTTAAATGTGGATGATGAATGAAATGAAGACAGTGGTTCTTTTACTTCCACTACTCTGTTCTTATATTCACGTGTATCTCAGCTGAATGTTATTGTTGGGTAAATGTCCCACTGTGATGACGCTCGCTATACCGACGTGGGTTGGTATAACCGTACCGGTGTAATGAGGGTCGTCACAGCAATATACCATGCTGTCAAGACAAGGTTAACAGCAAGACATGTTGTCGTCTACTGTAAGTAGACAACAAGTGTTGTGTCATTTTCCTGGGGTTAACAACAACCGGGGTTGCCGTCAACCCCACAAGTAGGTCCCAGTAGTGAGCCCGTTTGTGTGTGTGAGGATTAGACACATGATGTCTGCCTCTTGGCACACTGTGCCAGACATCGAGCGTCTCCGTCTGTGCATGTGTAGTGTTTTTCTTGTGCTTGTGTTTTTTTCCAAGCGTTGAGCTGTGCTCCATCTAGATGACTGGCGTTGAGCTATTCCGTCGATAAGCCTGGGCGTCGGGTGCGACTCCGTCCAGTGCATGCCCCTTGTGGTGGTTACGAGCCAGTTTCTGTGGGGTCCCTTCTCCACCATTTGAGTCTGACGTAGGGAAAAACTGGTCGAGGACCAAACACGAGGGAGAGCGTCTAAGTGTGCACACGTGGCTAGGGTTTGAGTACTCTGTGGTGTCGAGGTGCCAAGCCATAGGTTCTAGCTGGTCCTACCTTTTTGTGTGTGTGAGAGCTTGTAGTTGTTGCTGTGTTTGTTGTGTACTGTTGAGCCTACGAGGTTCCAATTTTCTGACGCTCTCCTATGAGGAGTTGGGCTTCATGCCATCGGTTTTTGTGTGTTTTAGTGCAATGTTACTTTAGTGTAGTTTACTTTCCTGCACTTCTTTCAGTACTGTTTACAGGAAGTGTCTCCACTAGATCTCTTCTTGAGACTCACGACCTTCCCTTTCAGGTGGTTCATCGTCGGCTCCAGGTGCTAAGGAGCCGGGTCACTCCGGTGCTGGACCTGCTTAGCTGCTGAGAGTGGTACTTTTGTGTACGCACTTGTTGTATTCTTTACTCTTGTTGTATTTGCTCTGACTTGTACCATTTTGTTATATAATAGTGGTTTGTTTTAGTTCTTGTGGTTTGTACATTTTCTTATATGTTCTCCCCAGACTCCTGCTCTTACCCCTTCTAAGCTTCGGCTCATGGGTGGCGGTTCAGGGTTCGGTTTACTAGTGAGTAACTGGTAATTCAGATCCTGGGTCGTTACAAATATAGTAAGGGGGAGATAGATGTAAATGAATTAGAATTAAATTTAGTTTAAGATGTTGTCACGTCCCGAGAATTACGCAGCGGATAATATTTGGATAATTCGAGTTGATTTTTCGAGACGTGAACAGTCGAAAAATAAGCCTCTAGCTAGCAAGCACTAATTGTATATCAACGCAATATCATAATAGGGCCCAAATAATGAACTCAATTGAAATTGTATTCAAATTTCATCTCATTGTTTCAAAGGGAACTAATACAACTCTTAGAACATTGAGTAACATGACTAAGACTCTATAAAAGCAAATTACATTAATTCCTCACTTCCTACTACATTGTTCTAAAACTCAAAACAAACTAACTATTGATAGACACATGTGTTGGGACGCTCATCACTCGGACGTATTCCCATCCTCGACTGGCTCCTCTTTTTGTACTTCATAGTAACCTAGAATGGTTAAAAGTAGGGAATGAGCAAACTAGCCCAGTAAGATTTATATCTCAATGTGTGGGCAATGATATAAGTGATTAGCAATTTAGAACTAGGTAAGCACGATTATCATGATATGCATGTATGAATAAAACTCATTAAACATGATACACGAACAAGCTAAATAGATTGAACGTGATAGAGCAAGATCTAGAACGATATAACGAGCAAGATGTTATCAACAGTGTGGCATGTAACAAGCACGCAAGATATCACTTAAATTGAAACAATTGTAGGATGGCCATATCACACAAGCAAGAAAGCATGAGCACGATCATGTAACACTAATCAAGCACGAAGACACTAATGTACACCAAGGAAAGATCCACCTTGAAATGCACACTAGGACACGTGTATGTGGTTATTGTATCTACCATTCAACACGTAAGTACTCCCAGTGCAGATACAATGCCAGTAATCATTATACCCCATGGTTAAAAATATATTTATGACTCTTCATCATTGGGGCTAGATTGGAGCCATTGGACACTCTCTGTGCCCGATCAGCGTCTCACTATTTTTAAATGTAGATACCCACAGTCATTAATGGCCAATAAGAGTTTCAAGATGTAAGTAAGTGTAATGTCATGTTCATGATGATGATGAGAACAAGTAGCAAGTATGGTGAACATGATTTCATGATAACAATAGTCAAAAGATGATTTCGGCAGCATAACAGCACAATTTATACTTTAGTTCATTCTTTTCCATTAATGGCTTAGGTTAAGATTTTGAATCACTCTCACGAGAACAAGAGAAGAAAAGAAGTGCACGCTATCTCCAAGGAACTTCATTGGTACAACCAACTTGGTCTCCATGAGAGAATCCACAGAGTGCGGAGATTTATGGAGGTCTTAGTGAAAAGGTCATCAGTCTATTGATACAGAATGACCAACAGAGAGCTTCCAATTCCCCAAGAAAGGGCTGCCTATATGTGCAAGTGTGTAGTGATGTACGTGTCTCAATCCACAATCCATCAGTTCCAAACTTTCGGAAAGCAATTAACATGAGATGAAACTATGCATTTAACTAGACGTGGTTTGCAATATTTTAAGACAACAATTAATCATTTTAACAAGATAGAATAGCAAGATGAGCAAATCAATAGTTGCATGAATAGGTCATATCATTTAAGAACAATTATAATAAGCATTCATATAATTATGTCTTTTTCATGGGTTGACCGCTTTTAAGCCACTAAACAGACCTTATGCATTGACCAGAACCAAGACATGCAAACTTTAAACTCTAGATCATGTAAAACAGGTCTCAGGTAGGCCTTGAAATCTGCAATGGACACAGTCGTCGCATTTCAGTAGACAATGTATGGTTGAAACACGAGTATTATGTAAAAACTCAGATCACGACGGTCTTGACCGTCGCCTTCATGTGTAAATCACGACGGACCCCTCTGTCGTGTTCCCAATGCAACAGGAAGTGTGTCGCCAGCATCCTTGAATCACGATGGTTCGATCCGTCACGTTCAAGAGATGTTTTCAAAATACTAATATAAAAATAACATGAAATCCATGAGCGGGAAACATGTTCGAATCACGACGTGGGTCTACGTTGCATTCATGCAAACACTGAAAACCATGCAGTGCACAGTTTGAGATGTCAGGACGGTCAAGTCACAGTAGAAATCGCGACGCACCATGCAGTCGCGTTCCATATGAACGTGGCGGACTTGTACATCACGTTCATGCATGCAAGAACGGTCTAGACTCAACCCTCTTTCCAGGGGTATAAACCTTGCACGGGTTGGTTAAGGTTTGACTCACCTTAGGTCGACTCCAAGAAGGCTTTCTGCACAAATTGATGCAGACGCAATCAGGGAAGAAGGCTCTGTTTTGGGGTGTTTTCCTCCACCTCTAGTGCTCAAGAACTGCTACCTACGACCCCAACAATTTCTAAACTCGTCCTCTAGGGTTTCTTGACAAGTTTATTTGCATCTAGGGTTTTTAGGAATCCCATTGGGTGTAAGAAGGAAGGGTTGCGGTTTTAGTCTCTCACCTTCCTATTTTTGATGATTTCTCACCCCATTAGAGTGTGTGAGGCTTTAGAAAATCCCATAAATGGCTAGACATGAATTTGGGTTGCCAAGAATGGCTAATTGCATTAGGATTTTCCTTAATTACCTCTTCCTATTTTCAGCTCAATTAGGGTTACGACTTTCTGGGTATTTTTCTTGCTTCATTTTATTCTTGGGCCAAAAGTTGTCCATTGGCCCAATTATGATAATGGGTCATCAATGCATGATGTTTGGAGTCTCTCCAACATTTTTATTTAATTTATGATCACGTTTTATTTCCATGGTAACAGTTTTTCGACTTGGTTTCCTAATTAGGATAATTAGTCACAATGTGACATACACTTGGCCAATTCAATTTTTCGTTACATGAATTTCTTCGTGGAACATTTAAGAATGATGTTTGAGGTTAAAATATAATTTTTACGAAAGTTTTCAATGTGTTCTTGCACATACGATAGTGGTACGTATGTTCTACTATTTCGATAATATGAAAATTATTTATTTTCAATTATTTAAAATTTTAAATCACTGAATTTCTGGGATGCTACATATTTACTTTTAGAGTTGTCATCACCAAGAAGGGGAGATTGTTGAACCATCGGTCGACTTATAATTGGACAAACCCATCCTTATATTTTGGTGATAACAAAATCATGGAAAATAACTTATTATCTGTGTAATTTCTATATTTATATTTATGATGACTTAACAATATTTTTTCTAGACTATATAAACAAATATATAATTGATTAGAGTAATAGATCTATAAGTATTTTGAAAAACTTTCCAAGTATCATTTCGGTTATCTGTTATATTGTGCTTCAATTAATAGAATAGATCATATTGATTACATGAATAAAGTACTATTCAAGTATCGTTCCAATTACTATTCAAGTATCATTCTAATTACTGAACAATTATCACTCTTACTATCCTTTAAGTGTTGTTCCAATTATTATAATATTTCTTACCGATTACCAGTACAATTTTCACTCCAACTATCAACATATTTGTATCGAATATTGATCCAATTCCTATTGATTATGCATTCGATTATCAATGTATTTTTGTGTGACGACCCAACCAGCAAACTGGCCCAACAACCGTGCCAGTTAGTAGACTTCCCAGGAAGGTCACACATCCTGGGACTACTCCCAACTGAGCACGCTTAACTTCAGAGTTCTTTTCCTGCTCGAGCTCTTCTCTCTTAAGTGGGGGAGGATGTAACACCCTGGAAATTTTAGTTATATAAAGAATTCAAATAAAAGGAAATAAATAATTTCCTTGTATGTAAAACATACGCATCATTATCGTACGTGCTATAACAAGTCAGAAAACCGTTAACACAGAAATACGACGCAATAAAAAATTTAAATAAAAGTTTTGGAGGGACTTCCAACATTATATATTAATGACCCAATATCATAATTGGGTCAATAGACATCATTTGGCCCAATAATCAAATAAAGCTAGAAAATGTAGGGAAAATTCGTAACTCTAAATAGGCTGAAATTAGAAAGAGGCAAATTGAGTTAAATTGGGATGCAATCATGCATTCTCGGCAACCCAAATTCGTGCCTATCTATGGTGGGAGGTTTCCTAAAGCCTCACACACTCTATGGGAGGAAGAAATCCTCCCTAAATCGGAAACTAACCTATCAAAACCGCAACCTGGCTTTCCTAGTCATAATAGGACTCCTAAAACATCATGGTTGCTTAAATACTCTTCAGCAAACCCTAGGAACGAGTTTTAGAACTTGCTGGGGTAGTGTGGAGAAGTTCTTGGTGGCTGGGGAGCAGGAGATCATCCACACCAAGCCGTTTTTTTTCCCCGTTGTGTCTGCTGCGACTTGCACAGACCATCATCTTGGGGTCAAGCTAAGGTAGGCCAAACCTAAACCAAACCTTTCAAGGCTTATACCCCTGGAAAGAGGGTCAAGTCTATGTTCTAACCCAAGTGGAATGTTCAAATTCCATGCAGTATACACGGAGCAGTAAGTGTTCTCCTCCAAGTGGTCTGAACACGAGTTTTCTGGAAAAACGAGACTTCCTCAACCCATAAGGTAGGTTTTCTCGGGCCAAACCTTAATATGTCCTATACCAATGTGTAGAGCATCAAGTTAACTTTTGTTTCCCACTAGTTTCATCAAATTCTAATGAGTATATTTCGAGTTATAAGTGTTCTTCCAAAGTCGCGCACTGTTAGGGCTTCTCCAATTCTTCTTATTATGCATGTGATTAGAGACCGAATTTGTCTAAACTTCCTTCACGAACATTTTTCTACTTGAAGTCACGATCATCTTTTATGTTGGACGTTTTATCCAAAAGTCCTTGGTTAGGGAGTTATAGATGTGGGAAGAGAGTCACTGCATGATACTGTGATTTCGGGCTACACTTGATGTTTTGTTCTTCACATGTTTTCTTGGGATTAGAGACTGAATTAGATCAAACCCCCAACATCAAAGTTCTTCTACTAGTTGTCCTAGTCATCTTTCATGTTGAATGTTTTGTTTAAATGTCATTCGTTAGAGAGTTATAAGAGTTGTAAGTAAATCCTGCATGAGACGTGTTTTCGGGTTACCCTGGACCTGTAAGTTTTTTCTGGAAGGGCACTAGTGTCGACACTACCTGAGCTAGTGTCAACACACTGTCCCAAAACAGCCCAGAAGGTGTTCTGGGAAGGTCTCTAGTGTCGACACTACCGGATCTATTGTCGACACACTGTCCCAATTTGACCCAGAAAGTTTCTTGGAGCTGATCTAGTGTCGACACTAGTTGATCTAGTGTCGACACACTGTCCCATGTTGGCCAGAAGGTTTTCTGGAACCCGTCTCTAGTGTCGACACTACTTGAACTAGTGTCGACACTACTTGACCAGTTCTTCATATTTTTGCTTTGTGTTCGAAGCATGGTGTCGACACCAGTATGGGTTGTGTCGACACTACCTTTGCAAAATATTGCCTGTCTTGGGTCTGTTCATTACATAATGTCTATTTAATGGCTTAAAAGTGTTTAACCCATTGAAAAATCCTTAATTACATGAATATTATTCTAATTGCTTTCTTAATGAAATGATCATACATGAAACTTGTGATTCACTCTTGTTACCATTCTAGCTTGATTTAAATGATGAATATTATCTTAAAATCTTGTAAACCCACATGTAGGTAAATGCATTGTTCACTGCATGCCATCATGTTAAGTGTTTTCCGAGAGTTTGAGACCGACGGTTTGTGAATTGACCCGTGTACATCCCTACACACTTTACATCAAGGGCGTGCACTTCCTTTCTCTTCTTGTTCTCGTGAGCATGAATTACAATCTAGACTAAAGCCATTAATGTAAAGATTGAACTAAATTATAAATCATACCGTTCAGCTGTCGAATTTATCTCTTGACCATTGTCCTCATGGAATCATGTTCAATTTAATTATTTATTTCTTCTCATCATCATCGTGAACATGACATTACACATGCTACATTTTGAAACTCTCATTGGCCATTATTTATGACTGTGGGTATCTACATTTAAAATTTTATATGAGATGGCTGACAGAGCACGGCGTGTGTCCAAGGGCTCCAGTCTAGCCCCAATGACGGCGAGTCATAAATATACTGTTAACCATAGGGTATAATGATTACTGGCGTTGCATCTGCGCTAGGAGTGGGAGTACATTCTTGCTTGTTGAATGATAGATACATAACCACATACACATGACCTGTGTGCATTCTTGGTGGATCTTTCCTTGGTGTACATTAGTGTCTACGTGCCTGATTAGTATTACTTGATCGTGCTTGTGCAATCTTGCTTGCTTGCTTGCGTGATATGGCCATCCTGCATTTATTGCAACTAGTGATATCTTGTTTTCTTGAAAACTATTGACATCAATAGAAATCTTGAGTGCTTGTACAAAGTGATCTATTTCTAGTTCTTTCTTGTCATCTTGTTCAAAAATATTATTCTATCTTGTTCACTCTATCCAGCTTGTTTTATATATCATGTTTTAATGAGTTTTATTCGTACTTGCATATCATTCATCGTACTTGCCTAGTTCTAAGATGTTAATCACTTATACTATTGCCCGCACATTGAGATATAAATCCTACTGGGCTAGTTTGCTCATCCCCTACCTTTTCCCAATCTAGGTGACTATGAAGTTCAAGAGAAAGAGCAAGTCGAGAATGGGAATGAGTCCGATGATGAGCGTTTCCAATTATGAGTCTAGTTATAGTAGTTTATTTTGAGAGTTAGAACATGTAGTAGGAAGTGAGGGGTAAATGTACTTTCCTTTTTATTGAGTCTAGTTCTGTTATCCCATAGTCTAAGAGTTGTAACAGTTCCATTTGGAATACAATAAGTTGAGTTTTGAATACAATTTTTTATTGAGTTCATCAGTTGGGCCCTATTATGATGTTGTGTTGATATACATTTAGTGCATGCTAGCTAGAGGCTTATTTGCCGACTGTCCATGTCTCGGGATATCGATTCGAATTCTTCGACTAATATCTGCTACGTAATTCTCGGGACGTGACATTTTGGATCGATTATTGATGATTTATGAAATTATTAGTACTTCGATTATTAATATACTTTAAATCGCTTACCACTTTGATTATTTGATCAATTATAGCATAACTTTCATTCAATTATTGATCCGAGTATCAATATATTTCTGTATCAATTAGTGCTTCGATTATCACTCTTATTTATGTATCGATTAGTGCATTGATTAATAATATAATCAATAAACGATTATCTTCTTAAGCAACACTTGGATTATTATTTCAATTATTTATTCGATTAACATCATATTTCCACTTTGATTAGTGCCTCAATTATTATGATCATTTCTATAATGATTAGCGCTTCAATTAGTGGCACATATACTACTCTGATTATTTCTTTAAGTCACGATTCGATTAGTGATTATTTGTCTGAGTATTTCTAAATATTAGTAAATCCTTGCAAGCCTTTCTCTCATTTATATCATAGTATAATTTACATTTCCTTATAGACAAAATGGAACACGACTAAAATAGTTTAAATATTCAAGCATGTTGTGTTGCCCAGCTAACTAGCCCAGAGGGGGGGTGAATGGGTTAATAAAAACTTCGATCTCTAATTACAATCTGTTCACTGAAAGGATTGCACAACTTGATAACAAGGTTAGAGTTAGAGCAAATAAGACAACAATCACACAAAAAAAAAAACACACCCACAAGACACAAGGATTTTTATCCTGGTTCGGAACTCCTCTCCACAGGAGACCTACGTCCAGTCCCTGAGCAATATCTCAGGATTTCACTACCAAGGGTACAATCCCCCTTAAGGATCCTTACACCCAGCCTCAACTGGTCTTCCTTCATCCTGAAGGGAACAACAACCACCCTGGATACCACCAGGTCTTCCTTCGTCCAGAAGGGAACACAACCAAACAAGAAAAGGGTGTGGAAACAGGCTTCAGACTCTAGCTTGACCAGCAACACACTGAAGCTACTAAGCCCCGAGAGAGAAAGAGATTTAACAAGGTTTTTCTCTCCAAGGACTACACAAGCTCTCACAAATGAGAAAAATCAGATTGAGCACAGAGAGCTAAGAGCTTAGAACAAGGTTGGAGTGGAAGCTTCGCTCTTCTTCAATGTTCTAAAGACTCGAAGAGATGGATTTCTTTCTTCTTCTAAAATCAAGCGTTGTTTCTTACTTCTCTTATCTCTTTTCCGTCTTGAGTCTTCTATTTAAACTGCTGATTCAAATTCGAACGTTGAAGTGTCCGTTGTCTCTTATCCTTGTGTACGTTAGACTGGTCACTGAGGAAGCTTCTGATCGTCAGTCTTTTATCCTTGTGTACACGCCAAAGAGATGTCATAGAACTTTGTATCTTGTGTCCAACGTTGTCCAGATGAGTCTTGTCAGATATCTGTAAGCATATCATCAATAAATAGAGGACAGCTAAGACTGCTGTCTATTGTTAGTTGAGATGGAACAGATTTTGCAGAATATAGCAAAGCTCCTTTCTGTCTAAAAAAGTACGTAGACAGAGTAGCATAGAAATGGAAGATATTGTCTGCATGCATGGGAGATATGATCAGAGAGCATTTAATGCATAGCAGTCAATGGACAAGATATGACTTTGACTTTTCAACGCTATTAAAAGGCATTATACTGATACATCAAGAAATTCGATAAAAAGAATCTTGCTGACTTCATAACTTATGAAATCGTTATGAATTATAGCAAGTCGTTATGAACTGTAAAGAAATCGTTGTGATAACTTATGAAGTCGTTACAACAAGCAAGTCGTTACAAGTTCTAAAGAAATCGTCACAAGAAATCGTTATGACTATCAAGTTGTAAGGAAATCGTTACACGAAATCGTTACACAAAGCAAGGCGTTATGAACAGTAAAGAAATCGTTGTGATAACTTATGAAGTCGTTACAACAAGCAAGTCGTTACAGTTCTAAAGAAATCGTCACAAGAAATCGTTATGACTATCAAGTTGTAAGGAAATCGTTACACGAAATCGTTACACAAAGCAAGGCGTTATGAACAGTAAAGAAATCGTTATGAAGTCGTAAGAAGTCGTTACGAGTTCTAAAGAAATCGTCAAAGAAATCGTTATGACTATCAAGTAAGGAAATCGTTACACGAAATCGTTACACAAAGCAAGGCGTTATGAACAGTAAAGAAATCGTTATGAACTCTAAAGAAATCGTTGAATTCTAAAGAAATCGTTATGACTTCTAAAGAAATCGTTATGAACTCTAAAAAAGTCGTTACGAGTTCTAAAGAAATCGTTACGAGGTCTAAAGAAATCGTTACGGCTAGAGAGTCGTTGCGAGTTCTAAAGAAATCGTTACGAGGTCTAAAGAAATCGTTACGGCTAGAGAGTCGTTGCGAGTTCTAAAGAAATCGTTACGAGGTCTAAAGAAATCGTTACGGCTAGAGAGTCGTTGCGAGTTCTAAAGAAATCGTTACAAGGTCTAAAGAAATCGTTACGGCTAGAGAGTCGTTGCGAGTTCTAAAGAAATCGTTACGAGGTCTAAAGAAATCGTTACGGCTAGAGAGTCGTTGCGAGTTCTAAAGAAATCGTTACGAGGTCTAAAGAAATCGTTGCGATGTCTTAAAGAGTCGTTGCGATATCGATTTGTTTTGAGTTTCCCGGTCAAAGAGGAAATCGTTCTGCTTATCAAGGAAGTCGATACAAAGACTTGGATAGAAGTGAGATGAGACTTATCAGATTGTCTTGAACTTTCATTTTTCTTTTATTTCCTGTTCTCAAGGCTCAAGTAATCCATTAGTGTTATTTTGTTAATCATCAAAATTAATATATATAATAAATGGAAATATTTATTATGGGGACAGTTTGGTCATCAATCTCCCCCTTTTTGATGATGACAAAATATACTAAATATCATACAAAAAATGAAATATGTTTTCAGATTTACTTTAGTTGTCTCCCCCATTTTGTCATTAAGCAAAAAGATAAGCTGTGAGACAAAGAAGAGAGAAAGATTTATATTAGGATGGAGAAAGATAATACAGAGGAGATAACAAGGAGGCATGCTGTGAGACAACAGCCCATGCCTTGATCTCAAGATCCTCAAAAATTTGCAGAAAAACGCCAGAGGCAACTGAGAAGGAGGGTCCCATGGAAGGGATGTTCCTCTGAATGTAGAGTTGCCTTTGCTGCTCTAAGAATTCTCCATACTGAGTTGGGTCCAAAATGAATCTGTAGTAAGTACTCTTACCAAAACTGGCCCTATGGAGAAATCTGTCCAAGGAAATGGGATAGTGGATCTTTTGATTTAACAGATCCTGCTTTAAAGCATAGAAAGCAGAATATCTAGATGCCCATACAGCATAGATCTCTGGTATGGGTGCGATGGAATTTAGATCCATAAAAGCTTCTGCAGAAAGAGCAGGCTTCCTCTGACTAACTAGATCTTGATTGATAGCTTCCAATTGCTGATAAGAGGCCGATAGAGAAGCTCCCATTCTGATGAGGTGAGTCTTTCACACTCAGAAATGAGTGGAGCTAAGATCTGAGAAGACATGCGGCCAGAGTGGTATTCTCTGAAGATGAACCGCAAAAAGGAAGGAGATCTGCCCTGCTTGGCTGACATCCTGCCCATCTGTCTTGCAAACATATCTAGAGCATGTGACCCAGCATCGGAATCAAATACTAAAGAGTGCAGCTTCGGCAGAAGAACTGGAAAATCAACCTTGAAAGAGACAAAGTCTACCTTAAGAGGAAGGTTGAGAGGGATTTCTGATTTCAGCACAGTAATCTGCGAATGGAACTGGCAAAACTGAACTTCTGGAATTTTGTTCAAGTAACAGAAGTCACTGTACAGCTGAAAAGCTCTGGCAATGCGAATTTCCTTCAAAATGAAGGATCCCCAAGAGTTCTTGTGCTGGATGATAAACCACTCAGAGAAGGTGAGTGGGTGAGCTCTGTGAGAGAGGGATTCGGCCCTTGCAGTCAGGTATTTTTCATACTGAGCCTTATTTCCTTTGATAGCTGCCCACTGATCTTCAGTCTTGAACTCAGTGCCCTCAAAGATTTTGGATTTGAAAGCTTGGGATATCTGAGTAAAAGGAAGAACAATGTCCAGTGTTCGGATAGGTTGAGAAAAGGAATACCATAAATGGTAGAAAGAATGCATTTTGGAGGTATTCTTTGTAGATAGGTCTTCTCTTAGGATCAAGGGTAAGAGAGTACCATAAAGGAGGGTATAGAGGAACAGAAGGAGTGCTTAGAGATGAGGAGGTTTTTCTCTTTTTCTGGCAGGACTGGGAGGGTCAGTCCTGTGAATGTGAGAGGCTGTGGAAAGAATGGTGAGGAGGGTGTTCCTTTCAAAATTGTCTGGAACATTGGTGTCAAAGACACCAAGAGGCAGAGGTTTATCTGGAGGAAAGATAACAGAATTAGGAGGAGTAGGAGGATAGAAAAGATGTTTAGGATTAAAGGAAGAGGTTGGTTGAAGAGGAGGTGTTTGAATTTTAATAGGTGAAGGTTTGGGAGTTAATGAGGATGGAGCTGAGATGTGAGCTGGAGTAGGAGAGAAGGAGGGTTGAGATGAAGTAGAGGATGAGGAAGGTTGGGTGCGAGGCATGGGATGTTTTATGGTTGGTGGAGCAGGAGGTGCAGTAGAAGGAGATGAAGGTGTGGAGAGGGTTGGAGTGGCAAGAGATGAAGTATCAGGGGCCTTGGAGACTGACACTGGCTCTTTCCCTTTGGCCTGACTCTCTCTGACTGCTGAAGAGGGTCCTGAAGACCCTGAGGCTGCCACTGGTCCTGGTGACCTCACTACAGATGGCCCTGATGGCCCTGACCCTTGAGCAGATGGCCCTGCTGGCCCTGGTGGCCGAGGAGCAGCTGGTCTGCCCGGAGACATCCCACTGGACTTAGACAAAACACCCAGCATAGACTTCATGTCAGACAATTCTTTATTGAAGTACCTCATTGCATTTCTTATTGAAGATACGTCTGAGGAAGTTGAGGCTTGATTGGTAACAATGCCTTGAATGCTAGACTGAACTGATGCCAAGATCTCTCCTTGGGCTTTTAACAAGGCCATAACATGCTTCAACTTCACTTTTCTATGGCCCTTCCTTGACCTCCTGTGAACAACTCTTTTCTGCTTACCTTGTTGAGAGACAGGCTCCTCTAGATTTATATTGCTTGCACTTGGGCCTTCACTAATATCAACCTTGGCTGGAGCTGGGATTTCCTGAGTAGGTGTAACATTCTCAGGAATATCTTCATTCACTGGCTTCTCAATCTCAGCTTGCTCCCCCTGAATGGGAGCAGGGACTTCAATATTTAAATGCTCCCCCTGAGCAGGAGCTTCTTCCAAAACAACTTTTTCCAAGTGGCCTTCTGCCACGGATTCAGACACTTCAGGTTCTACTCTACTTTGCTCCCCTTGGCTAGGAGCTTCTTCCATGACTACATCTTGTTGAGTACCTGCTTGTATCTCAACATCAGCAACTTGTTCAGACTGAACTGTCGAATGACTAGGTGCCACAGCTTCTTCTTCAACACATCCACCTTCTTTAGAAGTGGCTAAGGTGAAGGGAATGGAGTCCAATACCTCTTTTAAGATAGAGGCAACTAAGGTGGTGGGCAAGGAGTCTGCCACACCAGCTGCACCTACTTCCACTTGAGCTTCGGATTGGCATTCCACAACTGGTGCTTCTACTGCAGCTGATTTTACTGGTTCTTGTTCTGCTGCTGCTTGCTCTGCTGCTACTACTTCTTCTTCTGCTGCTTCTCCTTCAGCCACAGAGGACTTTGACCAAACTCCTTCTTGCACTGAAAAACCGCTTTTCTTTAGATTTCTGGACCTTATTGACTGGCCCATCTTTTCAGCTACTGCTCCTGACAAATCTACTCCAAAGTGCTTGAAAACCTTGGTCAGTAGATGAGCATACGGAAGGGAAACATTCAACTTGCTCTTTGTTTCCCATAACTGAGCATGTGCAAACATCATTCGCTCAATCATCACTGCAGCCAGGTTTATCTCTTTGTTCTGGATTGCCCAGAACATTATGTCCGAATCTGCCCTAGTGCATGAAGAAAAGGTAGCACTACGAGGTACTAAGATTTGGCAGACTATAAAGTGAAGCAATCTATTGAATGCGGACATCTGATTAATATCAAGCTTCCCATCCTTCAACTTAAAACCTGGACCGATAATCCCGAGACCTTTGACTTCATCATTCACAGAGTGAATGCCACTAAATCCAGAGGTCTTCACTCCAAACAAATCACGCAAAAGCTCATGGGTTATTCTGATTTGGATGCCCTTGACAGAGGAAACAAGGGACCCATCTGCTTCTGACTTCAGACAAATGTAGAAGGCTTTCACCAAGTCCGGGTAGCTTACCTCACTGAAGGTGACCACATCCATCCACTGCAATCTTCTTAGAGTATCAACTAGCCTGGCCATGCCACTCTTCTCAAGATTCTGAACATCTACTGCCTTATTTCCGCAAATCTTCGTCTTCACAAACGTAAATCTTTCTTGCTCCTTTGGGGATAAATACTCAGCACTGTAGCCCCCAACACTTCCGGAGATCAACGGAGCGGCCATGGGTGCAGAGAAGAAAAGATTCTGGAAGGGAGGATGATGGAAGGGATGGAAGTTCTCGAAGGAATTCTTCGCGGGAAGAGAAGAAGGCTTCGAAAGTTGCAGAGAGTCGATCCCAAAATCGTTAGGGCATCGGCTTTGGGTGAACAGATAGAGGATAAAAAGGGTAAAGGTAGAAGACGAGTCGATTCCAGAGCGATTTGGATAAAATAATATTACTTTATTGAAAGGAGGAGCGCCAAAGGCGGTAAAGATAGAAAGCGACAAAAAGGTTTGACAAGTCAAACAACTTTTTACACAGAAGCGGTCAAAGCATATAGATAACTGAGTTT
Organism: Colocasia esculenta; assembly: GCA_014218235.1. Lineage (NCBI taxonomy): Eukaryota > Viridiplantae > Streptophyta > Magnoliopsida > Alismatales > Araceae > Colocasia > Colocasia esculenta. Next base: position 100,164,462 of record CM024753.1, read on the forward strand.
TGCTTAACTTTAACGGAGAGAGAACTTTCATTTAATCTGAAAAATTTATATGTCAATAAAATCACAGAAATTCTTTCACAAATTGCACATCCCTAGTTCCCTTCTAAGAGATGTAAATCTCTCTTCAGGTAGGGCTTTTGTGAAGATATCTGCCAATTGACCATTTGTATCTATAAACGAAATTTCTAAATTACCACTAGCTACATGGTCTCGAATAAAATGGTATCTTACCTCAATGTGCTTCGTCCTTGAGTGTTGAACTGGATTTTTGGTGAGGTTGATGGCACTTGTATTATCACACAATAGAGGAATTGATTTGATGTGAATGCCGAAATCTTCAAGTTGTTGCTTTATCCAAAGAAGTTGTGTACAGCAACTTCCAGCAGCAACATATTCTGCCTCAGCTGTTGATAGAGCTACTGAATTTTGTTTCTTGGATGTCCATGATATTAAGCATCCTGCAAGAAACTGACAACATCCACTGGTGCTCTTTCTATCTACTTTGCAACCAGCATAATCAGCATCTGAATATCCTATTAGATTTATCTCACAAGATCTAGGATACCAGAGACCTAAGTCATGAGTTCTAGCTAAATATCTAAATATTCTTTTTACAGAAATTAAGTGAGACTCTCTAGGGTCTGCCTGATATCTAGCACACATGCATACACTGAACAAAATGTCTGGTCTACTGGCAGTTAAGTAAAGTAATGATCCTATCATACCTCGATAATTCTTTTGATCTACCTTTTTACCTTTTTGATCACTGTCCATTCTGGTTGATGTGCTCATTGGAGTTGATAATGGCTTTGCATCTTCAAATCCAAATTTCTTTAACAGCTCTTTGGTGTACTTTGCTTGACAGATATGAGTGCCATCCTTCCCTTGCTTGATTTGCAATCCAAGGAAGTAGCTTAGCTCCCCCATCAAGCTCATTTCGAATTCTCCCTGCATAAGCTTTTCAAAGTACTTGCAAAGAGATTCATCAGTAGATCCAAAAATAATATCATCTACATAGATTTGTACAAGAAGTATATGTTTAACCTTAGATTTTATAAATAATGTACTATCTACTTTACCTCTAGTGAAACCATGATTTAATAAGAAAGTACTGAGCCTTTCATACCAGGCTCTAGGAGCTTGCTTTAAACCATATAAAGCCTTATGTAGTTTAAATACATGATTTGGAAATTCAGTGTCATCAAAACCTGGAGGTTGTTCAACATAAACTTCCTCCTTGATGAAACCATTTAAAAAGGCTGATTTGACATCCATTTGAAAAGTTTTAAATCAATGCAGATGCATAAGCAAGTAAAATCCTAATGGCCTCAAGTCTAGCTACAGGTGCATAAGTTTCATCGAAATCTATGCCTTCCTCTTGGGAGTAGCCTTGAGCCACCAATCTGGCTTTGTTCCTTAAGATTATTCCAGACTCATCCAGTTTATTTCTGAACACCCACTTGGTGCCAATAACTGAATGATTGGATGGTCTAGGAACAAGTGACCATACTTGGTTTCTCTTGAACTGATTTAGTTCATCTTGCATGGCTAATATCCAAGATTCATCAGATAAAGCTTCATTGACTGTCTTAGGCTCTATTTGAGAAACAAATGCTAAATAATCGCATGGAATTACATTACCTCTAGTTCTTACCCCTACAGATGGATCACCAATGATGTTTTCAGGAGGGTGATCTTTCTGATGTCTCCATTCCTTTGGAAGATCTTCATGTTGGATTTCTGTTTGCTGCAGTTCTTCCAGAGTTGGATCCTCTTTGTCCTTAATTGAAGTATTCTTTAATTTTTCGGACAAGTCATCTGCATCATCAATGTCACTAATTTCTTCCTTTTTCAAGGAAGGGTTAGATTCATCAAAAATAACATGTACTGATTGTTCAATCAATAAGGAACGTTTATTGAAAACTCTATAACCTTTGGGTTTAGAAGAGTACCCCATGAAGATGCCTTCATCTGATTTGGCATCCAACTTACCAATGTCCCTTTTTCCATTGTTATGGATGAAGCAAGGACATCCAAATATTCTGAAATGGCTAATCTTTGGCTTCTTTTCTTTGTAGAGTTCATAAGCAGTCTTCTTCAGAATTGGCCTGATCATCACTCTATTTATGATATAACATGCAGTGTTGATAGCTTCGGCCCAGAAATATCTTGGCAGATCATATTCTGACAACATGGTTCTTGCCATATCCAAAAGAGTTCTGTTTTTCCTCTCAGCAATTCCATTCTGTTGAGGTGTCCTTGGAGCTGAGAAGTTGTGCTCAATTCCTTGATCATCACAGAACTTCGTAAACTTTTCATTCTGAAACTCACCACCATGATCTGATCGAATAGAGACAATTGAGAATTTCTGATCTTTCTGAACTTTCTTACTGAAGCTGACAAAATTTTCAAATGTGTCATCTTTGTGCTCTAAAAAGGATACCCAAGTGAATCTTGAATAATCATCAACTATTACAAATCCAAAATTCTTTCCTCCCAAACTGGTAGTCCTCATTGGCCCAAATAAATCCATGTGAAGTAGTTCTAAGGGCTTTGAGGTGGTTACTACAGTCTTTGATTTGAAGGAGCTCTTGGTGTGCTTTCCTCTTGCACAAGGTCTGCAAATGCTATCCAATCTGAAATTTACCTTTGGCAGTCCTTCAACTAGTTTTCTCTTTCTGAGCTTGTTCAACCCATCCAAGCTGCAGTGGCCCAATCTTCTGTGCCACAACTCAGTTGATTGATCTTTACTAGCTGCCAAACACACATCTTGATCCTTGAGTTCCTCGAGATATAGAACATACAAATTTCTTTCTCTGTAGGCTTCAAATATGACTGCACCATCCTTTAAGATACTGCATTTTGATTCTTGAAACTGAATTTGATGGCCTTTGTCACACAACTGGCTGATGCTGATGAGATTGTGCTTTAACCCTTTGACCAGCATAACATCTTCAATTACTGATTTTCCTTTGATGTTCACGGATCCACTTCCTATTACAACTCCTTTTCCATTGTCTCCATATGTGACTGTACCTTCTTCAGCTTGGAGATCGATAAATATCTTCTTGTTGCCTGACATATGCCTTGAGCACCCACTATCCAAATACCATTTGGATGCTCGAGGGTTAACCTGAAATGAGAACATCAAGCTTTAGGTACCCAAATTCTTTTGGGTCCTGATTGGTTAGTATCATCAACTTTACTTTTAATATCCATTTTTATGTCTTGTTGGGCATGTAATTTTAATATGTCCTAACTTGTTGCAGTGACTGCAGCAGGATAACTTAGTCACTTTTTCTATATATTTGAAATCAGCTTTGTATGCTATATCTTGTTCGGGTACAAATTTTGGTGTTGGATATGTTTTAGGGTATATTATGGTTTCTTCATTGTCTGGGGGTGTATATCCTAATCCATTTTTCTTTTACCCGATCTCCTAGCACCTTTTAATATTAAAGAGTTTTTACCATTGGTAAATTTTTCTAGTGTACTTGATAGATTATCATTTTCTTTATTTAGTCTTTCTATTTCTATTTTAAGTTCACCTAAGTCTTCTTGTTTTTCTAGATGATTTATTTTCTTATTTTTCTCTTTTAAATCTTCACATAATAATTCATTTCTTCTTTTATGTTCAGTAATTTGTTTTTCAAGTTCTTCATTTTCTGTTCTTAGGTCTGAGTTTGTATTTTCTAAACAGATTATATTTTTCTTACTAGTTTTAAGTAATTTGCATACTTCTTTGTATTTTTCATAAAGTTCATTAAAAGCATTTTCCAAATTATCAGAATCTGAATCATTGCATGAATCAAAAGAAGAGTCAGAAGTTACCTTGTCTTCGGTGTTGGCCATGAGAGCCAAGTTGGCTTCTTCACCTTCACTGCTCGAGCTTGACTCACTGTCTGAGTCACTGCTGTTCTCCCAAGCAGCTGCCATTGCTTTCTTTTTGTACTTCTTAAATCTTCTGAAGTTGTCCTTCTTCTTGTGATCACTCTTTTTGATCATGGGACAATCTGCCTTGATGTGTCCAGGCTTCTTGCATTCATAACAGATCACTTCTCCTTTCTTTTGATCCTTTACTTCTGGTTTTCTAAAGTCTTTGTTTTTCTTAAAAAATTTCTTCCGGACTGATATTTCTTTTTCTTTGCTAGAATCCTTTGAAGTCTTCGAGACAGCATGGCTTCTTCATCATCACTGTCTTTACTACTCTCACTATTATCCAAAGATTCTTCTGAATTATCTTCACTTGCTTTGAGAGCATTTGATTGTTTCCTTCTGCTGGAGGATTCTCCTAATCTCTCCATGTTTATCTCGTGAGCCATGAGAGATCCTATTAGCTTTTCCAATGACATTAATTTTAAATCATTGGCTTCTTCAATGGCTGTTACCTTCGGAGTCCATGAAGATGGTAAAGATCTGAGGACTTTTCTAACCATATCTGGTACATCATAAACCTTTCCCAAACCAGCTAATCCATTTGTGATGTCTGTGAATCTGCTGAACATCTGAGTTATTGATTCACCTGTCTGCATCTGAAATCTTTCATATTGAGCTACTAGAATATCTATTCTTGTCTCCTTTACCTTGTCTGTCCCTTCATAGGTAATTCTGAGCTTTTCCCACATCTCCATTGCGGATTTGCAGGCTGAGACTCTATTGAACTCTTTCTTGCTTAGGGCACAGCATAATATGCTCTTGGCTTTGCAGTTTAAGGATATTCTTTTCCTATCATCATCTGTCCACTGAGCCTTAGCGTTTGTGACCAAAAGATCACCTTCTTCTACAATGGACCAGATTGTGTAATCATGACCTTGTAGAAAATATTCCATTCTAGTCTTCCAGTATGTGTAATCTTCTCCATCGAACAAGGGAGGCCTGTTGACTGACTGACCTTCGAAGTTGCTTTGGGCTGCCATTGATCTTTGCTCTTCAGATCGTTGGATCTTCTTCTTTGTCGAAGAGACGGGCTCTGATACCACTTGTTGCCCAGCTAACTAGCCCAGAGGGGGGGTGAATGGGTTAATAAAAACTTCGATCTCTAATTAAAATCTGTTCACTGAAAGGATTGCACAACTTGATAACAAGGTTAGAGTTAGAGCAAATAAGACAACAATCACACAAAAAAACACACCCACAAGACACAAGGATTTTTATCCTGGTTCGGAACTCCTCTCCACAGGAGACCTACGTCCAGTCCCTGAGCAATATCTCAGGATTTCACTACCAAGGGTACAATCCCCCTTAAGGATCCTTACACCCAGCCTCAACTGGTCTTCCTTCAGCCTGAAGGGAACAACAACCACCCTGGATACCACCAGGTCTTCCTTCGTCCAGAAGGGAACACAACCAAACAAGAAAAGGGTGTGGAAACAGGCTTCAGACTCTAGCTTGACCAGCTACACACTGAAGCTACTAAGCCCCGAGAGAGAAAGAGATTTAACAAGGTTTTTCTCTCCAAGGACTACACAAGCTCTCACAAATGAGAAAAATCTTTTTGAGCACAGAGAGCTAAGAGCTTAGAACAAGGTTGGAGTGGAAGCTTCGCTCTTCTTCAATGTTCTAAAGACTCGAAGAGATGGATTTCTTTCTTCTTCTAAAATCAAGCGTTGTTTCTTACTTCTCTTATCTCTTTTCCGTCTTGAGTCTTCTATTTAAACTGCTGATTCAAATTCGAACGTTGAAGTGTCCGTTGTCTCTTATCCTTGTGTACGTTAGACTGGTCACTGAGGAAGCTTCTGATCGTCAGTCTTTTATCCTTGTGTACACGCCAAAGAGATGTCATAGAACTTTGTATCTTGTGTCCAACGTTGTCCAGATGAGTCTTGTCAGATATCTGTAAGCATATCATCAATAAATAGAGGACAGCTAAGACTGCTGTCTATTGTTAGTTGAGATGGAACAGATATTGCAGTATATAGCAAAGCTCCTTTCTGTCTAAAAAAGTACGTAGACAGAGTAGCATAGAAATGGAAGATATTGTCTGCATGCATGGGAGATACGATCAGAGAGCATTTAATGCATAGCAGTCAACGGACAAGATATGACTTTGACTTTTCAACGCTATTAAAAGGCATTATACTGATACATCAAGAAATTCGATAAAAAGAATCTTGCTGACTTCATAACTTATGAAATCGTTATGAATTATAGCAAGTCGTTATGAACTGTAAAGAAATCGTTGTGATAACTTATGAAGTCGTTACAACAAGCAAGTCGTTACGAGTTCTAAGAAATCGTCACAAGAAATCGTTATGACTATCAAGTTGTAAGGAAATCGTTACACGAAATCGTTACACAAAGCAAGGCGTTATGAACAGTAAAGAAATCGTTGTGATAACTTATGAAGTCGTTACAACAAGCAAGTCGTTACGAGTTCTAAAGAAATCGTCACAAGAAATCGTTATGACTATCAAGTTGTAAGGAAATCGTTACACGAAATCGTTACACAAAGCAAGACGTTATGAACAGTAAAGAAATCGTTATGAACTCTAAAGAAATCGTTATGAATTCTAAAGAAATCGTTATGAATTCTAAAGAAATCGTTATGAACTCTAAAAAAGTCGTTACGAGTTCTAAAGAAACGTTACGAGGTCTAAAGAAATCGTTACGGCTAGAGAGTCGTTGCGAGTTCTAAAGAAATCGTTACGAGGTCTAAAGAAATCGTTACGGCTAGAGAGTCGTTGCGAGTTCTAAAGAAATCGTTACAAGGTCTAAAGAAATCGTTACGGCTAGAGAGTCGTTGCGAGTTCTAAAGAAATCGTTACGAGGTCTAAAGAAATCGTTACGGCTAGAGAGTCGTTGCGAGTTCTAAAGAAATCGTTACAAGGTCTAAAGAAATCGTTACGGCTAGAGAGTCGTTGCGAGTTCTAAAGAAATCGTTACGAGGTCTAAAGAAATCGTTACGGCTAGAGAGTCGTTGCGAGTTCTAAAGAAATCGTTACGAGGTCTAAAGAAATCGTTGCGATGTCTTAAAGAGTCGTTGCGATATCGATTTGTTTTGAGTTTCCCGGTCAAAGAGGAAATAGTTCTGCTTATCAAGGAAGTCGATACAAAGACTTGGATAGAAGTGAGATGAGACTTACCAGATTGTCTTGAACTTTCATTTTTCTTTTATTTCCTGTTCTCAAGACTCAAGTAATCCATTAGTGTTATTTTGTTAATCATCAAAATTAATATATATATAAATAAATGGAAATATTTATTATGGGGACAGTTTGGTCATCATGTTGTTTGTGCTCTTAAAATACTTTGACTGGGTATTTTATACACTGTAGATTTTCCTACCCTCTTTCTGTGCAAAAAGTTTTTTAGAGTTTCAATGCAAAATACTTTGTTTATACTTGTCACTGAGCCAGCTATAACACTAGTATACCTTTTTTATGATACACACAGTATCAACTTTTTGACAGCCTACGCTATGTGCATGCATATAGTAAAAATCAACAGTGGCAAAGACATACTGGGTAGTTGGACTCTGAGCTCTATGCGGACTTAACAATATTCTTTCTTTCTCTATATCTTGTGCATTTTGTTGCCCAGCTAGCTAGCCCAGAGGGGGGGTGAATGGGTTATTAAAATTTGATCTTGATTAAAAAACCTGTTCACTAAAAAGATTACACAACAACTTAAACAGTAGTTAGAGTTAGAGGAAAAAGAATAGCAAACGCACAAAACACAGCCACACGACACAAGGAATTTTATCCTGGTTCGGAACTCCTCTCCACAGGAGACCTACGTCCAGTCCCTGAGCAATACCTCAGGATTTCACTAACAAGGGTACTATCCCCCTCACGGATCCTTACACCCAGCCTCAACTGGTCTTCCTTCAACCTGAAGGGAAAACAATCACCCTGGATACCACCAGGTCTTCCTTCGTCCAGAAGGGTACAACCAATGAAAGGAGGATTAAAGAACACACTTCAGACCCTAGCTAAACTAGCTACAAGCTGAAGCAGACAAGCCTCAAGAGAGAAAAGGATTCAGCAAGGGTTTCTCTCCAAAGACAACACAGGCTCTCACACAAGAAAATCTTCTATGAACACTGAGAGCAGTAGAGCTGCAGGAAAACAATTGGAATGAACGCTTGGCTCTAGCTTGAACTCTAAAGACTCGAGAATTTGAGTTGCTTGCTCTTTTAATAATGTGCACTTTCGTTCCACGTCTCGTTATGCTTCTTCTCCGTCTTGAGTCTTTTATTTATACTTCTAATTCAAATTTGAACGTTGAAGTGTCCGTTGTCTCTTATCCTGGTGTACGTTAGACTGGTCACCAAGGAAGCTTCTGATCTTCAGTCTTTTATCCTTTAGTACACGCCAGAGAAATGTTTTGGAATCTTGTATCTTGTATCTAACGTTGTACAGATGAGTCTTGTCAGATATCTGCAAGCATATCAACAATAAATAGAGGACAGCTAGGACTGCCGTCGATTGTTAGTTACAGATGGAACATATATTGCAATATATAGCAAGGCTCCGTTCTGTCTAAAAAGTACGTAGACAGAGTAGCATGGAAATGGAAGATATTGTCTGCATGCATGGGAGATACGATCAGAGAGCATTTAATGCGTAGCAGTCAACAGACAAGATATGACTTTGACTTTTCAACGCTAATAAAAGGCATTATACTGATACAGCAAGAAATTCGATATAAATAATCCCGATGCTTTCATGACTTATGAAATCATTATGAGTTATAGCAAGTCGTTATGAACACTTATCAAGTCGTTATGAACTGTAAAGAAATCGTTATGACTATCAAGTAGTTATGAACTGTAAAGAAATCGTTATGACTATCAAGTAGTTATGAACTGTAAAGAAATCATTATGACTATCAAGTAGTTATGAACTGTAAAGAAATCGTTATGAAAAGTCTTAACAAATCATTGCACAAAGTAAATCGTTATGAGAATCAAAGAAGTCGTTACGAGAAGTAAAGAAATCGTTACGGCTAGAGAGTCGTTGCGAGTTCTAAAGAAATCGTTACGAGGTCTAAAGAAATCGTTACGGCTAGAGAGTCGTTGCGAGTTCTAAAGAAATCGTTACGGAGTCTAAAGAAATCGTTACGGCTAGAAGTCGTTGCGAGTTCTGAAGAAATCGTTATGAGCTCTAAAGGAATCGTTGCGGCATCGATTTGTTTGAAACTGTTCGGTCAGAAAGGAAATCGTTCTGCTTATCAAAGAAGTTGAAATCGTTATGAGATTTAAAGGAATCGTTATGAGATTTAAAGTTCATTAGTCCTATTTTGTTAATCATCAAAAGTTCATTAGTACTATTTTGTTAATCATCAAAAGTTTGGTCATCAATCTCCCCCTTTTTGATGATGACAAAATATACTAAACATCATACTACAAACAAACATGATTTTGAGAAAAGCTTTAGTTTTCTCCCATAAGTATGTTTCAGATATCTTTAGTTTTCTCCCCCATTTTGTCACTAAGCAAAAAGGTTATCGATGAGACAAAGAAGAGAGAAAGTTTTATATTAAGATGGAGGAAGATAGTACAGAGGTGATAACAAGGAGGCATGCTGTGAGATAACAGCCCATGCCTTGATCTCAAGATCCTCAAAAATTTGCTGAAAAACTCCAAAAGCAACTGAGAAGGAGGGTCCCATGGAGGGAATGTTCCTCTGAATGTAGAGTTGCCTTTGCTGCTCTAAGAATTCTCCATACTGAGTTTTGTCCAAATGAATCTGTAGAATGTACTCTTGCCAAAACTGGCCCTATGGAGAAATCCGTCCAAGGAAATGGGATAGTGAATCTTTTGATCTAGAAGATCCTGCTTCATAGCATAGAAAGCAGAATATCTAGCTGCCCATACAACATAGATCTCTTGTATGGGGGTGATGGAGTTGAGATCCAAAAAGGTTTCTGGAGAAAGAGTAGGCTTCCTCTGACTAACTAAATCTTTATTGATAGCTTCCAATTGCTGATGAGATGCCTGATAGAGAATCACCCATTCAGATGAAGTGAGTCTTTCACACTCAGAAATGAGTGGAGCTAAGGTCTGAGAAGAAATGCGGCCAGAGTGGTATTCTCTGAAGATGAACCGCAAAAAGGAAGGTGATCTGCCCTGCTTGGCTGACATCCTGCCCATCTGTCTTGCAAACATATCTAGAGCATGAGACCCAGCATCTGAATCAAATACTAAAGAGTGCAGCTTCGGCAGAAGAACTGGAAAATCAACGTTGAAGGAGACAAAATCCACCTTAAGAGGAAGGTTGAGAGGGAGTTCTGATTTCAGCACAATGATCTTCGAATGGAACTGGCAAAACTGAACTTCTGGTAATTTATTCAAGTAGCAGAAGTCACTGTACAGCTGAAAAGACCTGGCAATACGAATCTCCTTCAAAATGAGGGATCCCCAAGAGTTCTTATGCTGGATGATAAACCACTCAGAGAACGTGAGTGGGTGAGCTCTGTGGGTGAGAGATTCGGCCCTGGCAGTCAAGTATTTTTCATACTGAGCCTTATTTCCTTTGACAGCTGCCCACTGATCCTCAGTCTTGAACTCAGTCCCCTCAAGGATTTTGGATTTGTAAGCTTTGGGTATCTGAGTAAAAGGAAGAACAATGTCCAGGTGTTCGGATAGGTTAAGAAAAGGAATACCATAAATGGTAGAAAGAATGCATTTTTGGAGGTAGTCTTTGTAGATAGGTCTTCTCTTAGGGTCAAGGGTAAGAGAATACCATAGAGGAGGGTATAGAGGAACAGAAGAAATGCTTAGAGATGAGGAGGTTTTCCTCTTTTTCTTGGCAGGACTGGGAGGGTCAGTCCTGTGAATATGAGAGGCTGTGGAGAGAATGGTGAGGAGGGTGTTCCTTTCAAAATTGTCTGGTACATTGGTGTCAAAGACACCAAGAGGCAGAGGTTTATCTGGAGGAAAGATAACAGAATTAGGAGGAGTAGGAGGATAGAAAAGATGTTTAGGATTAAAGGAGGAAGTTGGTTGAAGTGGAGGTGTTTGAATTTTAGGAGGTGAAGGTTTGAGAGTTAGTGAGGATGGAGCTGAGATGTGAGATGGAGTAGGAGAGAAAGAAGGTTGAGATGAAATAGAGGATGAGGAAGGTTGGGTGCGAGGCATGGGATGTTTTATGGTTGGTGGAGCAGGAGGTGCAGTAGAAGGAGATGAAGGTGTGGAGAGGGTTGGAGTGGCAAGAGATGAAGTATCAGGGGCCTTGGAAACTGACACTGGCTCTTTCCCTTTGGCCTGACTCTCTCTGACTGCTGGGGAGGGTCCTGAAGACCATGAGGCTGCCACTGGTCCGGGTGACCTCACGACTGATGGCCCTGACCCTTGAGCAGATGGCCCTGCTGGCCCTGACCCTTGAGCAGATGGCCCTGCTGGCCCTAACCCTTGAGCAGATGGCCCTGCTGGCCGAGAAGCAGCTGGTCTGCCCGGAGACATCCCACTGGACCTTGACAATACACCCAGCAAAGTCTTCATATCAGACATCTCTTTATTGAAATACCTCATTGCATTTCTTATTGAAGATACGTCTGAGGAAGTTGAAGCTTGATCAGCAACAATGCCTTGATGCTAGATGGACTGATGCCAAGATCTCTCCTTGGGCCTTTAACATAGCCATAACAGGCTTCAAGTTCACTTTTCTATGGCCCTTCCTTGACCTCCTGTGAGCAACTCTCTTCTGCTTACCTTGTTGAGTGACAGGCTCCTCAAGATTTACAGTTGTACTTGGGCCTTCACTAACATCAACCTTGGCTGGAGCTGGAATTTCCTGAGTAGGTGCAGCTTTCTCAGGAATAGCTTCATTCTCTGGCTTCTCAATCCCAGCTTGCTCCCCCTGAATGGGAGCAGGGACTTCAACACTTAATTGCTCCCCCCGAGCAGGAGCATCCTCCATAACCACATCTTGTTGAGTACCTGCTTGTACCTCAACATCTGCAACCGATTCAGACTGAACTTCAGTATGGCCTGCTGCCATAACTTCTTCATCAGGTCCACCTGCCTTAGAGGAGGCTGAGGTGGAGGGAATGGAATCCAATACCTCTCTTAAAATAGAGGCGACTAAGGTGGTGGGCAAGGAATCTGCCACACCAGCTGCACTCTCTTCCAATTGAGCTTCGGATTGGCATTCTACACCTGGTACTTCTACTGCTGCTGGCTCTACTGGATCTTGTTCTGCTGCTGCCGCTGCTACTGCCACTGCCTGTTCTACTGCTGCTGCTACTTGTTCTGCTGCTGCTTGCTCTGCTGGTTCTGCTGCTGCTTCTTGAGCTTCTTGGATATCTCCAATGATTGCCTCTCCCTCAGCCACAGAAGTCTTTGACCACATTCCATCTACCACTGAGAATCCACTTTTCTTCAGATTTCTGGACCTTATTGACTGGCCCATCTTCTCAGCTACTGCACCTGACATATCTACTCCAAAGTGCTTGAATATCTTGGTCAGTAGATGAGCATACGGTAGGGAAACATTCAACTTGCTCTTTGTTTCCCATATCTGAGCATGTGCAAACATCATTCGCTCAATCATCACTGCGGCCAGGTTTATCTCTTTGTTCTGGATTGCCCAGAACATTATGTCCGAATCTGCCCTAGTGCATGAAGAAAAGGTAGCACTACGAGGTACTATGATTTGGCAGACTATAAAGTGAAGCAATCTATTAAATGCGGACATCTGATTAATATCAAGCTTCCCGTCCTTCAGCTTAAACCCTGGACCAATAATCCCGAGACCTTTGACTTCATCATTCACAGAGTGAATGCCACTAAATCCAGAGGTCTTCACTCCAAACAAATCACGCAAAAGCTCATGGGTTATTCTGATTTGGATGCCCTTGACAGAGGAAACAAGGGACCCATCTGCTTCCGATTTCAGACAAATGAAGAAGGCTTTCACCAAGTCCGGGTAGCTTACCTCATTGAAAGTAGCTACATCCATCCACTGCAATCTTCTCAGGGCTTCGACTAGGCTGGCCATTCCGCTCTTCTCAAGATTCTGAACATCTACTGCCTTGTTTCCGCAAATCTTCGTCTTCACAAACGTAAACCTCTCTTGCTCCTTTGGGGATAAATACTCAGCACTGTAGCCCCCAACACTCCCGGCGATCATCGGAGCGGCCATGGGTGCAGAGGAGAAAAGGTTCTGGGAAAGGAGGATGATGGAAGGGGATGGAAGCTCTCGAAGGGATTCTTGCGGGAAGAGGGGAAAGCTTCGAAAGATGCAGAGAGTCGATGGTGGAGTCGTTAGGGCATCGGCTTTGGGTGAACAGATAAAGGATAAAGAAAAGGGTAAAGGTAGAAGACAGGTCGTTCTCAGAACGATTTGAATAAAATAATGTTACTTTACTAAAAAGAGGAGCGCCAAAGGCGGTAAAGATAGAAAGCGACGAAAAGGTTTGACAAGTCAAACAACTTTCTACACAGAAGCGGTCAAAGCATATAGATAACTGAGTTTTGCTTAATTTTAACGGAGAGAAAATTTCATTTAATCTGAAAAATTTATATGTCAATAAAATCACAGAGATTCTTTCACAAATTGCACATCCCTAATTCCCTTCTAAGAGATGTAAATCTCTCTTCAGGTAGGGCTTTTGTGAAGATATCTGCCAATTGACCATTTGTATCTATAAACGAAATTTCTAAATTACCACTAGCTACATGGTCTCGAATAAAATGATATCTTACCTCAATGTGCTTCGTCCTTGAGTGTTGAACTGGATTTTTGGTGAGGTTGATGGCACTTGTATTATCACACAATAGAGGAATTGATTTGATGTGAATGCCGAAATCTTCAAGTTGTTGCTTTATCCAAAGAAGTTGTGTACAGCAGCTTCCAGCAGCAACATATTCTGCCTCAGCTGTTGATAGAGCTACTGAATTTTGTTTCTTGGATGTCCATGATATTAAGCATCCTGCAAGAAACTGACAACAACCACTGGTGCTCTTTCTATCTACTTTGCAACCAGCATAATCAGCATCTGAATATCCTATTAGTTTTATTTCACATGATCTAGGATACCAGAGACCTAAGTCATGAGTTCTAGCTAAATATCTAAATATTCTTTTTACAGAAATTAAGTGAGACTCTCTAGGGTCTGCCTGATACCTAGCACACATGCAAACACTAAACAAGATATCTGGTCTACTTGCAGTTAAATAAAGTAATGACCCTATCATACCTCGATAATTCTTTTGATCTACCTTTTTACCTTTTGGATCACTGTCCATTCTGGTTGATGTGCTCATTGGAGTTGACAGTGGCTTTGCATCTTCAAATCCAAACTTCTTTAACAGCTCTTTGGTGTACTTGGCTTGACAGATATGAGTGCCATCCTTCCCTTGCTTGATTTGCAATCCAAGGAAGTAGCTCAGCTCCCCCATCAAGCTCATTTCGAATTCTCCCTGCATAAGCTTTTCAAAGTACTTGCAAAGAGATTCATCAGTAGATCCAAAAATGATATCATCTACATATATTTGCACAAGAAGTATGTGCTTAACCCTAGATTTTATAAATAATGTACTATCTACTTTACTCTAGTAAAACCATGTTCTAATAAGAAAGTACTGAGCCTTTCATACCAGGCTCTAGGTGCTTGCTTTAAGCCATATAACGCCTTATGCAATTTGAATACATGATTTGGAAATTCGGTATCATCAAAACCTGGAGGTTGTTCAACATAAACTTCCTCCTTGATAAAACCATTTAAAAAGGCTGATTTGACATCCATTTGAAAAGTTTTAAATCAAATGCAGATGCATAAGCAAGTAGAATCCTAATAGCCTCAAGTCTAGCTACAGGTGCATAGGTTTCATCGAAGTCTATGCCTTCCTCTTGGGAGTAGCCTTGAGCTACCAGTCTGGCCTTGTTCCTTAAAATTATTCCAGACTCATCCAGTTTATTTCTGAACACCCACTTGGTGCCAATAACTGAATGATTGGATGGTCTAGGAACAAGTGACCATACTTGGTTTCTCTTGAACTGATTTAGTTCATCTTGCATGGCTAATATCCAAGATTCATCAGATAAAGCTTCATTGACTGTCTTAGGCTCTATTTGAGAAACAAATGCTAAATAATCACATGGAATTACATTACCTCTAGTTCTTACCCCTACAGATGGATCACCAATAATGTTTTCAGGAGGGTGATCTTTCTGATGTCTCCATTCCTTTGGAAGATCTTCATGTTGGATTTCTGTTTGCTGCAGTTCTTCCAGAGTTGGATCTTCCTTGTCCTTAATTGAAGTATTCTTTAATTTTTTGGACAAGTTATCTGTATCATCAATGTCACTGATTTCTTCCTTTTTCAAGGAAGGGTTAGATTCATCAAAAATAACATGCACAGACTGTTCAATTAATAATGAATGTTTATTGAAAATTCAATATTCTTTGGGTTTAGAAGTGTACCCCATAAAGATGCCTTCATCTGATTTGGCATCTAACTTACCAATGTTCCTTTTTCCATTGTTGTGGATGAAGCAAGGACATCCGAAGATTCTGAAGTGGCTGATCTTTGGCTTCTTTCCTTTGTAAAGTTCATACGCTGTCTTCTTCAGAATCGGCCTGATCATCACTCTGTTAATGATGTAGCATGCAGTGTTGATGGCTTCGGCCCAAAAGTACCTTGGCAAATCATATTCTGATAACATAGTTCTTGCCATATCCAAAAGAGTTCTGTTTTTCCTCTCAGCAATTCCATTCTGTTGAGGTGTCCTTGGAGCTGAGAAGTTGTGCTCAATTCCTTGATCATCACAGAACTTTGCAAACTTATCATTCTGAAACTCACCACCATGATCTGATCTGATAGACACAATTGTGAATTTCTGATCTTTCTGAACTTTCTTACTAAAGCTGACAAAGTGATCAAATGTATCATCTTTGTGCTCTAGAAAGGATACCCAAGTGAATCTTAAATAATCATCAACTATTACATATCCAAAATTCTTTCCTCCTAGACTGGTAGTCCTCATTGGCCCAAATAGATCCATATGCAGTAGTTCTAAGGGCTTTGAGGTGGTTACTACAGTCTTTGATTTGAAAGAGCTCTTGGTGTGCTTTCCTTTTGCACAAGGTCTGCAAATGCTATCCAATCTGAAATTTACCTTTGGCAGTCCTTCCACTAGCTTTCTCTTTCTGAGCTTGTTCAACCCGTCCAAGCTGTAGTGGCCCAATCTTCTGTGCCACAACTCAGTTGATTGATCTTTACTAGCTGCCAAACACACATCTTGATCCTTGAGTTCCTCGAGATATAGAACATACAAATTTCTTTCTCTGAAGGCTTCAAATATGACTGCACCATCCTTTAAGATACTGCATTTTGATTCTTGAAACTGAATTTGATGGCCTTTGTCACACAACTGGCTGATGCTGATAAGATTGTGCTTTAACCCTTTGACCAGCATAACATTTTCAATTAATGATTTTCCTTTGATGTTCACGGATCCACTTCCTATTACAACTCCTTTTCCATTATCTCCATACGTGACTGTACCTTCTTCAGCTTGGAGATCAATGAAAAACTTCTTGTTGCCTGACATGTGCCTCGAGCATCCACTGTCCAAATACCATTTGGATGCTCTTGACTTTCCCTGAAATTTAAACACTAAATTTTAGGTACCCAAGTTCTTTTGGGTCCTGATGGGTTAGTATCATTGTTTTTCCTTTAATTATCCATTTTTTGTTCTTGTTAGGACAGGTTTCTTTGTTATGTCCAAGTCTATTACAATGAGTACAGCAGGTTATTCTAGTTACTCTTTCAACTGGAGTGTGTTTAAATTTTTTATGTTCTTTATTCTTTTCAGATATAAATTTAGGAGTTGGATAAGTTTTCGAAAAGACTTTGTTTCTTCATTTTCTGAGGGAGTATATCCAAAACCATATTTCTTTTTAGTTGATCTTTTAGCTCCATTTATCATTAGGAGTGGTTTATTATTTGTGAACTTATTTATAGTGTTTGTCAGGTGTTCATTTTCTTTATTTAGTCTTTCTATTTCTGTTTTGAGTTCACTTAAGTCTTCTTGTTTTTCTAGGTTAGTTATTTTTCTGTTTTTCTCTTTTAAATCTTCACACAATAATTCATTTCTTCTTTTGTGTTCAGTTATTTGTTTTTCAAGTTCTTCATTTTCTGTTTTTAGGTCTGAGTTTGTATTTTCTAAACATACTAGATTTTTCTTACTATTTTTAAGTAATTTAGATACTTCTTTATATTTTTCATAGAGTTCATTAAAAGCACTCTCTAGGTTATCGGAATCTGACTCATTGCATGAATCAAAGGAAGAGTCAGAAGTTACCTTATCTTCGGTGTTGGCCATGAGGGCCAAGTTTGCTTCTTCTCCTTCACTGCTCGAGCTTGACTCACTATCTGAGTCACTGCTGTTCTCCCAAGCAGCTGCCATGGCTTTCTTTTTGTACTTCTTAAATCTTCTGAAGTTGTCCTTCTTCTTGTGATCACTCTTTTTGATCATGGGACAATCTGCCTTGATGTGTCCCGGCTTCTTACATTCATAGCATATTACTTCTCCTTTCTTTGGATCCTTTACTTCTGGCTTTCTGAAGTCTTTGTTCCTCTTGAAAAATCTTCTTCCAGACTGATGCTTCTTCTTCTTTGCTAGTATTCTCTGAAGTCTTCGAGACAACATGGCTTCTTCATCATCACTGTCTTTGCTACTGTCACTGTTATCCAAGGATTCCTCTGATATATCATCATTTATCTTGAGAGCATTTGACTGCTTCCTTCTGCTTGAGGATTCTCCTAATCTCTCCATATTTATCTCATGAGCCATGAGAGATCCTATTAGCTTTTCCAATGACATTTGCTTTAGATCATTTGCTTCCTCAATGGCTGTAACATTTGGAGTCCATGATGATGGGAGTGATCTGAGGATCTTTCTGACCATATCTGGTACATTATAAACTTTTCCTAGACCAGCTAATCCATTTGTAATATCTGTGAATCTATTAAACATCTGAGTTATAGATTCACCTGATTGCATCTGGAACCTTTCATACTGAGTCACAAGAATATCAATTCTTGTCTCCTTTACCTTGTCTGTCCCTTCATATGTAATTCTAAGTTTTTCCCACATCTCCATAGCGGATTTGCAGGCTGAAACTCTATTGAATTCTTTCTTGCTTAGGGCACAACAAAGGATGCTCTTGGCCTTGCAGTTCAGAGATATTCTTCTTCTGTCGTCATTTGTCCACTGCGCCTTAGCATTAGTGACTAGAAGATCACCTTCTTCTACAATGGACCAAATTGTATAATCATGGCCTTGTAGGAAGTATTCCATTCTTGTCTTCCAGTAGGTGTAATCTTCTCCATCGAACAAGGGAGGCCTGTTGACTGACTGACCTTCGAAGTTGCTTTGGGCTGCCATTGATCTTTGCTCTTCAGATCGTTGGATCTTCTTCTTTGTCGAAGAGACCCGCTCTAATACCACTTGTTGCCCAGCTAGCTAGCCCAGAGGGGGGGTGAATGGGTTATTAAAATTTGATCTTGATTAAAAAACCTGTTCACTAAAAAGATTACACAACAACTTAAACAGTAGTTAGAGTTAGAGGAAAAAGAATAGCAAACGCACAAAACACAGCCACACGACACAAGGAATTTTATCCTGGTTCGGAACTCCTCTCCACAGGAGACCTACGTCCAGTCCCTGAGCAATACCTCAGGATTTCACTAACAAGGGTACTATCCCCCTCACGGATCCTTACACCCAGTCTCAACTGGTCTTCCTTCAACCTGAAGGGAAAACAATCACCCTGGATACCACCAGGTCTTCCTTCGTCCAGAAGGGTACAACCAATGAAAGGAGGATTAAAGAACACACTTCAGACCCTAGCTAAACTAGCTACAAGCTGAAGCAGACAAGCCTCAAGAGAGAAAAGGATTCAGCAAGGGTTTCTCTCCAAAGACAACACAGGCTCTCACACAAGAGAATCTTCTATGAACACTGAGAGCAGTAGAGCTGCAGGAAAACAATTGGAATGAACGCTTGGCTCTAGCTTGAACTCTAAAGACTCGAGAATTTGAGTTGCTTGCTCTTTTAATAATGTGCACTTTCGTTCCACGTCTCGTTATGCTTCTTCTCCATCTTGAGTCTTTTATTTATACTTCTGATTCAAATTTGAACGTTGAAGTGTCCGTTGTCTCTTATCCTGGTGTACGTTAGACTGTCACCAAGGAAGCTTCTGATCTTCAGTCTTTTATCCTTTAGTACACGCCAGAGAAATGTTTTGGAATCTTGTATCTTGTATCTAACGTTGTACAGATGAGTCTTGTCAGATATCTGCAAGCATATCAACAATAAATAGAGGACAGCTAGGACTGCCTTCGATTGTTAGTTACAGATGGAACATATATTGCAATATATAGCAAGTCTCCGTTCTGTCTAAAAAGTACGCAGACAGAGTAGCATGGAAATGGAAGATATTGTCTGCATGCATGGGAGATACAATCAGAGAGCATTTAATGCGTAGCAGTCAACAGACAAGATATGACTTTGACTTTTCAACGCTATTAAAAGGCATTATACTGATACAGCAAGAAATTCGATATAAATAATCCCGATGCTTTCATGACTTATGAAATCATTATGAGTTATAGCAAGCCGTTATGAACACTTATCAAGTCGTTATGAACTGTAAAGAAATCGTTATGACTATCAAGTAGTTATGAACTGTAAAGAAATCGTTATGACTATCAAGTAGTTATGAACTGTAAAGAAATCGTTATGACTATCAAGTAGTTATGAACTGTAAAGAAATCGTTATGAAAAGTCTTAACAAATCATTGCACAAAGCAAATCGTTATGAGAATCAAAGAAGTCGTTACGAGAAGTAAAGAAATCGTTACGGCTAGAGAGTCGTTGCGAGTTCTAAAGAAATCGTTACGAGGTCTAAAGAAATCGTTACGGCTAGAGAGTCGTTGCGAGTTCTAAAGAAATCGTTACGGAGTCTAAAGAAATCGTTACGGCTAGAAGTCGTTGCGAGTTCTGAAGAAATCGTTATGAGCTCTAAAGGAATCGTTGCAGCATCGATTTGTTTGAAACTGTTCGGTCAGAAAGGAAATCGTTCTGCTTATCAAAGAAGTCGAAATCGTTATGAGATTTAAAGGAATCGTTATGAGATTTAAAGTTCATTAGTCCTATTTTGTTAATCATCAAAAGTTCATTAGTACTATTTTGTTAATCATCAAAAGTTTGGTCATCACATTTATTACAACAAGTATATGTTACATATGAAGAAAGAATGTTGCACCATCTCAAGTGTACGATAGACTCAAAGCACGAATCTTGAGAGACAAGGGGTTGATCAACGTATAATAGAAAAATTCAAAATGAAGTATAAAAAGAAGTTGAAGGAAACAAGTAGGGGAAGATGGACGAAGTGCAATCTTTGAGCAACTTAAGCGATCAAGAGAAAAAAGCTTCTAAGTGTTCTTGTTATCTCTCTCCTATGTCATATTGTAAATGTTTGAGAGAGAGTTGAGAACCTAAGAGAGTGTTTTTATTTGTGCATCCATCTCCTCTCAAGGTTTTAGTCAGGATCAAGGATAGATATTAAGTTCATACTTCTTGAACTTGGTCTCGACATGGTGTCTTTTCTTTTGTAAAGAACGACTGTGTTCTTCCTCTTCTAGAGGGAAGAGAAGACCAAGAAGGGTGTCAAGTGTTGTGACCCTATTAGTGAGTTAGCTTCTGAGGTAGAGAAAAGAAACACATGGTTGATGTTTGTACATTAGGTGTCTTTACTCGGCTGAAAAAGTGTAGTGAGCTACCTTCTTTCCCGAAAAGAGAAGAAGACCAACAGGGGATGTATGTTATAAGTTCTTAGGGGAATGTACCCTAATGTCACTGAAATCTCAAGTGGTTGCTTCGAGACTAGATGTAGGACTAGATGTGAATTCCTGATTATTAAATAAATTCCTTGATAGTTAACTTACTAATTTCCTGACCATTACATAAATTCCTCAATGGCTAATTTATTGAATTCTTGATTATTAAATAAATAAAGTCCCTAATTGTTAATTTGCTAAATTCTTGATAGTTAAATAATTAAGACCTTGGTTGTTAAGTAACTGAGTTTCAAATTACTAATAAACTGAGTCATAAAAAATGATGAAAAAGGGCAAGCCTTAGAATCGAGTTTTAGACTCATTCTAAATCTAGTCCCAATAAGAAGACAAACAGAGTCTTAAAGCAAGTGCCAAAAATTAAATCTTAGATTTAGTGAGAAACAAGTCTTAGTAATAAATGAGTATGAGATAAAACAAAACAAGCCAAAAATGAGTCTCAAATACAAGAGAAAAATTAAGACTTCAAATAAGTCAGAAACTAGCCTCAGATATAAGACAAAAATCGAGACTTTAAACAAATTAGAAAGGAGTCCTAAATATCAAATAGAAATCGAGTCTCAGAAACAAGTCTCAATAATAAACAATTCTCATTAGAAATTAAGTCTCAGAAATAAGTCCTAGTAATAAAATGATTCTCTAACGGAATAGAATGATTCTCTGACTAGATTAAAACTATTCCCTGACCAAATAAAACAATTCCTTGATGACTTAATGACATGAGTCCCTGACTAAATAAAATGAGTCCTTAGCTAAATGAAACGAATGAGTCCCTCACTTAACAAATGAACTCCCTTAATGAAACAAGTCTTAATAACCGACTCTCTAAGATATAGGAATCAACACACCCATCAATATACAAACCATCGATCGACCTAAATCGACTATTCGATCGATCAGTCTAGTTTCCTAGTACCGAAACACTTCTATGAGTCTTATTGGTCGACCTAAATTGATTGTTTGGTCGACCAATCACTTATTCACTATAAAACTTCTATTTTCTCTAATCCTTTTTTCTCTTGGACATATCTAGAGCCATCTAATGCTTAAAACTCTGACTAAAATTCTCTGAGCTATATTTCTTGAGATTCTTGGTTATTAATGACTAAAGAAAACACGAGATCTTTTATCCATAACTAATGTCTAGAAATATAAGGGTTTGGTTAGATCTTGGGACGAGCATCCCAACGTACATGAACTCATGAGAGTTTAATGACCATAGTGTTTGACATTGCGCCTGAGTACTTGGCATGCTAAATTAATCCAAGAAAATCATTTTCGTATTTACTTGCTTTATATGAAATTACTTTAATTATATTGTCACCCAATGGGTGTTGTGCCATGTTGTAGCTAATCCTACTTCCTACTTGATGTTGTATCATGCGTGTACATACGTTTACTTATTTGCTTATGTTCTCTTGTTTTCATTAATACTTATGTTTACTTCCTTTCTTGTTATCACTATCCAACTTATTAATTTGTTAAACACTTAAAGCCTGCTTGGCAAAGAGTTGTAAAGCCTATTGAGCATCTTGTTCATTCAAATATGTATGTGTTTTTTCAAGTGATGAAGAGTAAGAATACACTAATAGGGATAGGCAAAAGTGATGAATATCCTGATGTTATCTAGCTACTGTAATAGTCATTAATAGAGTCTTTTTATTTCTATGAATGTTATGACGGATCCTATGTACTAATTTTGATTAGAGGATGTAATAGACATTTGGTTTTGGTTGGAGTTGAATAAAAGTTTCAGTTGACTAATTTGGAATTAAATTCTAAATATTGTTCAGTGGATGTTATTTAGGTTTGCTCTGTTCAACACAACTAAGTGATATATATGTATCATGTTCGCATCCCGATATTCCATGTCGGGACGTGACGTGATGAATATAAAAGAAGTGTGGTCCAAAAACCCTAGAGAAGCAAGCACAGGCAAAACGAAGTTATTTGGCTCTTGAACCTATATCTTACAAAGAATTGAAGTGAAGGGTAATAAACCACATCAACCAAGTACTATAATTGGAAGAACCAAAGGACGATCAATCTAGGGAAAACAACACACAAAACAGATGTGAGTTTCAATTGTTTCTGAACACTTTGGCCTTGAACCAACTCGAATGCAAACGTATCTACAATGTGCATAAGCTACCATACATCAATGATAAGTCACAAGGAATTCAGATGGCTGCTTCCAAAGATCAAGTAATATGCTCAAATTAAATACTATAAATTTACAGCATATCCTCAAGGCATTATGAGGTAGAAAAACTAATGCAGTCACTTACATGACAGTGAAATGTTTAAAGTCAGCGTTGTACACTCTTTTACATATACATATCCCTTTTGGTGGGAGCACTTCCCAACTAAATAACCAATGCTCACCAGTAGTCCCCACAAGAACACAACCCCTCTCGAAAATGATGAAAACGATTCACATCTCTAACAAAAATCTCTCTTTTAGCAAATTTAGAAATGAACTTTGTGACAGCATGGCAATCCTCACATAACCTCAAGTTTTTGGTGATCCTAATAACCTCTCCACTTCCACTATTAATGAGACCAAAGGCCAAAGCCAGTTTCTCACTGTGACCCAGCAAGATCCGCTCCTTCTCCTCCTGGTCAAGATCATAGAGGACGACATTTGTTTCTGGAACATAACCTGTTTCCTTCATTTCCATTACCAATCTAAGGATCAGAGCATGCAGTTGCTCAATCTGTGGGTTCATTTCATCAACAGACAAAAATGTGTAAACATTCCTCTTCATCTCAATCCAACTGCATCCTGGCAACTTCTGTAAGTTCTGAGCTTCCAGTAACTTCTTCACACGGCCAACTTCTTCCCACATCTTGGCTCCTGCATAGATATCAGCAAGAAGTACAAAATTTCCAGCATTCTTGGGCTCCATCTGAAAGAGGCGTGAAGAAGCTCTTTCAGCCAGCTCTACATGCCCATGTATCCTACATGCACCGAGAAGGGAACCCCACACAGTTGGGCCTGGTTCGATGCGCATCTCTTCAATGATTCTACCTGCTTCTTCTAAATGTCCAGCACGACCTAATAGGTCAACCATGCAAGCATAATGTTCTGCACTGGGAACCAAGCCATGTTCTCGAGCCATAGAATTAAAAAGCCGCTTCCCATCTTCCACTAAACCAACATGGCTGCAGGCACCCAGAACACTAACAAATGTAATGGGACTCGGTGGAATTCCAGCACTGATCATCTCCTGAAACACACGGATAGCTTCTTTGCCAAGTCCGTGAATGCCATAGCCTGAAATCATGGAATTCCATGACACAACGTCCCTCTGGTTGCTGATGCTATCAAACATCTGTCGCCCACTTTCCATATTGCCACACTTCATGTACATCGCGATGAGTGCATTGACCACAGACGGAACTGAATTAAGTCCTCTCCGAAGTATGTAAGCATGCACCATCTTCCCCTGCTCCAGAGCAGACAAACCGCCACATGCCTGGAGGACGCTGACCATAGTAACAGAGTTAGGGAAACTCTTGTGATTCTGGTCTGTATCCTCCGCCATCATTTTGTGGAAGAGCTGCAATGCTTCAAAACTCCTCTCATTCTTCGTGAAACAACTGATCATGGCACTCCAGGAAACTGCATTTTTCACAGGCATCCAATCGAATACTCTCCGTGCGTAGAGAACTTGCCCAATCTTTGCGTATGCGTCCACCAGCGTAGTTGCGACATGAACTTGGGACTCAAATCCGTAACGAAATACGTGGCCGTGGATCTCCCGGATCCTTCTGAAAGCCAGCGAGAAATGAGACGGCACGCAGATGCAGGCCTTGAGCAAGAACGAGTAAGTAAAGCTGTCGAGGGAGACTCCGGAAGCCACCATCTCCCTCAGGAGTGGGAGGGCCTCCTCACCCGCGCCCGCCAAAGCGAGTGTCCTCAGCATCGCGTTCCACACAAAGACCGTCTTTTCGCGAGTCCGCTCGAACACCTGGCGGGCGTCGCCCACGGCCCCAAACTCAGCGTACATCTCGATAAGCCTTGTGGAAAGGAAAGGGTCCTGGTCGTACCCATCATCCACGAGGCGCTGATGGACGGTGTCGGCGAAGGAGGAAGCGTCGTTGCCCCGGCAGCGGGCGCAGGAGAGGATGAGGGCCTCATAAGTCCGCTGGGTGGGGTTGGCCTCTAGGGAGAGGAGCTTCATGGCTTGTCTGAGGTTGCCCTGCCTGCACAGGCATTGGATAATGTGGTTATTGTTCGCGGCGGCGGCGGGGGACAGCGCGGAGGAGACGGGTACGGTGGCGTAGACCCTGAGTGAAGGAGAAGCAGCAACAGCAGCTGGGTTCGCAGAGGGATAGAGGCCGTGGCGGGGATGGTGGCGGCGGACGGAGGACGGACACGAGCAGTGGAGGGGAACATCGGAGCGCAGCCTGTGGGCGAGGGTGATGCGGTGAAGTGGCTGGTAGGGATGGCGGTGGGTGCAGCAGGTAGCTACCATGGACATCATCACAGATGAGGACGACGGCGGGCTCTTCGGGGGAAAGGCGGGATTTTTGTACGCAGTCCATGGCCACCATCCGACCGCGCGTTGTGTCGACCCGGTCCGGAAAGGAATCGGCGTGGGTTTCCATTGGGATCCTGAGGGAGAAATATTTAGTGCACTGAGATGTGGCACATTCAAGAGGTTGTGCCATTTATCTATGAAGATTTAAAAAAATAAAAAGTGGAGGAGATATTAAAATTCTTCAAAGATAATGACATTTCTAGTGAATGAGTCTAATTTAGTACATGTTTTTTTATTATATGCATTAAATATTTCTCTTCCTAAACGCAAGTTGGTGGTGAAAGACTTTGAGATATTTTAATTAAATAATTATGGGAAACTATCATGTAGGTAATTTCATAATTGACTTACTGAGATTGTCCAATTATCTTAGAATTTGCCGTTGGCAATGCTGAATTTAATTTCGACATTGCAAATCTTAACATTGAATTTGGTGCTGACAATGTCAAATTCAACATAGTGGCTAACGCCGAATAGTTATAGATAAAACTAAACAAAGATCGAGATGTCATCAGTATAACTGCAAGGGGTGATGAGATTAAGAAAATGTTAACTATTCTAAAAATTGAAAGAAAGGAAGCAATAAGCATACCTAGTTAAGAACACATCAATCTTACCAAACGCCCTCAGAACTCAACCAAGCCAGATGCGCTCAAAATGTGACAATCACCCTTGGCGCCTTCTGCTTCTGAGATAGAAGAGTGCCTTTTCTGATCACTCTTCAGTTGGACAAAGAGCAAGGGTCTTCTATTTTTCCGGTTTTAATGAAACCTATCAAAGTGATCCAAAGGGGAGAAAGCCCATAAGAAATAGCAACATCCACTCTTACAAGATATAAATCAGAATAACATGGAGGAAACACATCGAAAAAGGTTTAAACCCCTGGTAGGGAGAAAATGGGGGGTGGGGGGGAGGAGGGTGTTCGTGTTGGATTGAGATGACACTTTAGATGTCCTAGAGGAAGGTGAATAAGACTTCTTACACTTTAAAAATTTATCTAAAAATAGATAACACTAAATAGTAATGTTAGTACTTAGTGTAGTGTGTGTGAAACAAGTGTAGAACTTGGCGGAACAAATCACAAAAAGTGCACATAGATTTATCCTGATTCGGCCCTCCTATCAATCAGGAGTCTTACGTCCAGTCCCCAAGCACCCCTTGAGATTTTCACTAACTGCCAAGAACACTTGGCCTTCTCTTAACCTGAGAGGTATCACAACTCACTTACACCCAAGCAAGTCTTCTTCTCCTTTCGAGTAAGAAGGAAACCCACTATTTCACCTCAGTCAGGTACTTCTTTTATGAGATCAGAAGCAACTCACTGGTACACACCTCAAAAGGTCTTCCCTTCACAAAGGGGTATTA
The DNA here is from genome assembly GCA_014218235.1 of Colocasia esculenta. NCBI lineage: Eukaryota > Viridiplantae > Streptophyta > Magnoliopsida > Alismatales > Araceae > Colocasia > Colocasia esculenta. The sequence continues at coordinate 100,191,189 of CM024753.1, forward strand.
CAACCACCTACAACCGTAGGTCTTCCCTTTACAAAGGGACACTACAACCAACTACAACAGTAGGTCTTCTCTTCACAGAGGGGCACTATAAGGAACAAACCCCCTACTGGTTACAACACAGAAACAAACACAGTGTGTCTGCTTAGATGAAAAAGCAAACACAAACGGTCAGAAAGATATACAAGTATGAATGGAATCTCTGACTCTTTCTGACTCTAAATGTAAGACCTGGCCCCTTGGGCCCTTCTGCCCCATCCTCAGGGTCGCGACAGACGCTCTGGACGCGACATGGTCGCGCCAGAGTGGCCTGCCACAACGGGCTTGGTGACGCACCGCACCCGGCCATCACATTCTTGTCGCGACGGGGTGGCCGTCGTGTCCTTGTCACGGCGTCTGATAGTGTCGTGACTACTTTTCTGACAGACGTGACCACTGTCCTGTCTGTCAGAACGGTCGTGTCGGGTGGCAAGAGTGTACAACGTTGACGCGACCTGGCCAGCCATCGCGTTTACTTTTCCCGGTCTTAGAGGTTTGTCCGCTTTTGAGGTCGCGCCGGGGGTGGCAGCCGTGACATGGTCGCGATGCCTATGGGCGTGGCAACTTGGTTGTTGTCACGCCGGGTCACCCCGTCGCATCTTGAAGGCCGTCAGTTTAAAATGAAGCCGCACCCCATTCTTTCCCTCTCGCCCTTTCTCTTCTCCGTCTTCCCTCTTCTCCCCCTCTCGAGCTCCCTTGCGTTTTCTAGGTGGTTCCTCGTACTCGGGGTGCTCGTGCTGAGGTGGTGTCGTCCCGTTCATGTAGGGGACGTGTTCGTGTTGCTTGGAGCGAGGAGGAGGTGGTCATTCCTACATGAAGGCCCCAACAGGTCGGCTCTTCTTGGAGGTAGGGACCCTTGATCCTCTCTCCCTAAGCATGCTCCCCTCCCTCGAGAGACGGTGTTTCCTCGTGGTTTGGGGTTGTGGGAGTGTGATGATCATGCTCGTGCTTGAGTGAGATTTCCATTGAGCATAGATTCTCGTGAATCCATGTTTATGGTGTTTTAAGGGTGCTTGAGTGATTTACAGCTTTCATACATGTTGAACATGCTCCCCTCCCCCTTGTGGAATGTGTGTATTGTGTTTTTGGGGTGGTTCCCGGGAGGACTGCTCCAGAACCCCCTTGGCTGAAGACGCGACCACTATAGAGGTCGCGATCTTGTCGCGACGGCCTGGTCAATCGCGACATGATCACGACGCTCTTGGGCGTCGCGACCTGGTCACGTCGGCTTGGGCTGCCACGACAGCGTTGCGACAGGGTAGGGCGTAATGACAAGGTTGTGACGGCCCGATGCATCGCGACTATAGCCGAGAGACAGGTTATGGTCTTGCGAAGTACCGTGCTTTGTTAAGTCTTCACTATTTCTGCTTCTTTTACTGTACCTGTGGCACCTGTGCTAGTTCCCTAGTATGGTCCTACACTAGTCATCGCCCAGTGCTTGGCACTTGAGGTCCAACTAAACTCCAATTTCATTAATAATCCATCAAATATCAATTACATCCATCTATCAGAGGCATAACTAGGACCCAAAGTACTTTATTCAAATTCAAACTAATACATACTGACTAAATGACTACTAATCTAACTAACTACTATGCCATGATAGCTGATCGGGTCACCCCTGAGCAACATCCTCATCAGTCCCATCCTCGTGAGTGTGGTCATATCCATCCGACTCACCTAAAACACATGAAATAAATATGTAGGATGAGCGAATAACACCAAGTAGGACTTAATATCTGGTAAAAACAAGTATGCTTTACGTGTTTAATGTCTTTATGAGGCAAGATACTAGAACGAGTAGTCATGTATAGTCAAGAGAACGACGTAACAAGATAACGTGAAACAATACCACAATCACAAGAGTATAACATCACAAGAATTGGCCATATCACAAGATAGCAAGTAAACTAGTCACGATAGTAAGTATGGGTTGGTTGTCTTTCAACCCCGAGTTTAAGTAACAAACAAATGATTGATTGATTGCCATAGATCAAATCTTACGTGTCATGCGTTAGGTGTATGCCATCACCCAGATCATTAGACCCTCGCGAGTTATAGCCTTTCAGGTGCTCCTCCCAAGGACCAGACCGGGCCCTTATAATGTTGCCTTGCATAGTCATGTTTGTTATCTTAGATAATCAATTTGATGGCCAAATAGGGTACCAAGAATAGATGAGAGTAGTAGATGAACTTGATGAGTGTGTAGAGTGAAAATGAACGGATGAGAGTAACGAGATAGTAGATGAGATCGGGTACACTCGTAAAACAACGTGAAACATCGATAGTAATAGTTGCACAGCACTCGGTCGGGTGCCGATAGTCTAGTAACAAGTCACCACCGCCCACTAGTCGTGCTACGAACACAGGCTAGATGGTCTAGCATGATCACGAGGTAAGAAGGATAGACACTAAGGCCATGGTCGTGCTGATCCCTAAGGTGTAACGAGTTTTAAGGGTAAAACCAGCTCGTCGACTAAGGACGTGCACCAAAGCCAAGAAGACTTACGGAGGTCTTGACAAGGAGTCCCTGGTCCTGTCAGGAGTCTTCCCAACGGAGAGGTGGTCCATGCCAAGAGAGTGTGTAGAAAACTAGGGTCCGTTGTGCCTCGAGTGGTCGAAGGCTGAGGGAAGCGGTAATAGTATATAAAATGCGCGAGTAAAACAAAGACAAGTGTAATTATTTAAATAGGGAATTTAGTAATTAATTTCACTTAATTACCAGATACATTATTGAGTAATTTAATAGAGTTTAATGGCAAACAAGATTGTTAAGTGTGTGCAAGTGTAAGAAATCAAGAGAGCATGTATGGTTGTGCATATAGTTTTTAAAATTAATTAATTTCATGGAGATTTTATCCATTTACATTTAACAAGTCGAAATTAATCATGACGGTACTTAATTGGGGTTAATCAGGGTTTATATATCATTAATAGCAGGGTTATAATGGTAATTTAGGGTTTCGGCCGCAACAGTCAGGTCACGACGAGGGTGACCGACGCGTTGACTGGTCAGGTCGCGATGGGCATAACCGTCATGTTTAGGTTGCGACGGGTCGATCCGACGCGATCGGGTGCCAGCTGAGACACCGATGCGACGACATGTGTACGCATCGCGACAGGTCAGCGGCACGTCCAGGTCGGGATGACCTGCTGAACAGGTCGCGACACAGGGTCCCGCTGCGTTAAGAACACGACGCGATATCCTATCGCGACGAGGTTGAGAACGCGACCTATCGGACCATCTCGTTCTCAGAGCCTCGGCCCGAGCTCTGGCTGATGGCATTTCCCTTTTCCAATTTAGGTCCAAGCCATCCAACACGACACAGTGCACATTAAAAATCCATATCAAATTGCATGATGGTCCAAAAATCATGAAACAAGTTTTAAACGATAGGAAACATGGAGATCTATCACTGAGCATGTTTAATTAGAAAGAAATTACATGTAAGACATGCTTTGAATAGGTTGATCTTCGGTAACCTAATCATTCACACTCATGGAAAAATGATTTAATTGGTAACGAATACAGGATAGAAATTAGGGAAAATAGGGGCACTTGAAAGCTAGTAACAAGTAGTATTTATGAGAATAATCTCACGGCATGAGATCGAGTACAAGCATGGATCTAAGGTAAACAAAAGGGTTCGGGTACAAGATGATGATAGGAATTCACAGAATTAATTCTCCCTCATGGATGAACAAAAATAACGAAACTAGAGGGCTTTTGTAGAGGATCATGAGGGCTACCTAGTGTTAAAGTTTCATGATTTGTGCTTGAGAGATTGCCTACATTTCATGTGTTTAAGATCCTAGGGCTTGATGACGAAAAGAACATAGAAAAACCCTCCTTGTTCCAGCCTTCTCCTCCCTTGCTCCTTCGTCCACAGCCTTCTCCTTCGTCCTCCAGAGCTCCAACAATGATCTAGGGGGTGATAGGGCCGAGATTGGGGTGTTTTGTATGTTTAAAGAGTCCAACCATCTTCAAACTCTTCTCTCGTCTACAAACTCCAAAAATTAATAATTATCTCCTATTTTCCTTGCCATTATCTACCTAATAGGATGGGGAGAGGGCTAATTTGGTGGGTAATGGGTTAGGATAGGTATAGAACTCTTCTTTTGGATATTTATGGGTTATTTAGTATTTATCTCAACCCATTTGTTTTATTAATTAATTAGATACGAATTTCACTTAGTTACCTCTCCTCCCATGATGGGCTTTTCACAATTGGGCCCAATCTATTAGGTTTGGACCACTAGTTTAACCAATTACCAATTTAGCTTAGTGGGTATTGATTTAATTCCCTTAGATTCTATTTATTCCATTTTTATTCCAATTAAGTCTATTTTTCTCATTTATTTAATTAAATTTTTTATTTTGTTTGAAAATTAAAAATCAAGGTTGCTACATCCTCCCCCTCTTAAAAAGAATTTGGTCCCCAAATTCATATGATCATGAGAGGAAGAGTGACTTACTGAACAATTTCGAATAATTCCGTCGCATGGTTGCTTCGGGTTCTCACGTGGCTTCTTCCATTTCATTATTTCTCCACAGTATCTTGACCACGGGTATAGCTTAATTCCGAAGTTGTTGCATCTTCTTGTCCAAGATCTTCATTGGCCTCTCTTCATAGGTCATATCTTTGTTCAAAATGATATCATCATAGCTGATTACGTGTGACGGGTCATACACGTACTTCCTCAGCATTGACACATGGAAAATATTATGTACTGTTGAGAAATTGGGAGGTAGTGCCAGTCGATACGCCACCTCGCCAACTATATCCAATACCTCAAATGGACCTATAAATCTTGGTCTTAGCTTGCCTTTCATTCCAAACCTTTGAAATCGTCGGGTCGGGGATACCTTCAACATCACATGATTTCCGATTTCAAATTCTAAATCTCTTCGCCTTTTATCAGCATAGCTCTTCTGCCTGGACTGAGCTATCTTAATCCTATCTCCGATGATCTGTATATCCCTGCTAGTGTTCTGCACCATATATGGTCCCAGCCATTGCTGTTCACCAACTTCATTCCAACACACTGGCAATCTGCAACTTCTGCCGTACAGTGCTTCGAATGGTGCCATCTTAATGCTGGCCTGATAACTGTTGTTGTAGGCGAATTCAATCAGGGATAACTGCTCATTCCAATACCCTTCAAAGTCTATGGTGCAAGCTCGCAACATATCTTCTACTATCTGATTTGCCCTTTCTGTCTGCCCATTAGTCTTCAGGTGGAATGTTGTGCTAAAGTTTAGCTTGGTGCCTAATGTAGTCTGAAGTCCCTTCCAGAATCTAGAAGTGAACCTAGGATCATGATCTGAGACAATGGACATGGGAACTCCATGTAATCTTACTATTTCCTTTACATATAAAGCTGCTAACACATCAACACTCCAAGTTCTTTTGATTGCCAAGAAATGTGCGAACTTCGTTAATCGGTCCACAATGACCCATATAGCATCGAGTCTACCACGAGTTCGGGGTAAACCCATGATGAAATCCATTCCGATGCTTTCCCACTTCCATTCCGGTATGTCTAGGGGCCTAAGTATACCCACTGGACGACGATGCTCTGTTTTTACCTGCTGACAGGTGAGGCAGTGCGCGGCATGCTTGGCCACCTCACACTTCATATTGGGCCACCAAAACGACCTTTTCATGTCTTGGTACATCTTGGTTGCGCCTGGGCGAATTGTATACTTGGTCTTGTGGGCTTCGTCCATCAGCTTTCTCTTCAACTCTTCATTGTCAGGCACACATGTCCTAGCTTGGAATAATATCCTCCCATCCTCAGAGATGGAGAAATCGGGTCTGTCAGCTATGGTCTCCCTGACTCGAACTAGGAATGGATCATTAGCTTGCTACTCTCTGATCTCGACAAAGATGTCGAGTTAAGCTCTAAGATTAGCCACTAACATCTGATCACTCCTCTGCTCGATGTTTAGATCTAGACTGGCGAATTGCTCAAGTAATTGCATCTCGCCCATGACTAAACAGCATAAAGAAGCTACTGGCTTCCTACTTAGTGCATTAGCTACTGCATTACCTTTTTCTGGGTGATATTGAATGTTGAAATCAAAATCCTTCAAGTACTCTAGCCATCTCCGTTGTCTCATATTAAGTTCCTTATGAGAAAATAGGTACTTCAGACTCTTGTGGTCGGAGTAGACAATGAATTGTTCTCCATACAGGTAATGCCCTCAGATCTTTAGCGCAAATACCACTGCGGCTAGTTCTAAATCATGGATAGGATAATTTGCTTCATGTGGATTCAACTGCCTTGAAGAATAAGCTATCACCTTCTCATTCTACATCAACACGTAGCCTAGACCGATTCCCGATGCATTAGTGTAGACTGAGAATCCTTCGCCCTCGACTGGTAACGTGAGGACAGGTGCAGATGTCAAGAGTTACTTCAGGGTCTGAAAGCTCTTCTCGCACTCCTTGCTCTAGACATAGGGGTTCTATTTTTGCGTAAGGTGAGTAAGAGGTACAACTATCTTGGAGAAGTCTTTTATGAACCGTGTGTAATAACCATCCAGTCCAAGAAAGCTTCTGATCTCGGTAACATTGGTCGGTCTTTCCCAGCTGAGTATGACTTCTTCCTTGGAAGGATCGACGGCTATACGATCCTTAGAAATGACATGGCCTAGAAAAGACACCTCCTTGAGCCAAAATTCACACTTGCTCAATTTGGTGTAGAGCTTGTTATCCCGCAAGATCTGCAGAGCGATCCTCAGATGCTCCTCATGCTCTTCCTTGGTCTTGGAATATATGAGAATATCATCAATAAACACCATGAAGAACTTGTCGAGGTATGACCGATAAATGTTGTTCATCAATTGCATAAAAGCTGCAAAAGCATTGGTTAGTCCAAAAGGCATGACTACGAATTCATAGTGACCGTACCTGCTCCTGAAAGCTGTCTTGTAAATATATGCATCCTTTATTCTCATCTGATGATATCCCGATCTAAGGTCAATATTAGAGAAATACTCAGCTCCTGAGATTTGATCAAATAGTTCGTCAACGCGAGGCAGAGGGTACTTGTTCTTGATAGTGAGATTATTCAACGACCTGTAGTCGATACATAACCTCAGAGATCTGTCCTTCTTCTTGATGAACAACACCGGTGCTCCCCAAGGATAAGTACTTGGTTGAATGAATCCCTTTTCTAGAAACTCCATCATTTGCTCCTTCAACTCTTTCAATTCAGCGAGGGACATTCTATAGGGTTGGCATGATACCGGTGCAGCTCCAGGTATGAGATCAATTGAGAAATTTACATCTCTTTCTGGTGGAATGCCTGGCAGCTCATCGGGAAACATGTTGCGGTATTCTTGTACTATATGCATGTTTGATATCTTGGATACTTTCTTTTCAACCACAATTGCGGCAAGAAATGCCACACAGCCCTTTCTTATCATGTTCTGTGCTTTTATAGCAGAGATGAGAGACAAGTGCCTCTTGTGTCTACATCCCGTGAAGGTCAATTTAGGGAATTCACTAAAGGAGATCTTCCCTCTTCTACAGTCCACGATAGCCCCATACGTGGACAGCTAATCGACTCCCAGAATAACATTGTAGCCCTCCATGGGCATACAGATCAGATCGGCTCTCAAATTGAGTTCACCAATCCTTACATTAGCTAATGGAAAATACTTATTCAGTTGAGCTTTTTCTCCCAGTGGGGTAGTGACAGGTAATTCAAATGCCATAGATGTAGGCTTTTCATTTAATATATCAGCAAATGCTTGTGATATGAAAGAATGGGTTGCGCCAGTATCAAACAAAACAAATGCTGATTGGGAAAAGACCGGTAAAGTACCTTCAACAACTCCACCTTCTTCGGTGGTTTCCACCTCTCGTAGGGCCTGCAGTCAGCCAGGCTTCTTCTATCCAACTAGACGCTTCACTTTCTCCTGCTCCTTTAGCACAAGACACTTAGAAATGCGGTGACTACGATTTCCACATCGTAGGCAAGCGCTTGCTTTTCTCCAGCATTCAGTGACAGTGCGACCAGGCTTGTCACAATGCTCACAGTTGGTCTTGTTGGTGTTTGGGGGAGTAGGTGCGACGACCCTCATTATACCGGTACGGTTATACCAACCCACGTCGGTATAGCAAGCGTCATCACAGTGGGACATTTACCTAACAATGACATTCAGCTGAGATACACATGAATATAGAACAGAGTAGCGGAAGTAAAAGAACCACCGTCTTCATCCATTCATCATCCACATTTAACATACATGATTCAATAACATTTAAAGAGATAAAAATCCACATAATTCAAATTGCTGAAAATTTAATACATAAATTTCCACACTTATACATTCTTCCATGATAAAGATAGTACAAGGTTCAATTTACATACTATGAAAGTCACAAAATGTCACTAGAATTCCAGCAACGCTCTAATCTCTGCGCTCGGAGTTGGTCTCCAACGTCTCCTCTACTAGTGTCTCGTCACCAACTACACCTGTACGCCGAAGCAAGTAGTGAGTCTAAAAGACTCAGCAAGTAACTCTACACATACCATACATGTATATGTCATAGCAAGTTTTACATACGTATTTACAAGACACAACATGTAGCATGCTTATCATTAAAAATTTACAACCTATCATGGTAGTTCCATTAATGAAACACAAATTCATGCTTTCAGATTTTCTAAATCAAATCTCCTATCTCATGCTCTCTAATCATTCCTACACATAGAAATTCTTCTTTCAATTAAACTAAAACATGGAAGCAATTTAGCAAGACTAGTTTACATGCATGGAAGAAAACATTTCTAACATGGTTACTACTTATTCCTACATATGCATAAGACCACTTCACATGCTTTAAGCTTGTTGTTTTGATGTGGTTTAACACTTTACAATTTAACACCCGAAAATTTCATTCTCATTCAAACCACAATGTGAGAGTAACATACATGGAATGATTTACACATAAATAAGGATTGTCCCTAGCATGGATTCTACGCATTGAACACATATAAGATATCACCGTAACCACATTCATATTGCTGTTATAATCATGATTTCAGACCCTCATATCATGGATTTCAATCTCCCATCCTCACATTTTGGTTTCACATTTTTATACAATTTCTTGTTCACATCTTTCACACTTTACACATGTGCTTTTACAGATTGTTCACATTCACATTTTTCACATGAACACATACACATTTACACATTCACATTTAGTGCCGTGACACATAGTCCAAACCACCAAAGAAGGACACAACACATCACATCACATAGACGCCATCTAGGCAATACAATGGCGACTCTTGGACTGCGCAGACCGGGAGAACAAGTCTCCACCCTAACCAGTGGTACTTGTCCACCTCTAGGATTTCCCCCTAATGCCCTTAGGGTCACTACACATTGAACCTTCTCAGGGGGACTTTTCCCTGATACAGTTCCACTGCCCTCTGTGGAAGCAATGTCACACTTGGCACAATTTACACATTACACGTTTTTACCGTTTTTAACACATAGGTTTACACATGTCACTCTCAATTCATTCACTTTCTCACTCACATGCACACTTCTCTATTTTTCCTAACATGGCACTATAATTACAGAAGTTTAGTACTCAGGAAAATTTACTAATCAGGTTGCTATATGTAAAATCAAATCATTTTACGAAGGCATGCATTAGTTTCACATTTATACATAGAAATTTCATATTGCATCATATGCTGGTCCAAATGACCTGAAATTTTAACCACATGCTATTTTCGAGTTTAGAATCCCTCATTAAAATTTTCAGATTTTTCTGACTCCAGATGAAATTACAGAAAATTAACCATCAATTCCACAATAATATTCATAATACAATTCAACATGGAGTTAAACAAAATCACAAACTTTAACAGATCACAGTCTGCACCCTAGTATGCACAGGGTCACAGAATTGTTCCCGGATTTATTGATTAACACGCAATTTACTGGAATTTAACATGACCTGCGCATGATTTCTATTTTCCCAAAATATAATTTTTAAATAATCATACAACATGGGAAAAATGTCAGAAACTCAGAACACAGATAGTAACATGCATACATGGTCTAACAAATTTGGGCAACAAAACTTTGCCACTGATCATTAGGATCATGGTGAATACACATGGCCATTCTTTTCGCATACACATTAGATAAACAATTAAACTTAACCACCCACGATATAGGTGTATATTCATTCTCCCATTCATCACATTAGCTAGTGTACGTAGTATATAAGAGTTACATTATATCCTCATCGCAAAACACGTCGAAGTTAATCATATAAGAGGGTAGAACAGTTCATTGTTCTGTCCAGATGAACCTGGCGGCGGTCTGTGGCCGCTAATTCAATGTCAACGGCATAATCGATGGACGCTAAGCATGATCTTAGCGGCAAGGGACATTGTCGTTAATGTCAAGTCTGTGCAGAACACAGACCCGAGCTCTAAAGATGGGATGAATTTGGGGGTCTAGGACACGAGGGAAAATATACAAAAATAGTAAAACCATCCTAGACACATACAGGGACGTTATGGGTAGGGTACTTGCCTTTTAGAAACACTTCTAAGGGATCAAAGGTGTTGGTGAAGCCCTCCTTGGGCAGTCCCAAGAAGTTCCTAACCAGTCCCCAAGACAGCTTCCCTCCGGGTTCTTGAGCAGTCTCCACAGCAAGTCGAGGTCGGGGAAGCCTTCCTCGATGATCCAGCAAGCTCCTTGATGCAGCAAAACCCCGGAACAAGCTTTAGATCTTCAGATTTAGGTTTGCAAAGATGGGGTTTTCCTCACAGACCTCTAGGGTTTCCTCTTCTTCCTCTTTTGCAAAAAGGCAAAGAGGAGGGTTAGGGAAGCATTTCGGGTTCAGATATAAGTGAGAGGCTTCTCCTGTCCCGAAATGTTGATGTGAACCCCATTCAGACCATTGGGGACAGCTCCCCAATGGTTGGGGTGGCTTATTCCTGGAATTCCGGGCTCTGCAATGCATGCAGGTCAGAGAAGTTGGCGTCCACATCGCTAGACGCTAGGGTTAGTGTTGGCGTCCATAGGGTTGACGCTGACACCACATCGACGTCATGATATTGATGCCAATCTGGCCTTCAGCCAGAAGTGTAAGACCCTCGAATTTCCGTCGTATTTTTCGTATTTATGTGTGTATATTGTGTTGAGTATGTATGTACGTATTTACGTAGGTATTAAAATAGTATAATTACCTGTACATGTGTTTATATTAAACGTAAATAATGTATGTATTGCATGGTGATAGTATGAATATAATACCACGTACATATTGCATGTATAGAAGCTTGGTGTGCATGGTTTCTGCATAAATTAGGGTTCTGGCCGAAGGCCCTATTGGCGTCAATCCCCTGGCCGTTGAGGTGGTGTTAGCGTCCAGCCCTGGACGCCAACCCAAATTCCAGCGTCCAGCGATCTGGACGTCAACTTCTCTGGCCTGCATGCGCAGCAGAGCTGCAAACTTCTGAAGCAAGGCATGGCAACCATTGGGGGGGATGTCCCCCAACGGCTCTAAGGCTGTCTAATCGGCATGGTGAGTGGGTGAGGGGCTCTCCTACACCCTGAACCCGAGTTGGCCTCTCCCCACTTCTCATTTCACCCTTGCAAGAGGAGAGAAGAAGAGAGAAAAACCCTAGAGCATTCTGTGAGAAAACCCCATTTTAGAACCCTCAAATCCGATCCCTTGAGAGCTGGATTGGAGATCTTCTGCATCAAGGAGGGAGCTGAAGCAAAGGGGAAGGATTCCACATCATCCCCTCGGCGTGGAGATCACCCAGAAGCCCGGAGGAAGGCGATCTTGGAGGCACTTCTGCAACTTCTTGGAACTGCCCAAGGAGGTCTTCTTCGAGCCATAAATCTCTTGAAGGAATTTTAGAGAGGCAAGTGACCTATCTATGGTGTCCCCGTATGAGTCTAAGTGGTTTTTGACATTTTTATGGAATTTTCCTCGAGTCCTAGACCCTCCAATTCACCCAAGATTTAGAGCTCGGGTCTGTGTTTCTGCACAGACCTGAGTAAACGGCAAGGTCCCTGGACGCCCAGTTCATCCTTGGCGTCCATCGATCATGCCGCTGACTCTGAGTCAGCGGCCAGAGACCGCCGTCTAGTTCTTATGGACAGAACAGTGAGCTATTCTGTCCCTCGTGTACATTAATTTCGGTATGTTTTATGCGATGAGGATATATTGTACACCTTATACTCTACGTATATTGTGCATTGTGGTTGTGGATGAATGTGGTGTATGTGGGGTAATGATGTCTTGCCAACTTGTGAGCATGACTTGTAGGCCGTTTTGCAAAATCCATGATTTATGATTTAGATTAATGTGAATGCCTTAGTTTCAGTTTGATCATGAAAAATAGTGGGTCAGTATATGTGTTTGCAGATTTTAGTAAATGTGAAATTTGTAAATAAGCTCGGTTCGGAAAAAAAATGAGAACATGTAAAATGGTTGTGGTAATTGATTTATAGATGTATGAATTAAGGTGATGTTGTATTCTAAAATCATGCATATATGTTAGTAGTCTCTGTGCAAAACAGTAAGTGGATAAATTGCAAAATGTGTTAGACCCATGTTAGCTTAAGTTGCGAATAATATGCTAATTAGGTGTTTGACTTTCTGTAAATCCTATTTAGCTCAGAAAAATCTGAAAAATTGAGGGTATGTTTTGGAACCCGAAAAAAGCATGTGGTTAAAATTTCAGGTCAATTGGAACCGTAAATAAAAAGTTATGTGTTTTCATGTGAAATGTGATAATTCGTGCATATGATCGAAATGTGATTTGATTTTTGTTTAAACCCAGCATGATTGGTGTGTTCACTGTGTGTTGAACCTTGAAAACTCTGTAGTACCATGTTAGGAAAAACAGAGGTGTTCATGTGAGTAAGAAAGTGTGAATGTGATGAAGAGTGTCAAGTGTAAAACCATGTGTAAAACGGTAAATGTGTAAAAGTGTAAACTGTGCCAATGTGATACTGCTTCCGAGAAGGCAGTGGAGGCGTATCAGGGAAAAGTCCCCCTGAGAAAGTTCATTGTGTTAAGTGACCCTAAGGGCATTAGGGGGAAATCCTGGAGGTGGACAAGTACCACTGGTTAGGGTGGAGACTTGTTCTCCCGGTCTGCGCAGTCTAAGAGTCGCCATTGTATTGCCTAGATGGCGTCTATGTGATGTGATGTGTTTGTGTCCTTCTTTGGTGGTTTGGACTATGTGTCACGGCACCTAAAATATGTGTAAAGTGAAATGTGTAAAGTGTATGTGACCATGTGTAAATGTGTAAGTGATATGTGAATGTGTATGTGTAAAGTGAACCATGTGAAAGAGGAAACTAGTGTAAAGAAAAATGTGAAATCTTAGATATGTAAATGTGTTATAGAAACCATGTGAAACTAAATCTGAAACCAAGTGAATTCAGAAAATGCATGTTATTATTCTCATGTTTATGTGTGCAAAAGTGTTTAGAATCCATGTTAGGAACAACAAATGAGTATGTGAGTAAAATGGCATGATGGATTGTTCATGTGTTATGTTTAAGCAACGTTGTAGCTTTCATGTGTAGGTTTATAGTCATTGGACCATGTGAAACCAGCAACCTAAAGCATGATAAAAAGTTATGTATGTACTTAAGAACATGTGGAATCCATGCTAATTATGTTCCCCGTTCATGTATGTAAATTGTTCATGTCAATAGCTCTCACGTTTTGATTAAAGTCTCATGAGTGAATTGAATAGAGACCATGTGATAGGTGAATGTTATTTTTGAAATCTGAAAGCATGCGTTATGTATAAAATTGTAGAACCTTCATGATAGGTTGAAAACTTAAATGGACTAGCATGCTATGTGTTGCAAATTGTAATGTGCGTGTAGAAACCACTAGAACTTGTACGTGTATATCATGCATAGTGTTACTTGCTGAGTCCCTGGACTCACTCCTTGCTTCGGCGTACAGGTATAGTTGGTGACACAGTACCCTCGGTGGAGGCAGCAGAGACGGACTCCGAGCGTGGAGACTAGCCAGTTTTTGAGTTCTTTGTGATTGTGTACTTCATAGTATGTACTTGAACATTGTATTAGAATTATCATTAAAAGAATGTAATATGTGGACATTTTGTATCTCTATTTCAGCAAATTAAATCATGTGAATTTTAGTTCCTTTTTGCAAATTGTAAACTGCATGTATGTTTAATGTGGATGATGAATGAATGGAGATAGTTCTCTTTTACTTCCGCTACTCTGTTATATATATTCGCGTGTATCTCAGCTGTTTGTATCGTTGGGTAAATGTCCCACTGTGGCTGGCAGCACTCGCTATACCGACGTGGGTTGGTATAACCGTACCGGTATAATGAGGGCCGTCACAGAGATTGGTATCAGAGAGACCGGTTGAGATTACACATGAATATAACTAAGTCATCATCCCCATTGCATGCTAAGTATGTCCACATGTGTAGAAAACACTAATAAGAAGTGACAAATAGATAAGAAAATGGTTAGAAAACTTAGTAACCTAGCTCTAATGGTGGCTGAAATTTTATTACAGCCATGGCTTCCCGTGGATGACGTGGAGGTGCGCCAGCTCGCAACGACGAGCAGAGGCGTGATGATCAGGCGGAGCAACAGGCCCCAGCACCACGAGGCCCTGTGCTTCCCCCACCGCCGCCTGTGGATTATGGAGTGTTCATGCAAGGTCTGGTGCAGGCCATGCAGACCCAGGCACACACTCAGGCAGCACTCCAGGCCCAGTTGGAGGCCCAGGTAAAATAATAAAACAACTAAGTAGTCTGCTATTTGAATTGTATGATATTGTGTTTATTGTATATTGCTTGTTGTTTAATGTAGCAGGCTCAGGCCCCAGCTCAGGACCATGGTGGACCTTCCATCATGGAGCGATTCAAGAGGATGACCCCACCCTCTTTTAAGGGGGAGAGTGATCCGCTTTTGGCAGAAAGCTGGATGAGGGAGATCGAGAAAATCTTCCGAGCTATCAGGTGTCCTGATGAGGACAAGGTGACCTTAGCCACCTACATGCTACAGGTATGTTTTGGTTTATGCTTGTATGTTGTTTGTCAAGTTAGAAATTGTTGGTTAGTGCTTATGAAGGTGTATTGCAGGAGAGAGCTGATGTATGGTGGTCCTCCCTACTGCGTACGCGCTTCGAGGACGGAGCAGTAGATGTGGCATGGGACATGTTCGTGAGGCTCTTCCGAGCCAAGTTCGTCCCAGAGCACATCCAGGACAAGATGGAGCAAGAATTCCTTTCCCTGATGCAAGGATCAATGACCGTCCTGGAATACGAGGCAAGGTTTTCTGAACTCTCTAAATATGCACCGCACATAGTAGAGGATGAGCGCAGGAAGACCAAGAAGTTCGTGATGGGTCTCAAACCATCACTGAGGACGAGGCTCGTGGCGTTCGACCACCGCACGCTAGACGAGGCCCTCAGCGCAGCCTGCAGACAGGAGGGAGAAATGGAGCAGTATCTGGAGGAGAAGAAGGCTTCGCAGAAGAGGCCGGCAGCGACATTCCAGCGGCAAGATAAGAGGAAAACGGTGTACCAGACACCGCAGAAACAAGTGGCAGTCAGCAACTATCAGGTACCCTCTGTACGTTCCCCCGGTGCGAAGAAGGAGTGTCCCCATTGTGGGAAGACCCATGGAGGTTCGGAGTGTTGGTTAGTAGCGGGTAGATGCCTAAAGTGTGGGAGCAGCGACCACAAGATCAAGGACTGCCCGAGGCTTCAGCAGGAAGCTCAGCGAGGAGCGCCAGTACCAGCAGTAGCGGCAGCCGCGCCAGCTACAGGACGACCAGGAAGGCCTCGAGCCCCAGCTCGAGTGTTTGCGTTAGCTCGTGAGGACGCCGAGCAGGCGGAGCATGTCACCGAAGGTACAGTTTTACTTTTCGGTGTGCACGCTCGGGTTTTGTTTGATACGGGTGCTACTCACTCGTTCATTTCCGAGCGGTTCGCTAGGCAGTTAGCCCTAGAGTCAGGCATAGAGTCTGAGGAGTTAGAGGTCCCTTGTCTGTGCACACCCCTGCGGGTACGGTATCGACTAGGAAGTGCATTCCGTCGTTACCTGTGTGCATTGAGGATAGATTCCTAGATGGGTGTTTCTTCTTGCTAAAGATGAAGGATTATGATTGTATCCTTGGTCTGGATTGGCTAGAGGAGCACTATGCGTTAGTGGATTGTCGTAGGAAGAAGATTGTGTTCCGCATTCCTGGCGAGGACGAGTTCTCTCATCCCTTGCCAAAGAACTTAGCGGGAAAGTTAGTCATCTCTGCCATGAAGGCGATGC
Organism: Colocasia esculenta; assembly: GCA_014218235.1. NCBI lineage: Eukaryota > Viridiplantae > Streptophyta > Magnoliopsida > Alismatales > Araceae > Colocasia > Colocasia esculenta. The sequence continues at coordinate 100,207,563 of CM024753.1, forward strand.
GCATGGTGAACAAGGGTTGTGACGCATTTCTTGCCAGCGTTATGCTAGTACCCGATGCTGGTTCGTCACTGACTCTTGCAGAGATTGATGTGGTGCAGGACTTTCCAGATGTCTTTCCCGATGACTTGTCTGGATTGCCACCGGATAGGGAGATAGAGTTCACTATAGAGTTGCTTCCAGGCACCTCTCCTATCTCGAAGGCCCCATATCGGATGGCCCCTGCAGAATTAGCCGAGTTGAGGAAGCAATTGCAGGAATTGCTCGATAAGGGATTTATTCGCCCTAGCGTTTCCCCTTGGGGCGCGCCTGTATTATTCGTCAAGAAGAAAGACGGGTCACTTCGGTTGTGCATTGATTATAGAAAGCTAAACCAGGTGACTGTGAAGAACAGGTATCCCTTACCTCGGATTGATGATCTGTTTGACCAGTTGCGAGAGGCATCAGTCTTTTCCAAGATTGACTTGCGATCTGGTTATCATCAGTTGAAGATTAGGAGTGAGGATGTGTCCAAGACGGCATTTAGAACCCGTTATGGACATTATGAGTTTTTGGTTCTTCCTTTCGGATTGACCAACGCCCCTGCAGCGTTCATGGATCTCATGAACCGGGTGTTTAGTCCGTATTTAGATAGCTTTGTTGTTGTGTTTATTGATGACGTGTTGGTCTATTCTCCGGATGAGGCCACACATCGTCAGCATTTGAGGATTAGTCTTAGAGGTTCTCCGTGAGCACAAACTGTATGCAAAGTACAGCAAGTGCGAGTTCTGGTTGCGCGAGGTTCACTTTCTCGGGCATGTTATCTCCGGCGCTGGTGTAGCTGTTGATCCAGCAAAGATCCAGGCAGTTATGGATTGGGATGTTCCCAAGACTCCTTCGGAGATTCGTAGTTTCCTTGGGTTAGCTGGTTACTATCGGCGATTCATTGAGGGTTTCTCATCCATCGCCGCCCCTATGACAAAGCTGACCAGAAAGGGTGAGAAGTTCGTATGGTCTGAGGCATGTGAGCGCAGCTTTCAGCTATTGAAGGCTAAGCTTACTTCTGCTCCGGTATTGGTATTGCCCAGTGGTCTAGAAGGCTTTGCCATTTATACGGATGCATCTCAGATTGGTTTAGGCTGTGTGCTCATGCAGCAAGAGAGGGTAGTAGCTTATGCTTCTCGTCAGTTGAAGGAGCATGAGAGGAACTATCCGACTCATGATTTGGAGCTAGCAGCTGTGGTTCATGCACTAAAGATCTGGAGGCACTATCTTTATGGTGTCAGATTTGAGGTGTTTACCGACCACAAGAGCTTGAGGTATCTTTTCTCCCAAAAGGAATTAAACCTGAGGCAGAGAAGATGGATTGAGTTCTTGAAGGACTATGACTTCGACCTTCAGTATCATCCTGGAAAGGCGAACGTCGTAGCGGATGCTCTTAGTAGGAAGAGGTCTTCGCTCCAGCAGGATTGGAAGATGTTGGAGGATGCAGCGTGCTCTATGACCGAGTTAGAGCCATCGTTGTGTCAGGCTTTTGTAGCTCAGCTATCCCTTAGATCCTCAGTCTTGGATGAGGTGATTGAGCAGCAGAAAGCCGATCCTAGATTGTTAGAGTTAGTGGGTAAGGCGGGCATTGCTCGTGATGAGGACGGTGTGATTAGATTTCAGCACCGCGTTTGTGTCCCCGATGTAGTAGATGTCCGTGAGCATGTGTTAGCGGAGGCTCATAGATCGCGATTCTCTATTCATCCGGGTAACACTAAGATGTATCAAGACCTGAAGAGATCATTTTGGTGGTCCGGCATGAAGAAGGATGTTGCGGATTATGTGTCTAGATGTCTAGTATGTCAGCAGGTGAAAGCCGAGCGGCAGCGACCATCCGGCCTTATGCAGAGGATGGATATCCCCGTATGGAAGTGGGAAGCTGTCACTATGGATTTCGTATCGGGTTTGCCTCGATCTAGAAGGGGCAATGACTCGATTTGGGTAGTTGTAGATAGATTCTCGAAGACTGCTCATTTCTTGCCTATGAAGAAGAAGCAGTCAGTAGAGAGCTTAGCTAGATTGTATGTTAGCGGTATCGTTAGATTGCATGGTGTGCCGAAGTCGATCATTTCGGATCGAGATCCGAGATTTACTTCGAGATTGTGGAAGGGTCTTCAGGATGCGTTAGGTTCGGAGCTTAAGCTCAGTTCGGCGTTTCATCCCCAGACCGACGGACAGTCCGAGAGGACTATCCAGACGCTCGAGGATATGTTGAGAGCGTGTGTTCTGGATTGGAAGGATGATTGGGAGCGTCATTTACCTCTTGTGGAGTTCGCATACAACAACAGCTTTCATGCTAGTATTGGAATGGCTCCATTCGAGGCGTTGTATGGTAGGCCCTGCAGATCTCCTTTATGTTGGGAGGAGACTGGTGATAGGCAGTTGATCGGACCGGAGTTGGTTCAGGAAACTTCGGATAAGATTCAGCTTATCAGGAAAAGGCTTGTTGCGGCACAGGATAGGCAGAAGAGTTATGCCGACAACAGGAGAAAGGATTTGGAGTTCGAGGTTGGCGATCATGTCTTCTTGAAGATATCGCCTACTCGTGGAGTTGTCAGATTTGGCAGGCATAGCAAGCTAAGCCCTAGGTTCATTGGCCCATATGAGATTCTCAGACGTTTGGGCAACGTGGCGTACGAGCTAGCTTTACCCCCAGCTTTGGCTAGCGTTCACCCGGTATTCCACGTATCTATGCTCAGGAAGTATGTCCGAGATCCGTCTCATGTGATTAGTCATGAGCCAGTGGAGATCCAGCCAGATCTTTCGTATGTCGAGCAACCAGTAGCCATTCTTGACCGGAAGGTTCAGCATCTCCGGAACAAGAGTATCGCGTCGGTGAAAGTTCTATGGCGGAACTTCTCACGTGAGGAGGCTACGTGGGAACTTGAGGATGCGATGAAGAAGAAGTATCCCCTTTTGTTTGAGTAGTGTCGTTCTAACTTCGAGGACGAAGTTTCTTTAAGGGGGAGAGGGTGTAAGACCCTCGAATTTCCGTCGTATTTTTCGTATTTATGTGTGTATATTGTGTTGAGTATGTATGTACGTATTTACGTAGGTATTAAAATAGTATAATTACGTGTACATGTGTTTATATTAAACGTAAATAATGTATGTATTGCATGGTGATAGTATGAATATAATACCACGTACATATTGCATGTATAGAAGCTTGGTATGCATGGTTTCTGCATAAATTAGGGTTCTGGCCGAAGGCCCTATTGGCGTCAATCCCCTGGCCGTTGAGGTGGTGTTAGCGTCCAGCCCTGGACGCCAACCCTAATTCCGGCGTCCAGCGATCTGGACGTCAACTTCTCTGGCCTGCATGCGCAGCAGAGCTGCAAACTTCTGAAGCAAGGCATGGCAACCATTGGGGGGATGTCCCCCAACGGCTCTAAGGCTGTCTAATCGGCATGGTGAGTGGGTGAGGGGCTCTCCTACACCCTGAACCCGAGTTGGCCTCTCCCCACTTCTCATTTCACCCTTGCAAGAGGAGAGAAGAAGAGAGAAAAACCCTAGAGCATTCTGTGAGAAAACCCCATTTTAGAACCCTCAAATCCGATCCCTTGAGAGCTGGATTGGAGATCTTCTGCATCAAGGAGGGAGCTGAAGCAAAGGGGAAGGATTCCCATCATCCCCTCGGCGTGGAGATCACCCAGGAGCCCGGAGGAAGGCGATCTTGGAGGCACTTCTGCAACTTCTTGGAACTGCCCAAGGAGGTCTTCTTCGAGCCATAAATCTCTTGGAGGAATTTTAGAGAGGCAAGTGACCTATCTATGGTGTCCCCGTATGAGTCTAGGTGGTTTTTGAATTTTTATGGAATTTTCCTCGAGTCCTAGACCCTCCAATTCACCCAAGATTTAGAGCTCGGGTCTGTGTTTCTGCACAGACCTGAGTAAACGGCAAGGTCCCTGGACGCCCAGTTCATCCTTGGCGTCCATCGACCATGCCGCTGACTCTGAGTCAGCGGCCAGAGACCGCCGTCTAGTTCTTCTGGACAGAACAGTGAGCTGTTCTGTCCCTCTTGTACATTAATTTCGGTATGTTTTATGCGATGAGGATATATTGTACACCTTATACTCTATGTATATTGTGCATTGTGGTTGTGGATGAATGTGGTGTATGTGGGGTAATGATGTCTTGTAAACTTGTGAGCATGACTTGTAGATTTTGCAAAATCCATGTTCATGATTAGATTAATGTGAATGCCTTGTTTCAGTTATCATGAAAAATTGTGGGTCAGTATATGTGTTTGCAGATTTTAGTAAATTATCCATGCTTGTGAATTGTAAATAAGTTCGGTTCGGAAAAAATGAGAACATGTAAAATGGTTGTGGTAATGATTTATAGATGTATGAATTAGGGTGATGTTGTATTCTAAAATCATGCATATAGTAGTCTCTGTGCAAAACAGTAAGTGGATAAATTGCAAAATGTGTTAGACCCATGTTAGCTTAAGTTGTGAATAATATGCTAATTAGGTGTTTGATTTTCTGTAAATCCTATTTAGCTCAGAAAAATCTGAAAAATTGAGGGTATGTTTGGAACCCGAAAACAGCATGTGGTTAAAATTTCAGGTCAATTGGAACAGTAAATAAAAAGTTATGTGTTTTCATGTGAAATGTGATAATTCGTGCATATGATCGAAATGTGATTTGATTTTGTTTAAACCCAGCATGATTGGTGTGTTTACTGTGTGTTGAACCTTGAAAACTCTGTAGTACCATGTTAGGAAAAACAGAGGTGTTCATGTGAGTAAGAAAGTGTGAATGTGATGAAGAGTGTCAAGTGTAAAACCATGTGTAAAACGGTAAATGTGTAAAAGTGTAAACTGTGCCAATGTGATACTGCTTCCGAGAAGGCAGTGGAGCCGTATCAGGGAAAAGTCCCCCTGAGAAAGTTCATTGTGTTAAGTGACCCTAAGGGCATTAGGGGGAAATCCTGGAGGTGGACAAGTACCACTGGTTAGGGTGGAGACTTGTTCTCCCGGTCTGCGCAGTCCAAGAGTCGCCATTGTATTGCCTAGATGGCGTCTATGTGATGTGATGTGTTTGTGTCCTTCTTTGGTGGTTTGGACTATGTGTCACGGCACCTAAAATATGTGTAAAGTGAAATGTGTAAAGTGTATGTGACCATGTGTAAATGTGTAAGTGATATGTGAATGTGTATGTGTAAAGTGAACCATGTGAAAGAGGAAACTAGTGTAAAGAAAAATGTGAAATCTTAGATATGTAAATGTGTTATAGAAACCATGTGAAACTAAATCTGAAACCAAGTGAATTCAGAAAATGCATGTTATTATTCTCATGTTTATGTGTGCAAAAGTGTTTAGAATCCATGTTAGGAACAACAAATGAGTATGTGAGTAAAATGGCATGATGGATTGTTCATGTGTTATGTTTAAGCAACGTTGTAGCTTTCATGTGTAGGTTTATAGTCATTGGACCATGTGAAACCAGCAACCTAAAGCATGATAAAAAGTTATGTATGTACTTAAGAACATGTGGAATCCATGCTAATTATGTTCCCCGTTCATGTATGTAAATTGTTCATGTCAATAGCTCTCACGTTTTGATTAAAGTCTCATGAGTGAATTGAATAGAGACCATGTGATAGGTGAATGTTATTTTTGAAATCTGAAAGCATGCGTTATGTATAAAATTGTAGAACCTTCATGATAGGTTGAAAACTTAAATGGACTAGCATGCTATGTGTTGCAAATTGTAATGTGCGTGTAGAAACCACTAGGACTTGTACGTGTATATCATGCATAGTGTTACTTGCTGAGTCCCTGGACTCACTCCTTGCTTCGGCGTACAGGTATAGTTGGTGACACAGTACCCTCGGAGGAGGCAGCAGAGACGGACTCCGAGCGTGGAGACTAGCCAGTTTTTGAGTTCTTTGTGATTGTGTACTTCATAGTATGTACTTGAACATTGTATTAGAATTATCATTAAAAGAATGTAATATGTGGACATTTTGTATCTCTATTTCAGCAAATTAAATCATGTGAATTTTAGTTCCTTTTTGCAAATTGTAAACTGCATGTATGTTTAATGTGGATGATGAATGAATGGAGATAGTTCTCTTTTACTTCCGCTACTCTGTTATATATATTCGCGTGTATCTCAGCTGTTTGTATCGTTGGGTAAATGTCCCACTGTGGCTGGCAGCACTCGCTATACCGACGTGGGTTGGTATAACCGTACCGGTATAATGAGGGCCGTCACAAGAAGTCTAAAACATGCAGAAACACATGCACATCATGAATATATACATGTAATATCTATATGGCATTATGCACACACTACCATCAAGCAATACATATATTATTTACACTAATTATACGCATGGATGCAACAGTATACTAACTAGTACTCACGTAGATATTTTCATACGTACATACACAACATGAATTATTTACAGGCAATAAAATATTGCAATAAATTCGAGGGCCTTACACCCTCTCCCCCTTAAAAGAAACTTCGTCCTCGAAGTTAGAACGATGCTAGTCAAACAAAAGGGGATACTTCTTCTTCATCGCATCCTCAAGCTCCCAAGTAGGCTCCTCTCGTGAGAAGTTCCGCCATAGAACTTTCACCGACGCAATATTCTTGTTCCGGAGATGCTGAACCTTCCGGTCAAGAATAGCTACTGGTTGCTCGACATACGACAGATCTGGCTGAATCTCCACTGGCTAATGACTAATCACATGAGATGGATCTCGGACATACTTCCTGAGCATAGATACGTGGAATACAGGGTGAACGCTAGCCAAAGCTGGGGGTAGTGCTAGCTCCTATGCCACGCTGCCCAAACGTTTGAGAATCTCATATGGGCCAATGAACCTAGGGCTCAACTTACTATGCCTTCCAAATCTGACAACACCTCGAGTAGGCGATATCTTCAAGAAGACATGATCGCCAACCTCGAACTCCAAATCCTTTCTCCTGTTGTCGGCATAGCTCTTCTACATATCCTGTGCCGCAACAAGCCTCTTCCTGATAAGCTGGACCTTATCCGTAGTCTCCTGAACTAACTCCGGACCAATCAACTGCCTATCACCAGTCTCCTCCCAACAGAAAGGAGATCTGTAGGGCCTACCATACAATGCCTCAAATGTAGCCATACCAATACTCGCATGAAAGCTGTTGTTGTATGCGAACTCCACTAGAGGTAAGTGACGCTCCCAATCATCCTTCCAATCCAAAACACACGCTCTCAACATATCCTCGAGCGTCTGGATAGTCCTCTAGGACTGTCCATCGATCTGGGGATGAAACGCCGAACTGAGCCTCAGTTCTGAACCTAAAGCATCCTGAAGACCCTTCCACAACCTCGAAGTGAATCTCGGATCTCGATCCGAAATGATCGACTTCGGCACACCATGCAATCTAATGATACTACTAACATACAATCTAGCCAAACTCTCTACTGACTGCTTCTTCTTCATAGGCAAGAAATGAGCAGTCTTCGAGAATCTATCTACAACTACCCAAATTGAGTCATTGCCCCTTCTAGATCAAGGCAAACCCGAAACAAAGTCCATAGTGACAGCCTCCCACTTCCATACTGGGAAATCCATCCTCTGCATAAGGCCGGATGGTCGCTGTCGCTCGGCCTTCACTTGCTGACATACTAGACATCTAGACACATAATCTGCTACATCCTTCTTCATGCCGGACCACCAAAATGATCTCTTCAAATCCTGATACATCTTCATGTTACCCAGATGAATAGAGAATCACGATCTATGAGCCTCCGCTAACACATGCTCATGGACATCTACTAAATCGGGGACACAAACACGGTGCTGAAATCTAATCACACCGTCCTCATCACGAGCAATGCCTGCCTTGCCTACTAACTCTAAGAGTCTAGGGTCGCCTCTCTGTTGCTCGATCACCTCATCCAAAACCGAGGACCTAAGAGATAACTGAGCTATAAAAGCCTGGCATAGAGATGGCTCTAACTCAGTCAGCGCACAAGCCGCATCTTCCAACATCTTCCAATCCTGCTGGAGAGATGGCCTCTTTCTACTCAGAGCATCCGCTACAACATTCGCCTTTCCAGGGTGATACTGAAGGTCGAAGTCATAGTCCTTCAAGAACTCAATCTATCTTCTCTGCCTCAGGTTTAATTCCTTTTGAGAGAAAAGATACTTCAAGCTCTTGTGGTCGGTAAACACCTCAAATCTGACACCATAAAGATAGTACCTCCACATCTTTAGTGCATGAACCACTGCTGCGAGCTCCAAGTCATGAGTCGGATAGTTCTTCTCATGCTCCTTCAACTGACGAGAAGCATAAGCCACTACCCTTTCTGCTGCATTAGCACACAGCCTAACCCAATCCGAGACGCATCCGTGTAGATACAAACCCTCTACACTGCTCGGTAAGACTAACACCGGGGCTGTCGTGAGCTTAGTCTTCAATAATTGAAAACTACTCTCACACTTCTCGGACCAAACAAACTTCACTCCCTTTCTGGTAAGCTGAGTCAAAGGGGCAGCGATGGATGAAAATCCCTCAATAAATCACCGATAGTAACCAGCTAAACCGATAAAACTACGAATCTCTGATGGGGTCTTGGGAATCTCCCAATCCATAACTGCCTGGACCTTTGCTGGATCTATTGCAACACCAACACCGGAGATAACATGCCTGAGGAAATGAACCTCGCGCAACCAGAAATCGCACTTGCTGAATTTTGCATACAGCTTGTGCTCACGAAGAACCTCTAACACTAACCTCAAATGCTGACGGTGCGTGGCCTCATCCGGAGAGTAGACCAACACATCATCTATAAAGACCACTACAAAGCTATCTAGTAAGGCCTAAACACCTTGTTCATGAGATCCATGAATGCTGCAGGGGCGTTGGTCAATCCAAAAGGAAGAACCAAAAACTCATAATGTCCATAACGGGTTCTAAACGCCGTCTTGGACACATCCTCACTCCGAATCCTCAACTGATGATAACCAGATCGCAAGTCAATCTTAGAAAAGACTGATGCCTCCCGCAACTGGTCAAACAAATCATCAATACGAGGTAAGGGACACCTGTTCTTCACAGTCACTTGGTTCAACTTCCTATAGTCAATGCATAACCTAAGTGACCCATCTTTCTTCTTGACGAATAATACAGGTGCGCCCCAAGGGGAAACACTAGGGCGAATAAATCCCTTATCAAGCAACTCTTGCAATTGCTTCCTCAACTCGGCTAACTCCGCAGGTGCCATCCGATATGGAGCCTTCGAGATAGGAGAGGTGCCCAGAAGCAACTCTATGGTAAACTCTATCTCTCTATCCGGTGGCAATCCAGAAAAGTCATCAGGAAAGACATCTGGAAAATCCTACATTACCTCGATCTCTGCAAGAGTAGGTGACTCATCAGCCTCTGGCACTAACACCACGCTGGCAAGAAAAGCGTCACAACCCTTGTTCACCATACGCATCGCCTTCATGGCAGAGATGACCATCTTTCCTGCCAAGTTCCTTGGCAAGGGATGAGAAAACTCGTCCTCACCAGGAATGCGGAAAACAATCCTCTTCCGACGATAATCGACTAATGCATAGTGCTCCTCTAGCCAATCCAGACCAAGAATAGCATCATAGTCCTTCATCTTTAGCAAGAAGAAACATCAATCTAGGATTCTATCCTCAATGCACACAGGTAACAACGGAATGCACTTTCTAGTCGATACCGTACCCGTAGGGGTGTGCAAAGACAAAGGGACCTCTAAATCCTCAGACTATATGCCTGACTCTAGGGCTAACTGCCTAGCGAACCGCTCGGGAATGAACGAGTGAGTAGCACCCGTATCAAACAAAACCCGAGCGTGCACACCTAAAAGCAAAACTATACCTTCGGTGACATGCTCCTCCTGCTCGGCGTCCTCACGAGCTAAAGCAAACACTCGAGCTGGAGCTCGAGGCCTTCCTGGTCTTCCTGTAGTTGGAGCGGCTGCCGCTACTGCTGGGGCTGGCGCTCCGCGCTGAAGTCCTTGCTGAAGTCTTGGGCAATCTTTGATCTTGTGGTCGCTGCTCCCGCACTTCAAGCACTTGCCCGTAATCATCCAACACTCGGTACCACCGTGTGTCTTCCCACAGTGGGGACACTCTTTCTTCACACCAGGGGAACGTACAGAAGGTACCTGAGTACTGCTGACTGTCACGGATCGCTGCGGTGTCTGGTACACCGTTTTCTTCTTGTCTTGCCGTTGGAAAGTTGCCGCTGGCCTCTTCTGCGAAGCTTTCTTTTCTTCCAGGTATTGCTCCATCTCTCCCTCCTGCCTGCAAGCAGCACTGAGGGCCTCGTCCAACGTGCGGTGGTCAAACGCCACAAGTCTCGTCCGCAGTGATGGCTTGAGTCCCATTACGAACTTCTTTATCTTCCTGCGTTCATCTGCCACGATATGAGGTGCATACTTAGAGAGTTCAGAAAATCTCGCCTCATATTCCAGCACGGTCATGGAGCCTTTAGCCAGAGAGAGGAACTCCTGCTCCATCCGATCTTGCACATGCTCGGGGACGAACTTGGCCCGAAAGAGCCTCACGAACTCATCCCAAGCAACCTCGAAAGCTCCGTCCTCAAACCGGATACGCAATAGTGAAGACCACCATACATCAGCTCTTTCTTGCAATGTATCTTCATAATCTCCAACTAACACTTCTAACTAACAAACATACAATCATACAAAATTAACACGTACCTGTAGCATGTAGGTGGCTAATGCGACCTTGTCCTCGTCTGCACACCTGATGGCTCAGAAGATCTTTTCTATCTCCCTCATCCAGCTTTCAGCCAACAACGGATCGCTCTCCCCTTAAAAGAGGGTGGCAGCATCCTCTTGAATCTCTCCATGGTAGAAGGTCCACCATGGTCCTGAGCTGGTACTTGAGCCTGCTACAGTACATCAGCAATACACAATCATATAATATCACACATTCAAATAAAACAGATAATAGTTCATTTTATGGTCTAACCTGAGCCTCCAACTGAGCCTGGAGTGCTGCCTGGGTATGAGCCTGCGTCTGCATGGCTTGCACCAGACCTTGCATGAATACTCCATAGTCCACAGGTGGCGGTGGGGGAAGTACAGGTCCTTGCGGTGCCGGGGCTTGCTGCTCCGCCCGCTCGTCACGTCGCGGCTCGTCCTCACAGGCCGGCGCTCTGCCACGCCTACCTCTCGAAGCCATGGCTGTAATAAATTCCAGCCACCATTAGAGCTAGGTTACTAAGTTTTCCAACCATTTTCTTATCTATTTTTCATTCATTATTAGTCAATTCTACACATGTGGACATTCCTATGTGGACTTAGCATGTAATGAAGATGATGACTTATGTATATTCATGTGCAATCTCAACCGGTTTCTCTGATACCAATCTCTACGATGACCCTCATTATACCGGTATGGTTATACCAACCCATGTCGGTATAGAAAGTGTCATCACAGTGGGACATTTACCCAACAATGACATTCAGCTGAGATACACGTGAATATAGAACATAGTAGCAGAAGTAAAAGAACCACTGTCTTCATTCATTCATCATCCACATTTAACATACATGATTCAATAACATTTAAAGAGATAAAAATCCACATAATTCAAATTGCTGAAAATTTAATACATAAATTTCCACACTTATACATTCTTCCATGATAAGATAGTACAAGGTTCAATTTACATACTATGAAAGTCACAAATGTCACTAGAATTCCAGCAACACTCTAATCTCCGCGCTCGGAGTCGGACTCTAACGTCTCCTCTATTAGTGTCTCGTCACCAACTACACCTGTACGCCGAAGCAAGTAGTGAGTCTAAAAGACTCAGCAAGTAACTCTACACATACCATACATGTATATGTCATAGCAAGTTTTACATATGTATTTACAAGACACAACATGTAGCATGCTTATCATTAAAAATTTACAACCTATCATGGTAGTTCCATTAATGAAACACAAATTCATGCTTTCAGATTTCCTAAATCAAATCTCCTATCTCATGCTCTCTAATCATTCCTACACATGGAAATTCTTCTTTCAATTAAACTAAAACATGGAAGCAATTTAGCAAGACTAGTTTACATGCATGGAAGAAAACATTTCTAACATGGTTACTACTTATTCCTACACATGCACAAGACCACTTCACATGCTTTAAGCTTGCTGTTTTGATGTGGTTTAACACTTTACAATTTAACACCCGAAAATTTCATTCTCATTCAAACCACAATGGGACAGTAACATACATGGAATGATTTACACATAAATAAGGATTGTCCCTAGCATGGATTCTACGCATTGAACACATATAAGACATGACCGTAACCACATTCATATTGCTGTTCTAATCATGATTTCAGACCCTCATGTCATGGATTTCAATCTCCCATCCTCACATTTCGGTTTCACATTTTTACACAATTTCTTGTTCACATCTTTCACACTTTACACATGCACTTTTACACATTGTTCACATTCACATTTTTCACATGAACACATACACATTTACACATTCACATTTAGTGTCGTGACACATAGTCCAAACCACCAAAGAAGGACACAACACATCACATCACATAGACGCCATCTAGGCAATACAATGGCGACTCTTGGACTGCGCAGACCGGGAGAACAAGTCTCCACCCTAACCAGTGGTACTTGTCCACCTCCAGGATTTCCCCCTAATGCCCTTAGGGTCACTACACATTGAACCTTCTCAAGGGGACTTTTCCCTGATACGGTTCCACTGCCCTCTGTGGAAGCAATGTCACACTTGGCACAATTTACACATTACACGTTTTTACCATTTTTAACTCATAGGTTTACACATGTCACTCTCAATTCATTCACTTTCTCACTCACATGCACACTTCTCTGTTTTTCCTAACATGACACTATAATTACAGAAGTTTAGCACTCAGGAAAATTTACTAATCAGGTTGCTATATGCAAAATCAAATCATTTTACGAAGGCATGCATTAGTTTCACATTTATACATGGAAATTTCATATTGCATCATATACTGGTCCAAATGACCTGAAATTTTAACCACATGCTAATTTCGGGTTTAGAATCCCTCATGAAAAATTTCAGATTTTTCTGACTCCAGATGAAATTACAGAAAATTAACCATCCATTCCACAATAATATTCATAATACAATTCAACATGGAGTTAAACAAATCACAAACTTTAACAGATCACTGTCTGCACCCTAGTATGCACAGGGTCACAGAATTGTTCCCAGATTTATCGAGTAACACACAATTTACTGGAATTTAACATGACCTACGCATGATTTCTATTTTCCCAAAACAGAATTTTTAAATAATCATACAAGCATGGGAAAAATGTCAGAAACTCAGAACACAGATAGTAACATGCATACATGGTCTAACAAATTTGGGCAACAAAACTTGCCACTGATCATTAGGATCATGGTGAATACACATGGCCATTCTTTTCGCATACACATTAGATAAACAATTAAACTCAACCACCCACGATATAGGTGCACATTCATTCTCCCATTCATCACATTAGCTAGTGTACGTAGTATATAAGAGTTACATTATATCCTCATCGCAAAACACGTCGAAGTTAATCATATAAGAGGGCAGAACAGTTCATTGTTCTATCCAGATGAACTTGGCGGCGGTCTCTGGCCGCTAATTCAATGTCAACGGCATAATCGATGGACGCTAAGCATGATCTTAGCGGCAAGGGACATTGCCATTAATGTCAGGTCTATGCAGAACACAGACCCGAGCTCTAAAGATGGGGTGAATTTGGGGGTCTAGGACACGAGGGAAAATATACAAAAATAGTAAAACCATCCTAGACACATACATGGACGTTATGGGTAGGGTACTTGCCTTTAGAAACACTCCTAAGGGATCAAAGGTGTTGGTGAAGCCCTCCTTGGGCAGTCCCAAGAAGTTCCTAACCAGTCCCCAAGACAGCTTCCCTCCGGGTTCTTGAGCAATCTCCACAGCAATTCGAGGTCGGGGAAGCCTTCCTCGATGATCCAGCAAGCTCCTTGATGCAGCAGAACCCCGGAACAAGCTTTAGATCTTCAGATTTAGGTTTGCAAAGATGGGGTTTTCCTCACAGACCTCTAGGGTTTTCCTCTTCTTCCTCTCTTGCAAAAAGGCAAAGAGGAGGGTTGGGGAAGCATTTCGAGTTCAGATATAAGTGAGAGGCTTCTCCTGTCCCGAAATGTTGATGTGAACCCCCTTCAGACCGTTGGGGACAGCTCCCCAATGGTTGGGGTGGCTTGTTCCCGGAATTCCGGGCTCTGCAATGCATGCAGGTCAGAGAAGTTGGCGTCCACATCGCTGGACGCTAGGGTTAATGTTGGCGTCCATAGGGTTGACGCTGACACCACATCGACGTCATGATATTGACGCCAATCTGGCCTTCGGCCAGAAGTCTAAAACATGCAGAAACCCATGCACATCATGAATATATACATGTAATATCTATATGGCATTGTGCACACACTACCATCAAGCAATACATATATTATTTACACTAATTATACGCATGCATGCAATAGTATACTAACTAGTACTCACGTAGATATTTACATACGTACATACACAACATGAATTATTTACAGGCAATACAATAATGCTATAAATTTGAGGGCCTTACAGTAGATATCTTGGGCTTCCTTTTCTGGTTCGGCCCTCTAGTGATGTTGAACGGCCGCTTCTTGCCATTTGTGAGCTTGCTTGAGGAACCCGATGCTGGTTCCTTCTTGACCAATATACCCTTAATGCGATCAGTGAGATCGGTCGCATCTTCTAGTAGCTGAGCCTTCTTAACCATTTCAGCATATGTCTGAATATCCAGAGGTGCGAGTTGAGTAATATAAGAAGGCTTAAGCCCATTAAGGAATCGCCTCGCCTTCATCTTTTCTGTGCTAACAAGGTGATTGGCATAGCATGCCAATCATGAAAACTATGCTTCATACTCTGCGGCGGTAAGGTGCCTCTGCTTCAGTGCAGCAAATTTGGAGGCCTTTCTTTCTTGAACTCTTTCGGAGAAATACTTGGAGTTAAAGTGCTCCTTACACACCTCCTACGTGAATTGTGCATCTGCTCTGGTGGCTTCCACGGACTCCCACCATGCTTGGGCATCCCGTTCAAGCTGAATGGTTGCAAGTAATAGCTTATCTCCATCCGCGCATTGCATAACGCGGAAAACTCGTTCAATTTCTTTAAGCCAATTCTCTGCTTCGTCGGGATCAGTGGTCCCACTAAAATGAGGCGGATTCAGGTTGCGGAAATTCCGGTGTAATTCTCTGGCTCCTCGATTATTATTATTATTTGCTCCAGCAGCCTGAAGTAATGCCTGCGTGAGCTTCTGAATAGTGTGTTGCATATCTCGGAGTTGAGCATGCTCCACTGCCATTGTTATGGTTTAAGTTCCTTCAAAAGAGAATTTAAATGTATGATATTTTGTTTGCAATAAGTTTGTGCATGTGTGAGTTTGTTTTATCTTATTACCCTTGGTCCTACCCATCTCACATAGGAACGGAATTTAGACTCTAAGTCAAGGCAGGTCAAACCTAGATCATCCTATACTTAAGAATAACCTAGGCTCTGATACCACAAAACTGTAACGCCCCGACGCGGAATATCGAAGCGAAATTACAGTTATTAATAGTACATAGCGAGAAATAAATGACAAACCATTGCATAATTAGAATAATACCAACTAAACTCCAATTCAATTAATAATCCATCAAATGTCCATTACATCCATCTATTAGAGCCATAACTAGGACCTAAAGTGCTTTATTCAAATTCAAACTAACACATACTAACTAAATGACTACTAATCTAACTAACTACTACGCCATGATAGCTGATCGGTCACTCCTGATCAACATCCTCATCATTCCCATCCTCGTGAGTGTGGTCATATCCATCCGACTCACCTGAAACACATGAAATAAATACGTAGGATGAGCGAATAATGCCCAGTAGGACTTAATATCTCGTAAAAACAAGCATGCTTTAAGTGTTTGATGTCTTTATGAGGCAAGATACTAGAACGAGTAGTCATGTATAGTCAAGAGAACGAATGTAACAAGATAAAGTGAAACAATAGCACAATCACGAGAGTATAACATCACAAGAATTGGCCATATCATGAGATAGCAAGTAAACTAGTCACGATAGCAAGTATGGGTCGGTATTCTTTCAACCCTGAGTTCAAATAACAAACAAATGATTGATTGATTGCCATAGATCAAATCTTGCATGTCATGCGTTAGTTGTATGCCATCACCCAGATCATTAGACCCTCGAGAGTTATAGCCTTTCAGGTGCTCCTCCCAAGGACCAGACCGGGCCCTTATAATGTTGCCTAGCATAGTCATGTTTGTTATCTTAGACAATCAATTTGATGACCAAATATGGTACCAAGAATAGATGAGAGTAGTAGATGAACTTGATGAGTGTGTAGAGTGAAAGTGAACAGATGAGAGTAACGAGATAGTAGATGAGATAGGGTACACTCGTAAAACAACGTGAAACATTGATAGTAATAGTTGCACAGTACTCGGTCGGGTGCCGGCAGTCTGGTAGAAAGTCACCACCGCCCACTAGCCGTGCTACGAACACAGGCTAAATGGTCCAACGTGATCACGAGGTAAGAAGGATACACAATAAGGCCATCGATCGTGCTGATCTCTAAGGTGTAACAGGTTTTAAGGGTACAACCAGCTTGTCGGCTAAGGACGTGCACCAAGGCCAAGAAGACTTACGAAGGTCTTGACAAGGAGTCCTTGGTCTTGTCAGGAGTCTTCCCAACGGAGAGGTGGTCCATGCCAAGAGAGTGTGTAGAAAACTAGGGTCCGTCGTGCCTCGAGTGCTCGAAGGCCGAGGGAAGCGGTAACGGTATATAAAACGCACAAGTAAAACAAAGAAAAGTGTAATTATTTAAATAGAGAATTTAGTAATTAATTTCACTTAATTACTAGATACATTATTGAGTAATTTAATAGAGTTTATTGGCAAACAAGATTGTTAAGTGTGTGCAAGTGTAAGAAATCAAGAGAGCATGTATAGTTGTGCATATAGTTTTTAAAATTAATTAATTTTATGGATATTTTATCCATTTACATTTAACAAGTCGAAATTAATCATGACAGTACTTAAGCCATACATTATTTCGTTAAGAACACGACGCGACATCCTATCGAGATGAGGTTGAGAACATGACCTATCGGGCCATCGCGTTCTTAGAGCCTCGGCCCGAGCTCTGGCTGATGGCATGTCCCTTTTCCAATTTAGGTCCAAGCCATCCAACACAACACAGTGCACATTAAAAATCCATATCAAATCGCATGATGGTCCAAAAATCATGAAACGAGCTTTAAACGTTAGGAAACATGGACATCTATCACTGAGCAAGTTTAATTAGAAAGCAATTACATGTAAGACATGCTTTGAATAGGTTGATCTTTGGTAACCTAATCATGCACAGTCATGGAAAAATGATTTAATTGGCAACGAATACAAGATAGAAATTAGGTCAAATAGGGGCGTTTGAAAGCTAGTAACAAGTAGTATTTATGAGAATAATCTCACGGTATGAGATTGAGTACAAGCATGGATCTAAGGTAAACAAAAGGGTTCAGGTACAAGATGATGATAGGAATTCACAGAATTAATTCTCCCTCATGGATGAAGGAAAAATAACGAAACTAGAGGGCTTTTGTAGAGGATCATGAGGGCTACCTAGGGTTAACGTTTCACGATTTGTGCTTGAGAGGTCGACTACCTTTCACGTGTTTAAGATCCTTGGGCTTGATGATGAAAAGAAGATAGAAAAACCCTCCTTGTTCCAGCCTTCTCCTCCCTTGCTCCTTCATCCACAGCCTTCTCCTTTGTCCTCCAGAGCTCCAACAACGATCTAGGGGGTGATAGGGCTGAGATTGGGGTGTTTTGTATATTGAAAGAGTCCAACCATCTTCAAACTCTTCTCTCTTCTACAAACTCCGAAAATTAATAATTATCTCCTATTTTCTTGCCATTATCTACCTAATAGGATAAGGAGAGGGCTAATTTCATGGGTAATGGGTTAGGATAGGTATAGAACTCTTCTTTTGGATATTTATGGGTTATTTAGTATTTATCTCAACCCATTTCTTTTTATTAATTAATTAGATACAAATTTCACTTAATTACCTCTCCTCCCATGATGGGCTTTTCACAATTGGGCCCAATCTATTAGTTTTGGACCACTAGTTTAACCAATTACCAATTTAGCTTAGTGGGTATTGATTTAATTCCCTTAAATTCTATTTATTCCATTTTTATTCCAATTAAGTCTATTTTTCTCATTTATTTAATTAAATTTTTTATTTTGTTTGAAAATTAAAATCAATGTTGCTACATCCTCCCCCTCTTAAAAAGAATTTGGTCCTCAAATTCATATGATCATAAGAGGAAGAGTGACTTACTGAACAATTTCGGATAATTCCGTCGCATGGTTGCTTCGGGTTCCCACGTGGCTTCTTCCATTTCATTATTTCTCCACAGTATCTTGACCACGAGTATAGCTCAATTCCGAAGTTGTTGCATCTTCTTGTCCAAGATCTTCATTGGCCTCTCTTCATAGGTCATATCTTTGTTCAAAATGATATCATCATAGCTGATTACGTGTGACGGGTCATACACGTACTTCCTCAGCATTGACACATGGAAAACATTATGTACTGTTGAGAAATTGGGAGGTAGTGCCAGTCGATACGCCACCTCGCCAACTCTATCCAATACCTCAAATGGACCTATGAATCTTGGTCTTAGCTTGCCTTTCATTCCAAACCTTTGAAATCCTCGGGTCGGGGATACCTTCAACATCACATGATTTCCGATTTCAAATTCTAAATCTCTTCGCCTTTTATCAGCATAGCTCTTCTGCCTGGACTGAGCTATCTTAATCCTATCTCTGATGATCTGTATATCCCTGCTAGTGTTCTGCACCATATATGGTCCCAGCCATTGCTGTTCACCAACTTCATTCCAACACACTGGCGATCTGCAACTTCTGCCGTACAGTGCTTCGAATGGTGCCATCTTAATGCTGGCCTGATAACTGTTGTTGTAGGCGAATTCAATCAGGGATAACTGCTCATCTTCAAAGTCTATGGTGCAGGCTCGTAGCATATCTTCTACTATCTAATTTGTCCTTTCTGTCTGCCCATCAGTTTGCGGGGGGAATGTTGTGCTAAAGTTTAGCTTGGTGCCTAATGCAGTCTGAAGTCTCTTCCAGAATCTAGAAGTGAACCTAGGATCACGATATGAGACAATGGACACGGGAACTCCATGTAATCTTACTATTTTATTTACATATAAAGCTGCTAACACATCAGCACTCCAAGTGGTTTTGATTGCCAAGAAATGTGCGGACTTCGTTAATCGGTCCACAATGACCCATATAGCATCGAGTCCACCACGAGTTTGGGGTAAACCCAAGATGAAATCCATGCTGATGCTTTCCCACTTCCATTCCGATATGTCCAGGGGCCTAAGTACACCCCTAGGATGACGATGCTATGCTTTTATGGGCAGGTTTAACTTGCAGGATGTGAAACCAGTTAACACTCCTCTAGCAAGTCACTTCAAGCTATCTAAAGAGCAATCACCAAAGACTGCTGAAGAGTGTGAGTCCATGAAGAAAATTCCTTATGCATCAGCTGTGGGAAGCCTAATGTATGCAATGGTTTGTACCATACCAGATATAGCACACGCAGTGGGAGTTGTGTGCAGGTATATGGCATATCCGGGCAAACAACACTGGGAAGCAGTAAAATGGATTCTGAGATACCTAAAAGGCACTTCAGGTAAATCTCTTTGTTTCAGGAAAAATGATGTCATTTTACAAGGCTTTGTTGATGCAAATCTTGCTGGTGATCTGGACATAAGAAGAAGTACCATTGGTTATGTTTACACCTTGGGTGGGACTGTAGTGAGCTGGATATCACAACTTCAAAAAGTTGTTGCTCTTTCAACCACAGAAGCAGAGTATGTTGTTGTCTCCGAAGGTAGCAAGGAGATGGTGTGGCAGAAAAATTTTCTGAAGGAATTGGACAAGAAACAAAACAACAGTGTGCTGTTTTGTGACAGTCAAAGTGCAATTCACTTTGCCAAGAACCCCGTCTTCCATGCAAGGACGAAGCACATACAGCTGAAGTATCACTTCATCCGTGGGTTGATTGAAGATGGTACTCTATTGCTTGAGAAGATACGAGGGATAGAAAATCCAGCAGACATGTTGACCAAGGCGGTCACAAGAGAGAAATTGAAGCTGTGCCAAGCTTCAGTTGGTCTCCATGAATGATTGATGGAGGGATGCCACAGCCAACTATTCCTTTGCTACATTGAGGAGGATCAAGTCTTTGAGATGCCTGTTATTGTTTGGAGTTCAGACTCCAAGTGGGAGATTGTTAGAGTGTGGAGCCTGAACTTTCAAATGTGGATCAGTTCGGAGTCCAAGGGATAGTGTTGACGCACTGTCGACCTGAGGTCGACGCACCCATGAATAAGGTCACGCACCCCGAGTCTGTTGCCCAGCTAGCAAGCCCAGAGGGGGGGGTGAATGGGATTCTTAAATTTTGATTATCTAAACCTTTCAATAAAACGTTCACACACAAGACACTTCGTTTGACTATTAGTGTTAGTAGAAAAGCAAACAACAAACATAAAACAAACAATCACACTACACAAGGATTTTATCCAGGTTCGGACCTCCTCTCCACAGGAGTCCTACGTTCAGTCCCTGAGCAACAACTCAGGATTCCACTACCCAAGGGTACAGTCCCCCTCAAGGACACTTACACCTCCAGCCGCAGCTGATCTTCTTTTCACAGCCTGAAGAGGAATACAACACCCTGGAGCCCAGGTCTTCCTTCAACATGAAGGGAATACAACCACCTATTACCTACAGGTCTTCTCTTCAACCCCGAAGAGGAACAACACAATGATGTGAGAATATCAGGCGAAGTGCCCCTAGACCTGGTTTACAACAAGTACTAGATCTGAGGCAGAGACTGAGAGTAGTAGAGAAACTCTCAGAACTCTCAGAACTCAAAGGTGCTCTCCAAAGGATTAAAACAAGAACGTGGAGAGCGAGAGCGAGAGCTATACAAGAGTTGGAATGAAAAATCGCTCTTCTACTAAGACTCTTTGGCATGAAAGATTGCTTCTTTTCTTTTAAGTTGTTTTTTTTAAGAGTCTTCAGACTTGAATATATATATCTTCTCTTGAGGAAGTAGCCGTTGATATGCCCGTTGTCTCTATGCTCTGGTATAGGTTAGACTGCATAGTATTGTAGAGCTTCCAATCAACAGTCCTTTACGTTCCATGCATGCAAAGAGAAGATTCTTCTCGATATCCTTCATCTCCCATTTTGTCCATAATGTACATGGTTGTGCTGTCAGAGACCTGCACACAATAAATGTAGCGACCCTCATTATACCGGTACGGTTATACCAACCCACGTCGGTATAGTGAAGTTGACACACTGGGACATTTATCCAACAATAACATTCAGCTGAGATACACGTGAATATAAGAACAGAGTAGCGGAAGTAAAAGAACCACTGTCTTCATTTCATTCATCATCCACATTTAACATACATGATTGCAATAACATTTAAAGAACTAAAAGTCCACATAATTAAATTGCTGAAAATCAAATACATAATTGTCCACACTTAAACATTTTTCCATGATAATGCTAGTACAATGTTGCAATTACATACTATGAAATCAAAATATCGCAAAGTACACCAACGATCTAATCTCCACGCTCGGAGTCGGTCTCCACTGCCTCCTCCACAACTGTGTCGTCACCAACTACTCCTATACGCCGAAGCAGGTAATGAGTCTAAAAGACTCAGCAATTAACTCTACACATACCATACATGCACATGTCATAGCAGGTTTTACATACACATTTACAAGACACAATCATGTAGCATGCTTGTCATTGAAATTAACAACCTATCATGGTGGTTCTACTCATTAAACACATGATTCATGCTTTCAAATTTTCTAAATCAAAATCTCCTATCACATGCTCTCTAATCACTCCAACACATGAAAGGTCTACTTTCAATTAAACTAAAACATGAAAGCAAGTGTAAGGCCCTCGAATTTGGTTGCCTTATTGTATTGCATGTAGATAATTCATGTTGTGTCTGTACGTATGTAAATATCTACGTGAGTACTAGTTAGTATACTACTGCATGCATGTGTATAATTAGTGAAAATAATGTACGTATTGCTTGATGGTAGTGTGTGCACAATACCATATATATATTACATGTATATATATACATGATGTGCATGGGTTTCTGCATATTTTAGACTTCTGGCCGAAGGCCAGATTGGCGTCAATATCATGACGTCGATGTGGTGTCGGCGTCAACCCTATGGACGCCAACACTAATTCCAGCGTCCAGCGATGTGGACGCCAACTTCTCTGACCTACATGCATTGCAGAGCCCGGAATTCTGGGAACAAGCCACCCCAACCATTGGGGAGCTGTCCCCAACGATCTGAAGGGGGTTCACATCAACATTTCGGGACAGGAGAAGCCTCTCACTTATATCTGAACCTGAAATGCTTCCCCAACCCTCCTCTTTGCCTTTTTGCAAGAGAGGAAGAAGAGGAAAACCCTAGAGGTCTGTGAGGAAAACCCCATCTTTGCAAACCTAAATCTGAAGATCTAAAGCTTGTTCCGGGGTTCTGCTGCATCAAGGACCTTGCTGGATCATCGAGGAAGGCTTCCCCGACCTCGACTTGCTGTGGAGACTTCTCAAGAACCCGGAGGGAAGCTGTTTTCGGGACTGGTTAGGAACTTCTTGGGACTACCCAAGGAGGGCTTCACCAACACCTTTGATCCCTTAGGAGTGTTTCTAAAAGGCAAGTACCCTACCCATAGTGTTCATGTATGTGTCTAGGATGGTTTTACCATTTTTATACATTTTCCCTCGTGTCCTAGACCCCCAAATTATCCCCATCTTTGGAGCTCGGGTCTGTGTTCTGCACAGACCTGACATTAACGACAATGTCCCTTGCCACTAAGATCATGCTTAGCGTCCATCGATTATGCCGTTGACATTGAATTAGCAGCCAGAGACCGCCGCCAAGTTCATCTGAGCAGAACATCAAGCTGTTCTACCCTTCTATATGGTTATATTCGACGTGTTTTACGATGAGGATATAATGTAACTGTAACGTTCCGACCGTTCGGATCGTTCTTGTGTGGACGTGGAGGCCAGTGTATGGCCGATGACAGGTGTGTAGTAGGTGATCCTGCAGGTTTTGAGGTTTTGCCCAAAGTTTTCTCTGTTTCTCGGTTTTTAACGCGGTCAATTTGAGGGTCGCGATTTGATCGCGACAGTGAGGGGCGTCGCGTTATGATCGGGACATACCGTGGCGTTGCGTTCATGTCACCGCCTGTTTAAGTGAGCGTATGCATGTCTGCCGTGTGTCGCAGGCTGGGAGCTCGGGTGACGTCAGCAGGCTTATCGCGACAGCCTAGAGTGTCGCGTTTAGGCCGCGGTCATAAAGAGCGTCGCGTTCTTAACTGCGTTATGTTTTTATGTAACCCTAGCAGAACAGAGCTGGTGAAAGCTCTGCTCGGCCAGGGGGATTTGCTGTGGAGATTTCTTGGCGTTTTAGCTTGCTAGAGCTTGGTTCGACGAGCTTCCACCGCGAGGACGTTGTTTGGAGTGGAGGGAACCTCGTACGAGCTTCAATCTTCGCGTTCTTCGCGAAGGTAGGGAGATTTCCTGAGTTTGATCCGTGAGATTCTCGTGTGAAGTGGTTAATGTGTTTCCTACTTTCTAAAACATAGATAGCATGTGTAGGAACACATCAAAGCATGAAAAAGAACTGTGAACTAATGATTACATGGTGATTGAGGTGATTGGATTGAAGGGTTCAAGACGGGGATCGCACCAGCTGTCGCGGTCACTGTGGGAGTCGTGACCAGGTCACGACACCCTGAACCGTCGCGTTCTGAAGGCGGTCTATCGCGCCGCCGCGACAACAGCCGAATGTTGTCTTTCAAGTATAAATGTTGGTGTAGAATTATTTATTTAGTATAGTTCATGTATATGTTGATGGAAAGAGGTGCATTGGCACTCTCTTCGCTCGAGGAGCGTGTGCTGTGTAGTTTACTTGTTGTTCACGCGATTTACGAGAAGGTTTCACGTGGCTTGAGCGTTGCGCACGTGGTTTATGTGTACGTAGTGTGTAGTTTGACGCCTTCCGTGGATACCTCTTCAGTTGGGAGCCCCAGGTTTTGTGTGAGCCAGGCACGTGAGTGCTCGGGGCTTGTCCCGGTACTGGGTACCGACGAGGTCTTGTCGTCTTCCTGGACACCCTCACTCTAGTGTTGAGTAGTACGTCCGGCTGAGGGAAAGACGGCAGTGGGACAGCGACTAGAGAGTTAGTTGTGTTGTCGCTTGTAGCGCGCTCGTAGTTGGGGGAGACGGACACCAGTAGACGTACTGGACCCCAGCTAGTCCTGTTTTCCAGTGTCTCACTTTAGGGAGCTCAGGCCAGAGTCCCTAAAGGTGCCAGGCATGGGCCTGCGAGGTGTGTGACTTGCAGGTTGTGGTGGTTTAGTTGGACTCCACAGTTTTTGTACTTGTTTAGTGGAGCGGCAGCTGGACCTTTCGTCCGTGGCTGCGAGACTGAGAGGTAGTCCTGTGTGGTTTGTCCGGGTCAGTAACTGGTGTCGCGAACCAGTTGACGTGGCTCGAGTGTGGCGTTTTCCTACTGTAGCTCGTACACTTGTTTGGTGTTGCCGTTTATTTAATTATGTTGTTCCTGTTAAGCGGCAAGTGGTAAGCTATACTTACAGTTTTACATCCTGCTTAATATTGTTATAAATTGTTAGAGTAGTTTTACTGCTTTGCTACTTGTGTTGGTTTGCTCGGTTTCTAGGGAGTTTCCCTACTGAGCCAGTGACACGTGAGGCTCACCCCTACCTCCTACCAGGTGAGGGAGATCCGGAGATTTCGCGTCCATCGTCTAGTGGAGGGTCTGCACCACCAGCAGTGTAATTCTACTTTACTGTTGTACACCTCGGGGTATGCCCCAGGTTTTGTTGTAGTTTGGCTACAGTTGTGCTATGACTATGTACATTCATGTAAATATTTATGAGATTGACAGATCTGATGAATGTTTGAGTTGATTCCTTTATATTTCTTTGGACTCGTGGTTCGATATCCCTTGCGAGGCTTCGGCCCGTTCGCGGGAGGCGGACTCGATTCAGGCTTGCTAATGGGTTAGCGGGTCTGAATGGCTTGGTCCGTCACAGTTGGTATCAGAGCAAAGTCCGTAAGAATATAAAGGAATTGGAAATACATAGTCATGTCTCTACTGTAACTCATTGCTGGTAGTGACCCTGATTTTGTATTGATTTCTTGTGTATTGTGTTGTTGGAATAATATTTGTGTAGGTTTAATAATGGCCGAAAGGAGAGATGTAGGAGGTGATGGAGAAGGATCAGGAGGGGATCCTACCCAGAGGATGATAGAAAGAATTTGGGAGAGTTTAACAGAAATTCGAGTAAGATTGGATCAGCAACCACCGGTGCAACCAGCGGCAGTAGTACCACCATTACCGGAGGAGGCTGTACCTATAGCTCCAGTTCCATTTCCACCCAGAGTAGAGGTACCTCCTGTAGTACCTGTGCAACCGGCAGTTCCAGTAAGACCAGTTAATAGAGAGGGGATTACGATGCTTGTGGAGCAATTTTTGAGATTGCAACCCCCTACATATTCGGGAGGCCCCAACCCGGATACAGCGGAACACTGGATACATGAGATTGAGAGGGTTTTTACAATAATGAGGTGTCCCCAGGAAGACAGAGTATTACTTGCAGCATACCAGTTACGAGGGTTTGCGCAGGAATGGTGGCGGCTGAAGATGCAGACAGTCTTTACAGGTAGGGAGGAGGATACTATCCCATGGTCGGAATTCTTGACAGTTTTTAATGATTCCTTCTTCCCAATGCAAATTCAGCAAATGAAGAGAGAGCAATTCAGGACATTTCAGCAGGGGAATCTTTCGGTGCTTGAATATCAGATGAGATTTATAGCCTTGAGTAGGTATGCCCCATATGTTGTGACAGATAACACAATGATGGTGGAATACTTTATTCGAGGTCTGAGGCCGGAATTGCAAGATGCAGTAATTCCATTGATGTGTAGAACAGTGGAAGAGGCAGCTCAGCGAGCAGCAGTACTTGAGAGGACTGTTCGGGCTAGGCAAGGGCAATCTCAGGCAGGTGGATTGGGCTCAAGTAGCTTTCGGTATCCGCAACCGTCAGGAGGAAGTAGTAAAGGAAAAGTACCTTCTGGAGCTTCTTCATCGTCTGGAATAGGAAAATGGGGTAAGCAGATTAAGAAATTCTTCCAGGGAGGCCGAGGTAGAGGCAGGCAGCAGGGTTTTCCGCAGGGAGGTTTTCAGCAGGGTCGTGGTTATAGGCCACCTGTTCCGGAAGGATCCCAGCAGAGTTCGGCAGGGCAGTCATCGGCACCTCCATCTTTCCGATGTTATAATTGTGGACAGCCAGGACATTTAGCAAGAGATTGTCCATATCCTCGAGAGCAGACTTATGGTAGAGGTATTCAACCGCAGCAGCAGCAGCCTTTCCAGCGGTCAGCAGAGCAGGGTAGAGGTTCACCATATCAAAGAGGAGGACGGGGTCGAGTAATGGCTATTACTAGAGCTCAAGCGGAAGCATCCAATCTTGTTGAAGGTATTCTACCTATCTTTGATTTCTGCTAAAGTATTAATTGATCCGGGTGCTTCTCATTCATTTATTTCCGAAGATTTTCTGGATAGTTTGGTACATCCTTTAGAAGAGAAATCTTGTGAGTTGGTAGTGGAAATTCCCTCAGGAGGATATTTGTTGACTTCTTGCTTTCTAGAAGATGTTCCAATAGTGATTCATGGAAATCAAATGCCTGCAACATTATATGCTTTAACATTGAAAGAATATGATGTGATTTTGGGAATGGATTGGTTAGAGGCCTATGGGGCAATGGTTGATTGTAGAAAGAAGAAAGTCAGATTTTGCAGGCCTGGTGGCGAAGTGTTTGAATTTCAAGGTATGCCTCTTTACACTCCCAAATTCATTATTTCTGCACTTAGAGCTAGAAAGTTAATTAATGCGGGATGTGTAGCGTATCTTGCCTCTGTTAGCCTAGTTGAATCTGATAAGTCTGTAGATTCAGTACCAGTGGTTAGAGAATTTGCAGATGTGTTCCCAGATGAGTTGCCAGGTTTAGCTCCGCATAGAGAAGTGGATTTTTCAGTGGAATTGCAACCAGGCAGTTTACCTATTTCTAAGGCACCATATAGAATGGCTCCAGCAGAATTGAAGGAATTGAAGAAGCAATTGCAGGAATTGTTGGAAAAAGGTTTTATCAGGCCTAGTCAATCACCTTGGGGAGCGCCAGTGTTATTTGTTAGAAAGAAAGATGGTAGTCTAAGAATGTGTATAGACTACAGGCAGCTGAATAAAGTTACAATTAAGAATAAATATCCACTTCCTAGGATTGATGATTTGTTTGATCAATTGCAATCAGCTAAGTGTTTTCCAAGATAGATTTGAGATCGGGATATCATCAATTGCGGATCAGAGAAGAGGACATTGAGAAATCAGCTTTTCGGACCAGGTATGGGCATTATGAGTTTGTTGTGATGCCTTTTGGATTGACAAATGCACCTGCAGCATTTATGAATTTAATGAATAGAATATTTCATCAATATTTGGATCAGTTCATAGTGGTTTTTATTGATGATATATTAGTCTATTCAGCATCAGAAAGAGAGCATGCAGATCATTTGCGAATTACTTTGCAGATATTAAGAGACCATCAGTTATTTGCTAAGTTTAATAAATGTGAATTTTGGTTGAAGGAGATTCAGTTCTTGGGTCATGTGATATCAGGTGAAGGTATTGCAGTGGATCCAGCTAAAGTTGAGGCAGTAATGAAATGGGAAGAGCCGAGGTCAGTGTTTGAGATTAGAAGTTTTCTTGGTTTGGCAGGCTATTACAGAAGATTTATCCAAGACTTTTCTAAGATAGCAGCACCAATGACGAGTTAACAAGGAAAGGTGTTCCTTTTGTGTGGTCTTCGGAATGTAGACGCAGTTTTGCAGAGTTGAAGAAAAGGTTGACATCAGCACCAGTTTTAGAGATTCCGTCGGGAAGTGGTGGATTTGTTCTATATACTGATGCATCCAAGAGAGGTTTGGGTGCAGTGTTGATGCAGCATAGCAAAGTAATTGCTTATGCTTCCAGGCAATTGAAAAAGCATGAGGAGAACTATCCAACTCATGATTTAGAACTGGCGGCGGTTGTCTTTGCATTGAAAATGTGGCGGCATTATTTGTATGGTGAAAGATTTGAAATTTTCACTGATCATAAGAGTTTGAAGTATATTTTTTCTCAGAAAGATTTGAATCTAAGACAGCGCAGATGGATGGAATATCTAAAGGATTATGACTTCAATTTGGCATATCATCCAGGTAGAGCAAATGTGGTGGCAGATGCATTGAGCAGAAAAGTGGTTATGAATCAACTTATGATCAGAGAATAGCAACTTTTTGAGAATGTTGCAGAGAATTCTTTATATGTGCCAAGCAGTCAGCACAGAGCAATACTAGCAACTAATGCAGTAGAGTCTTCTCTTTACTGGCAGATAGTAGAGGCACAGAGAGCTGATGCTAATTTAGCGGACATTCTTAGAATGGATGAAGTGAATTTGGGGCGTGATAATGTGGCTAGATTGAAAGGAAGATTGTATGTCCCAGAAGATGCAGAAGTTAGACAGAAAGTTTTGGAGGAAGCTCACAGATCAAGGTACACTATTCATCCAGGTAGCACAAAAATGTATCAGATATGAAAAAGCATTTTTGGTGGCCAAATATGAAGAAAGAAATTGCAGAATTTATAACCAGATGTGCAGTATGTCAGCAAATAAAAGCAGAGCATCAAAAACCAGGAGGATTGTTGCAACCATTACCCATTCCGCAGTGGAAGTGGGATGATATAGCAATGGATTTCATAGTTGGTTTGCCCAGTTCATCAGGTCATAATGCAATATGGGTTTTTGTGGATAGATTGACCAAGGTTTGCAGATTACTACCAGTTAGTATGACTTGGTCAGTTGATAGATTAGCTAAATTGTATTTGGAAAGGATTGTGCCTTTGCATGGAATACCAGTTACTATAGTTTCAGATCGAGATCCTCGATTCACTTCAGGTTTTTGGAGGAGTTTACAAAGAGTTGTCGGCACAGAGTTAAGATATAGTTCAGCATATCATCCACAAACAGATGGGCAGACGGAAAGAACAATTCAGACTATTGAAGATATGTTGAGAGCTTGCTGTCTTGTGTGGGGAGGCATTTGGGAGCGTCATTTGGGTCTAGTGGAGTTTGCATATAATAACAGTTACCATTCAAGTATTGAAATGGCACCTTATGAAGCATTGTATGGTAGACCGTGTAGATCACCGTTAAATTGGCATGAAGTAGGTGAAAGGCAAGTTTTGGGCCCAGAATTAGTTCGTCAATGTGCAGAAACAGTGAGATTCATCCAAGAGAAATTGAAAACAGCTCAGAGTCGCCAGAAAAGTTATGCAGATGATAGACGCAGACCGTTACAATTTGAAGTAGGTGATTATGTATTTTTAAAAGTATCTCCTACTAAAGGTGTACTGAGATTCAGTAAGAAAGGTAAATTGAGTCCAAGATATGTTGGACCGTTTCAAATCAAGGAAAGACTGGGTGAAACAGCCTATAGATTGGACTTGCCAGCAGATTTCACGGATGCGCATGATGTTTTCCATGTCTCAATGTTAAGGAAATATATCAAGGACCCATCCCAAGTTGTCAGCTATCAAAGGGATGATTTGAAGCCGGATATGTCAATGCCTGAGTATCCAATGCAAATTTCAGGCCGTAGAACTCAAAAACTCAGAAATAAGGAAATTGAGTTGGTAAAGGTTAGATGGGAGAATAGACAAGGTGGTGAAGATACGTGGGAATTAGCAGAAGAAATGAGAAAGGCGTATCCATATTTGTTTGAGTAAGTTTTGTTCTTTTTAGGTGATAGTATCATGTTAATTAAATTAGAATTGTGATAATTGGCTCTTGATTTTAATTTCGAGGACGAAATTTCTTTTTAGGTGATAGTAATGTAACGTTCCGACCGTTCGGATCGTTCTTGTGTGGACGTGGAGGCCAGTGTATGGCCGATGACAGGTGTGTAGCAGGTGATCCTGCAGGTTTTGAGGTTTTGCCCAAAGTGTTCTCTGTTTCTCGGTTTTTAACGCGGTCGATTTGAGGGTCGCGATTTGATCGCGACAGTGAGGGGCGTCGCGTTATGATCGCGACAGACCGTGGCGTCGCGTTCATGTCACCGCCTGTTTAAGTGAGCGTATGCATGTCTGCCGCGTGTCGCAGGCTGGGAGCTCGGGTGACGTCAGCAGGCTTATCGCGACAGCCTAGAGTGTCGCGTTTAGGTCGCGGTCATGAAGAGCGTCGCGTTCTTAACTGCGTTATGTTTTTAAGTAACCCTAGCAGAACAGAGCTGGTGAAAGCTCTGCTCGGCCAGGGGGATTTGCTGTGGAGATTTCTTGGCGTTTTGGCTTGCTAGAGCTTGGTTCGACGAGCTTCCACCGCGAGGACGTTGTTTGGAGTGGAGGGAACCTCGTACGAGCTTCAATCTTCGCGTTCTTCGCGAAGGTAGGGAGATTTCCTGAGTTTGATCCGTGAGATTCTCGTGTGAAGTGGTTAATGTGTTTCCTGCTTTCTAAAACATAGATAGCATGTGTAGGAACACATTAAAGCATGAAAACGGACTGTGAACTAATGATTATATGGTGATTGGGTGATTGGATTGAAGGGTTCAAGACGGGGATCGCACCAGCTGTCGCGGTCGCTGTGGGAGTCGCGACCAGGTCGCGACACCCTGAACCGTCGCGTTCTGAAGGCGGTCTATCGCGCCGCCGCGACAACAGCCGAATGTTGTCTTTCAAGTATAAATGTTGGTGTAGAATTATTTGTTTAGTACAGTTCATGTATATGGTGATGGAAAGAGGTGCATTGGCACTCTCTTCGCTCGAGGAGCGTGTGGTGTGTAGTTTACTTGTTGTTCACGCGATTTACGAGAAGGTTTCACGTGGCTTGAGCGTTGCGCACGTGGTTTATGTGTACGTAGTGTGTAGTTTGACGCCTTCCGTGGATACCTCTTCAGTTGGGAGCCCCAGGTTTTGTGTGAGCCAGGCACGTGAGTGCTCGGGGCTTGTCCCGGTACTGGGTACCGACGAGGTCTTGTCGTCTTCTGGACACCCTCACTCTAGTGTTGAGTAGTACGTCCGGCTGAGGGAAAGACGGCAGTGGGACAGCGACTAGAGAGTTAGTTGTGTTGTCGCTTGTAGCGCGCTCGTAGTTGGGGGAGACAGGACACCAGTAGACGTACTGGACCCCAGCTAGTCCTGTTTTCCAGTGTCTCACTTTAGGGAGCTCAGGCCAGAGTCCCTAAAGGTGCCAGGCATGGGCCTGCGAGGTGTGTGACTTGCAGGTTGTGGTGGTTTAGTTGGACTCCACAGTTTTTGTACTTGTTTAGTGGAGCGGCAGCTGGACCTTTCGTCCGTGGCTGCGAGACTGAGAGGTAGTCCTGTGTGGTTTGTCCGGGTCAGTAACTGGTGTCGCGAACCAGTTGACGTGGCTCGAGTGTGGCGTTTTCCTACTGTAGCTCGTACACTTGTTTGGTGTTGCCGTTTATTTAATTATGTTGTTCCTGTTAAGCGGCAAGTGGTAAGCTATACTTACAGTTTTACATCCTGCTTAATATTGTTATAAATTGTTAGAGTAGTATTTACTGCTTTGCTACTTGTGTTGGTTTGCTCGGTTTCTAGGGAGTTTCCCTACTGAGCCAGTGACACGTGAGGCTCACCCCTACCTCCTACCAGGTGAGGGAGATCCGGAGATTTTGCGTCCATCGTCTAGTGGAGGGTCTGCACCACCAGCAGTGTAATTCTACTTTACTATTGTACACCTCGGGGTATGCCCCAGGTTCTGTTGTAGTTTGGCTACAGTTGTGCTATGACTATGTACATTCATGTAAATATTTATGAGATTGACAGATCTTATGAATGTTTGAGTTGATTCCTTTATATTTCTTTGGTCTCGTGGTTCGATATCCCTTGCGAGGCTTCGGCCCGTTCGCGGGAGGCGGACTCGATTCAGGCTTGCTAATGGGTTAGCGAGTCTGAATGGCTTGGTCCATCACAATAACTCTTATATACTACGTACACTAGCTAATGTGATGAATGGGAGAATGAATGTACACCTATTTTGTGGGTGGTTGAGTTTAATTGTTTATCTAATGTGTGTGCGAAAAGAATGGCCATGTGTATTCACCAAGATCCTAATGATCAGTGGCAAAGTTTTGTTGCCCAAATTTGTTAGACCATGTATGCATGTTACTATCTGTGTTCTGAATTTTTGACATTTTCCCATGCTTGTATGATTATTTAAAAATTCTATTTTGGGAAAATAGAAACCATGCGTAGGTCACGTTAAAATTCTAGTAAATTGCGTGTTGTCCGATAAATTCGGGAACAGTTCTGTGACCCCGTGCATGCTAGAGTGCAGACAATGAGCTGTTAAAATTTGGGCTTTTGTTTAACTCCATGTTAAATTGCATTATGAATGTTAGTGTGGAATGGATGGTTAATTTTCGGAAATTTCATTTTGAATCAGAAAAATCTGAAATTTTGCATGTGGGATCCCGAACCCGAAATTAGCTTGTGGTTGAAATTTCAAATCATTTGGACCAGTACATGATGCAATATAAAATTTCCATGTATAAATGTGAAACTAATGCATGCCTTCGTAAAATGATTTGATTTTGTATATAGCAACCTGATTAGTGAATTTTCCTGAGTGCTAAACTTCTGTAATTGTAGTGCCATGTTAGGAAAAATAGAGAAGTGTGCATGTGAGTGAGAAAGTGAATGAAATGAGAGTGACATGTGTAAACCTATGTGTTAAAATCAGTAAAAATGTGTAATGTGTAAATTGTGCCAAGTGTGACATTGCTTCCACAGAGGGCAGTGGAACCGTATGAGGGAAAAGTCCCCATGAGAAGGTTCAGTGTGTAGTGACCCTAAGGGCATTAGGGGAAAATCCTGGAGGTGGACAAGTATCACTGGTTAGGGTGGAGACTTGTTCTCCCGGTCTGCGCAGTCCAAGGGTCGCCAATGTATTGCCTAGATGGCGTCTATGTGATGTGATGTGTTGTGTCCTTCTTTGGTGGTTTGGACTATGTGTCACGGCACTAAAAGTGAATGTGTAAATGTGAATGTGTAAATGTGTATGTGTAAATGTGTATGTGTAAATGTGAAAAATGTGAATGTGCACAATGTGTAAAAGTGCACGTGTAAAGTGTGAAATATGCGAATTTAAAATTGTGTAAAAATGTGAAACCAAAATGTGAGGATGTGAGTTTGTAATCCATGTTATGACAATCTGAAATCATGCTTGAACAATAGCTTTACTATGTTATAATCATGTTATGTATGCAAAATGCCTAGAATTCATGCTAGGGATAATTGTTAAGAACGTATAAACAACTTCCATACTTGAGTGTTCACATGTTGTGATTTAAATCATTGTTGTAGCTCTCATGTGTTAGATTATGGTTGCTAAAACATGTAAAACCTGCAAGTTTAAAGCATGTAAAATGGTTATGTATATGTGTAGGAATGTGTGGATTCCATGTTAGGTATGTTTCCTTTCATGCATGTTCGGAAATTTATGTTAATGGCTTTCATGTCTTAGTTGGTTGGAGGTAGATTCTTATGTGAGAAATGAATAGAAAGCATGTGATAGGTGATTTTATTTCTGCAAATCTGAAAGCATAGTCCATGTGTTTGATTGGTAGATTCACCATGATAGGTTGGAAAAATTAAATGTCAAGCATGCTACATGTTGTGTCTTGTGAATGTGTATGTAGAACCTACTATGAGATGTGCATGTATGGTATGTGTAGAAGTACTTGTGGAGTCTTTTAGACTCACTACTTGCTTCGGCGTACAGGTGTAGTTGGTGACGAGACACTAATGGAGGAGACGTTGGAGACCGACTCCGAGCGCGGAGATTAGAGTGTTGTTGGAGTACTTGTGACTTTTGTGATTTTCATAGTATGAAATTTGAACATTGTACTATCATTATCATGGAAGAATGTATAAGTGTGGACATTTATGTATTTAATTTTCAGCAATTTAAATTATGTGGACTTTTAGTTCTCTAAATGTTATCAAATCATGTATGTTAAATGTGGATGATGAATGAATGAAGACAGTGGTTCTTTTACTTTTGCTACTATGTTCTTATATTCACGTGTATCTCAGCTGAATGTCATTGTTGGGTAAATGTCCCACTGTAATGACGCTTGCTATACTGACGTGGGTTGGTATAACCGTACCGGTATAAAGAGGGTCGTCGCAGCAAGTTTAGCATGATTTCAATGCCTACGTAAAAGAACACACTTAGCATGAATTTCTATACATTCCTATACATGCTCATGACCATTTCATCTTCTTTAAGCTTGCTGGTTTTATATGAACTAGAAAGCATAACCCAACACACGAGAGCTACTTAATCGATTTAAATCACATCATGAGGGCAAACAAGCATGGGATTACTTACACACCACTAAGAATCGTTTCTAACATGGATTCTAGGCAATTTACACATGTAAAGCATGATCATAAGTACATTTAGTTTGCTGTTTTATCATGATTTCAGATTACCACAACATGGATCACAAATTCACAACCCTCACATTTTGGTTTCACATATTTACACAAATTCTCATTCACATAATTTACACTTTACACATGCACATTTACACATTGTTCACACTACACAATTTGCACATGATCACAATCACATATCACATTTTACACTTTAGTGCTGTGACACATAGTCCAAACCACCATAAGAAGGACACATCACATCACATACAAATAGACGTCACCTAGGCAATACAGTGACGACTCTTGGACTGCGCAGACCGGGAGAACAAGTCTCCACCCTAACCAGTGGTACTTGTCCACCTCTAGGATTTCATCCTAATGCCCTTAGGATCACAACACATTGAACCTTCTCAGGGGGACTTTTCCCTGATACGGTTCCACTGCCCTCTATGGAAGCAGTGTCACACTTGCCACGATTTACACATTTACCGATTTTAATGCATATCTTTACACATGTCACTTACCTCTCATTCATTTTCTTATTCACACAAGGGCTCTATTTTCCTAACATGATTCCACAATTAACAGGGATCACATGTTCAGTAATTTGCATAAATCAGATCACACACACATGTCACATTATTCCCACATTAACATGCATTGTTCACATCTTTGCAAGGAAAAATTCATATATCACTATATAGTTGTCCAAACGACCTGAAAATTTAACCACATGCTGATTTTGGGTTCATGACCTCACATACAAAATTCTGGATTTTTTTGACTCATGATACAATTACAGAAAATCAAACATCAATTTTTCATATCATTCGTGATTCAATCCACCATGGTGCGTAACATGAAATTTCAGTTTAACAGGTCATAACCCTGAATCCAATATACACAACACTATAGGAATTTCCCGGGGATTTATTTCACAACACACGATTTACTGGAAAATTTAGCAATCCTACACATGTTTTCTATTTCCCAAGTATAAATTTTCAGTAAATCACATTGACATGGGAAAATTCCAGAAAATTCAGAACAAAGACTGACGTATATAGACATGATTCAACAGGATTAGGGCATCCTAATTTCCCATGGATTATTAGGATCATGGGTGAACATACACGGCCATTCTTCCACATGCATTTAAATAAATAATAACTCAACCATCCACAAAATAAATGTCCAACCATTCTCCCACACATTTCAACATTCACATTACGTAGTATAATAGGTTTACAATATATCCTCATCGTAAAAAACATCGAAAGTAATCATATATAAGGGGAGAACAGTTCACTGTTCTGCCCAGATGAACTTAACGGCGGTCTCTGGTCATTGCAGGAGTGGACGGCAAGATCGCTGGACGCACACGGGGAATCTTGGCGTCAAGGCATTGACGCCAAGTTCTTGTCTGTGCAGAAACATAGACCGAACTCCAAATAACGGGGTGAATGGGGGATTAGGACACGAGGAAAAATACATAAAAATGATAAAACCCTACTTGACATCTACATGGACGATAGGGGTAGGTTACTTGCCTCTAGAAAATACTCCAGATGGATCTTAAAGCTTGGGAAGCTCTCCTTGGGCAGTCCCAAGAAGCTCCCGAGAAGTCTTCACGTCGGGTTCTAGGACGAAGATGACTCCAAGATGAGGTCGGGGAAGTCTCCTCCTTCACTTCAGCTAGCTCCTTGTCATGGTAGATGGCCAGGAACAACTTCAGAAGGTCGGATTTAAGCTTGCAAAGGGTGGGGTTTTCTCACAGTTTTCTCTGGGGTTTTACTTCTCCTTTATCTCATCTTGCAAAGTGAGCCAAGAGAGGGCTGTTGGGGTTGCAGAAGGCTTGGTAAATAGGAGAGGGGGCTCTCCTTTCACGCAGGCTTGACAAGAAAGCCTTTCAGACCGTTGGGGACAGCTCCCCAATGGTTGGGGTAGCTTGTTCCCGGGATTTCCGGCTCTGAAACTCATGCAAGCCAGTGATATTGACGTCCACATCGCTGGACGCTGAATTTAGTGTTGGCGTCCATAGGGTTGACGCCGACACAACATCGACGTCTACTGATATTGACGCCAAGCTGGCCTTTGGCCAGAACTCAAAAACATGCAGGAAACCATACATAACCTGTACATATATACATGCATTATGTATACTATCACGTACATACCATCACCATACAATTCATACACTATTTACATCTAATTTATACACATGCATGCATAAGTATACTAACTAGTACTTACGTAGATATTTACATACGTACATACACAAACATGAAGTATTCACATGCAATACAAATAATGCAACAAAATTCGAGGGCCTTACACCCTCTCCCCCTTCAAGAACTTCGTCCTCGAAGTTAGAACGACACTACTCAAACAAAAGGGGATACTTCTTCTTCATCGCATCCTCAAGCTCCCAAGTAGCCTCCTCTCGCGAGAAGTTCCGCCAGAGAACTTTCACCGACGTAATACTCTTGTTCCGGAGATGCTGAACCTTCCGGTCAAGAATAGCTACTGGTTGCTCGGCATACGACAGATCTGACTGAATGTCCACTGGCTCATGGCAAATCACATGAGACGGATCTCGGACATACTTCCTGAGCATCGAAACGTGGAAGATGGGATGAACACTAGCCAAAGCTTGGGGTAATGCTAGCTCATATGCCAAGCTGCTCAAACGTTTGAGAATCTCATATGGGCCAATAAATCTAGGGCTCAGCTTACTATGCCTGCCAAATCTGACAACACCTCGAGTAGGTGATATCTTCAAGAAGACATGATCACCCACCTCGAACTCAAGATCCTTCCTCCTGTTGTCGGCATAGCTCTTCTGCCTATCCTGAGCCGCAACAAGCCTCTTTCTGATAAGCTGGATCTTATCCGAAGTCTCCTGAACTAACTCTGGACCGATCAGCTGCCTATCACTGGTCTCCTCCCAACATAAAGGAGATCTGCAGGGCCGACCATACAACGCCTCAAATGGAGCCATACCAATACTCGCATGAAAGTTGTTGTTGTATGCGAACTCCACTAGAGATAAATGACGCTCCCAATCATCATTCCAATCCAATACACACGCTCTCAACATATCCTCGAGCGTCTGGATAGTCCTCTCGGACTGTCCATCAGTATGGGGATGAAATGCCGAACTGAGCTTCAGCTCTGAACCTAAAGCATCCTGAAGACCCTTCCACAACCTCGAAGTGAATCTCGGATCTCGATCCGAAATGATCGACTTCGGCACACCATGCAATCTAATGATACTGCTAACATACAATCTAGCTAAACTCTCTACTGACTGCTTCTTCTTCATAGGCAAGAAATGAGCAGCCTTCGATAATCTATCTAAACTACCCAAATCGAGTCATTGCCTTTTCTAGATCGAGGAAAACCCAAAACAAAGTCCATAGTGATAGCATCCCACTTCCGCACTGGGATCTCCATCCTTTGCACCAGGCCGGATGGTCGCTGTCGCTCGGCCTTTACTTGCTGACACACCAAACACCTAGACACATAATCCGCTACATCCCTCTTCATGCCAGACCACCAAAAGGATCTCTTCAAATCCTGGTACATCTTAGTGTTACTTAGATGAATAGAGAATCGCGATCTGTGAGCCTCCGCTAACACATGCTCACGGACATCTACCAAATCAGGGACACAAACACGGTGATGAAATCTAATCACACCGTCCTCATCATGAGCAATGCCTGCCTTGCCCACTAACTCTAAGAGTCTAGGGTGATACTGAAGGTCGATCACCTCATCCAAAACGGAGGACCTAAGAGATAACTGAGCTACAAAAGCCTGGCATAGCGATGGCTCTAACTCAGTCAACGCACAAACCGCATCCTCCAACATCTTCCAATCCTGCTGGAGAGATGGCCTCTTTCTACTCAGAGCATCTGCTACGACATTTGCCTTCCCAAGGTGATACTGAAGGTCGAAGTCATAGTCCTTCAAGAACTCAATCCATCTTCTCTGCCTCAGGTTTAGTTCCTTTTGGGAGAAAAGATACTTGAACCTTTTGTGGTCGGTAAACACCTCAAATCTGACACCATAAAGATAGTGCCTCCAGATCTTTAGTGCATGAACCACTGCTGCGAGCTCCAAGTCATGAGTCGGATAGTTCTTCTCATGCTCCTTCAACTGACGAGAAGCATAAGCCACTACCCTTTCCTGCTGCATTAGCAAATAGCCTAAACCAATCCGAGATGCATCCGTGTAGATAGCAAAACCCTCTACACCGCTCGGTAAGACTAACACCGGGGCTGTCGTGAGCTTAGTCTTCAACAATTGAATACTACTCTCACACTTCTCGGACCAAACAAACTTCACTCCCTTTCTGGTGAGCTGGGTCAATGGGGCGGCGATGGATGAAAATCCCTCAATAAATCGCCGATAGTAACCAGCTAAACCAATAAAACTACGAATCTCCGAAGGGGTCTTGGGAATCTCCCAATCCATAACTGCCTGGACCTTTGCTGGATCCACAGCTACACCAGCACCGGAGATAACATGCCCGAGGAAACGAACCTCGCGCAACCAGAAATCACACTTGCTGAACTTAGCGCATAGCTTGTGCTCACGAAGAACCTCTAACACTACCCTCAAATGCTGACGGTGTGTGGCCTCGTCCGGAGAGTAGACCAACACATCATCAATAAACACTATGACAAAGCTATCTAAATAAGGCCTAAATACCCTATTCATGAGATCCATGAACGCTGCAGGGGCATTGGTCAATCCGAAAGGAAGGACCAAAAACTCATAATGTCCATAACGGGTTCTAAATGCCATCTTGGACACATCCTCAGTCCAAATACTCAACTGATGATAACCGGATCGCAAATCAATCTTAGAAAAGACTGATGCATCTCGCAACTGGTCAAACAAATCATCAATACGAGGGAAGGGATACCTTGTAAGGACCTCAAATTTTGTTGCATTATTGTATTGCATGTAAATAATTCTTGTTATGTATGTACGTATGTAAATATCTACGTAAGTACTAGTTAGTATACTATTGCATGCATGTGTATAAACTAGATGTAAATAATGTATGAATGGTATGATGGTAGTGTGTACATGATAACGTATACATATGACACATATATAGGTATAAGATGTGCATGGTTTCTACATGTTTTAGAGTTCTGGCCTAAGGCCAGATTGGCGTCAATATCAGTAGACGTCGATGTTGTGTCGGCGTCAACCCTAGGGACGCCAACACTAAGTCCAGCGTCCAGCGATGTGGACGCCAACTTCTCTGACCTGCATGCGTTGCAGAGCCCAGAATTCCGGGGGCAAGCAAGCCCAACCATTGGGTAGATGTCCCCAACGGCTATCAGGCCATCCCATCACCCCTCCGGGATATCCCAAAACCCTTTCCCTATAAACAAAACTCCTTCTGCACCAGAAGAGCCCTCTTTGGCTCTTTGCAAAGAGGAGAGAAACCCCTAGCAAGCTGTGAGGAAGCCTGGACTTTGGAGGCTTCAACTCGACGATTTGGAGCCTCAACCGGCGTTCTATTGCAACTGGAGTCTACAGGGGACCAAGGAGAAGGCTTCCCGCCACTGGTTTAGCTTCTGCATCGACCTAGAGACCAGAGGAGAGCTCTTGTGGAGGCTTCTTGGGACTGCCCAAGGAGGGCTTCACCGCCATTTTAATCCCTTTGAATAATTGTTTAGAGGCAAGTAACCTTCACCCTCCGTCCATGTAGATGTCAAGTAGGGTTTTATAAATTTTATGTATTTTTCCTCGCGTCCTCGATCCCCCTTTCACCTTTGCATTTGAGTTCGGTCTGTGTTTTTGCACAGACAGGAACTTGGCGTCAATGCCTTGACGCCGAGATCCCTGGTTTGTTTCCAGCGATCTTGCCGTCCACTCCTGGAACGGCCAGAGACCGCCGCCAAGTTCGTCTAGACAGAATAGTGAACTGTTCTGCCCTCCTATATGACTAATTTCAACGTGTTTTGCGATGAGGATATAATGTAACTCTTATATGCTATGTATACTAGCTAATGTGATGAATGGGAGAATGAATGTACATCTATTTTGTGGGTGGTTGAGTTTATTGTCAATCTAATATGTATGCGAAAAGAATGGCAATGTGTATTCACCATGATCCTAATGATCAGTGGCAAAGTTTTGTTGCCCAATTTGTTAGACCATGTATGCATGATCTTATCTGTGCTCTGAGTTTCTGATATTTTTCCCCATGCTTGTATAATTATTGAAATTTCTGTTTTGGGGAAATAGAAATCATGCGTAGGTCGTGTTAAATTTCCAGTAAATTGCGTGTTGCTTGATAAATCTGGGAATAAATTCTGTAACCCTGTGCATGCTTGGGTGCAGACAGTGAGTTGTTAGATTTTTAATTATGTTCAACTCATGTTAATTTACATTATGAATGTTGATGTGAAATCGATGGTAAATTTTCTGTAATTTCATTTTGAGTCATAAAAATCTGAAAATTTGCATAAGGAATCATAAACCTGAGATCAGCATGTGGTTAAATTTTCAAGTCGTTTGGGAAACTATATAGTGAAATATGAATTTTCCATGCGAGAAATGTGAAAAGAAAAATGCATGCCAATGTGGGGATAATGTGATATGTGTGTGTGATCTAATTTGTACAAATTCTGAACATGTAACCCCTGTTAACTGTAGAATCATGTTAGGAAAACAGAGCCCTTGTGTGAGTGAGAAAATGAATGAGAGGCAAGTGTCATGTGTAAAGATATGTGTTAAAAATCGGTAAAGGTGTAAATTGTGCCAAGTGTGACACTGCTTCCATAGAGGGCAGTGGAACCGTATTAGGGAAAAGTCCCCCTGAGAAGGTTCAATGTGTTGTGATCCTAAGGGCATTAGGATGAAATCCTGGAGGTGGACAAGTACCACTGGTTAGGGTGGAGACTTGTTCTCCCGGTCTGCGCAGTCCAAGAGTCGTCACTGTGTTGCCTAGGTGGCGTCTATGTGTATGTGATGTGATGTGTCCTTCTTATGGTGGTTTGGACTATGTGTCACGGCACTAAGTGTAAAATGTGAAATGTGAAATGTGATAGTGATCTTGTGCAAATTGTGTAATGTGAACAATGTGTAAATGTGCAATGTGTAAAGTGTGAAATATGTGAATTAGAAATTGTGTAAAAATGTGAAACCAAAAATGTGAGGATGTGAAATTGAAAACCCATGATATGATGATCTGAAATCATGTTAGAACAGCAACATAAATGTGGTTATGATTTTGTGCTACATGTGTACAAAGCGTAGAACCCATGCTAGGGACAATCCTTACTTATGTGTAAACCATTCCATGTGTGTATGCTCTCACGTTGTGGTTTGAATGAGAACGTACCTTTCATGTGTCTTTCATGTGTTAGATTGTAAAGTGTTAAGCCACATCAAAACAGCAAGCTTAAAGCATGTGAAATGGTTATATGCATGTGTATGAATGAGTAGTAACCATGTTAGCAATGTGTTCTTTCATGTATGTAAGCTAGTCATGCTAGATTGCTCTCATGTTTTAGTTTAAATTGAAAGTAGAACCTTCATGTGTAGGAATGATTAGAGAGCATGTGGTAGGAGATTTTGATTTAGAAAATCTGAAAGCATGAATCATGTGTTCATTAGTAGAGTTTCCAAGATAAGGTTGTCAATTTCAATGTCACGCATGCTATATGTTGTGTCTTGTGAATGTGTATGTAAAACCTACTATGATATGTACATGTATGGTATGTGTAGAGTTATTTACTGAGTCTTTTAGACTCATTACATGCTTCGGCGTACAGGTGTAGCAGGTGACACACCTTTGGAAGAGACCGTGGAAAGCGACTCCGAGCGCGAGGAGTAGCCAGTTTGGTGGAGCTTAGTTGTGACATTTTGGCACTTGATGTATGTAATTGAAACATTGTATTAGCACTATCGTGGAAAGAAATGTTTAAGTATGGACAATTATGTATTTGATTTTCAGCAATTTAATTATGTGGACTTTTAGTTCTTTAAATGCTATCGAATCATGTATGTTAAATGTAGATGATGAATGAAATAAAGACAGTGGTTCTTTTACTTCCGCTACTCTGTTCTTATATTCACGTGTATCTCAGCTGAATGTTATTGTTAGGTAAATGTCCCACTGTGATGATGCTCGCTATACCGACGTGGGTTGGTATAACCGTACCGATATAATGAGGGTCGTCGCAGAGATTGGTATCAGAGAGACCGGTTGTGATTGCACATGAATATACATAAGTCATCATCTTCATTAAATGCTATGTATGTCCACATGTGTAGAATTGATTAATAATGAATGAAAAATAGATAAGAAGATGGTTAGAGAACTTAGTAACCTAGCTCTAATGGTGACTGAAATTTATTACAGCCATGGCTTCGAGAGGTAGGCGTGGCGGAGTGTCGGCCCGTGAGGACGAGCCGAGATGTGACGAGCGGGCGGAGCAGCAGCCCCCGGCACCGCAAGGTCCTGTACTTCCCCCACCGCCGCCTGTGGATTATGGAGTACTCATGCAAGGTCAGGTGCAAGCCATGCAGATGCAGGCTCATACCCAGGCAGCACTCCAGGCTCAGTTGGAGGCTCAGGTTAGACTAATAAAATGATTAATAGTCTGTTTTATTTAATTATGTGATATTATGTTGATTGTGTATTGTTTGCTGTGATGTAGCAGGCTCAAGTACCAGCTCAGGACCATGGTGGACCTTCTACCATGGACAGATTCAAGAGGATGCTGCCACCCTCTTTTAAGGGGAGAGCGATCCATTATTAGCAGAAAGCTGGATGTGGGAGATAGAAAAGATCTTCCGAGCCATCAGGTGTGCAGATGAGGACATGGTCACATTAGCCACCTACATGCTACAGGTATGCTTTAGTTTATATGCGTGTATGTTTGTTAAGCTAGATTTGTTGAGATGGTGCTTATGAGCGGTGTACTGCAGGAAAGAGCTGATGTATGGTGGGCTTCATTACTGCGTACCCGTTTGACGACGGAGATATCGATGTTGCTTGGGACGAGTTCGTAAGGCTCTTTCGGGCCAAGTTGTCCCCTAGCACATGCAAGATCGGATGGAGCAAGAATTCCTATCTTTGACTCAAGGCTCCATGATCGTGCTGGAATATGAGGCAAGTGTAACGCCCCTCTTAGACCCAGTACAATTACACCAACTCACATTGGATCTAGTAGAGGTATTACAGTGGAACGAATCCAACAATTTTCAATACAGGTTGAAATATACACAAATAACTATTCAATTCCAATGATAATTAACAGAACTTGGAATTAAACACTTGCCATCAGCATTTATTCAAAAGCAAAACTAATGCATAAAGACAACAATAGTCCAAGGTTTATTACAATCCAAAGATCAGTTGCATAAAGGAAATTACATAAGATTCTCACATACAAAATTCACTCAAAAACTCTCTATATCAAGCTAAGTCTCCACGTCCTCCCGCTCTGAGTCAGTTTGCAC
The DNA here is from genome assembly GCA_014218235.1 of Colocasia esculenta. Taxonomy (NCBI): domain Eukaryota; kingdom Viridiplantae; phylum Streptophyta; class Magnoliopsida; order Alismatales; family Araceae; genus Colocasia; species Colocasia esculenta. The sequence continues at coordinate 100,251,916 of CM024753.1, forward strand.
TAACTCCTCCGTATCCTCTGGCTCTCCTGAAATGTTAAGCAAGTATGAGTCTACAAGACCCAGCAAATCACATGAAAGACAGTTCAAGATATTAACATTATATTAGTTTTAAAACATGGTAGTACATTAGCATTCCATTCATTGATATCATATACTTTTCTTACTATAGTTCTATGTCCATTGACAATCATTCATTTCATAGTGATTCCAACTATTAAGGAAATAAAACTGTTTCTCATGTAGCATGGAATTACTTATTCATGGAATCTATTCTTTTGCATAACAATTTTCATGTAGTAATATTAAACATCGACATGTAACATGAAATTCTTTGAACAAGTTCACATGTAGGAATGTAAGCATATAACATGTAGTATGTAGCATGTAGAACAAATAGACATGTAACTTGTAGCATGTAAAACAGGTGGACATGTAACTTGTAGCATGTAACATGTAGTCATTTTCATATAGTTGCCAAGACATAGCCCACACTAAATTAGAGATCAGTAGTCATTTATCATTCACTTATCACCTAGGCAATGCGGTGATGAAGTCATAGTATTTGCGCAAAACCGGGGAAAGTCCTTCCCACCTTGACCAGTAGAACAAGTCTACCTCCAGGATTTCAATCCGTTGCCCACGGATTCATTTCTTTACATGTAGGTGAACCATTACCATAGGGGCATCTACGGTGTAGTTCCTTGTAGGAATCTCTAAGATAGCAATGTCTTATTGGCATCATTGATATAATGCATACACTAACATATATAATGGATAGTGACATTTCATTTCATACTAATGAGTCAATGCAATATTTCAAAGTACAACACTTTCAGTTCTGAAATCCTATTTACTGTACAACAGATTTCTATCATGATACTAATTTTCATTCTTGCATTTTCATTCATTTTTATTCAATCTATGTGTAATATATGGTTCAGAAATTCATAACAGAACGTACACATGTCTGAAAATTCTGAAATTTTAACAGAAATTCGAAATCAGTAATTTCAATACACATGCCAATTTTCATAATTTTCTGATTTCTGTAACTATTTTTCATGAAATTAACTCTATTAAATCAACTAACTAACATGGTTTAATATTGAGAAAAGCTCACAATTTTCACATGAACAGACATATCATATCTATTGCAGTAATCTAAACATCAATTAACATGCTTTCTTTTACATCAATTGCACTTATCTTATATAATTTAAACCTTCATTATTGTCATGTAATGATGCATGTTCATCAATTCGTATATATATATAAATATTTAAAACCTGCACATTACAGAAATAAACAGTCCATAACATTATCATACTCAAATTTTACATGGCTGAAACGCATACATTCATAATTTATGCATTTAAAACCAATTCACTCGGATTTCTGAAAATATACAATTCTGTTAAACTTGACGTCAATGGTACGACATTTACTATAGTCGACGTCCATATACGTTGTCGTTAAGTAATTATAGGCGGCGGCACATAGCGCCGTTAACAAAGACTGACGGCGGCACATAGCGCCGTTTACATATAGAAAGGACAGAAAATACATATATATTTTGGATGAACTAAACGGCAGTCGATATTGCCATTTACATAATATAGGCGGCAATACCCTTGACGTCGAGTTCTAAAACACAGAAAAACACAGAAACCCGCATGAAATGACAACATTTCTAACCCCTCCCGTAGGTTGTTTACATGCTTTAAAAATACGGAAAAATGTTAAATACTTAGTATATCATATCCTAAACTAAATCCCCCATGTAACTTGCCTCAATCCCTCCTAATGGAGTGTCGAATCCGAGCTCGAAGAAGCCCGTCTCGCCAGGGAGACAGTTCTTTCCTCCGTCTTCAAGCAATCCGAAACCTCCTCCGATGAAGTTCCTCCGCCAGGATGAGCTTTTGGGCACGAAGTCTTATGATTCTCCTCGGTGTAGATGTCTTCAATCCGCACGAACAAGCACCAGATCGCTCTGCAAATCCTTTCCTCGGCCCTCTTTCTCTCTTCCAGAACCAAGGCAAAAACCCTCTTTCTTCCTGCGAGATCTGGTCTTATAAAGACCTCTCAAGCCAAGGCCAAACCCAACCCTGACCCTCGGATCTAAACGCCTCGGATCAGCTCATTAAAGCCTTCCCGAAACGGCCGTTTTCCTTGATCCGGAACGGAAAGCTCAAAAACAGGCAAGTCAACTTAACGTCAACATAGGTTGTCGTCTACCCCAAATATAAACGTCCATCGTTGATGTCGTCTATAGTCTTGCCCATAATTAAATAATTCAGAAAAATATTAAACGTCAATACCTATCGTCGTTAACATCCCATAAACGGCATGCGATGTTGCCGCTTACAAGCTTTAACGTCAAATGATCTTGACGCCTAGTTCTACACAGAACAGCATTCAATTTATGCAGAAATAAACACACAATGAACAAATAATTTCAAGGAAATTCTAGGGTACTACATCCTCCCTCCCTTAAAATAATCTTCGTCCTCGAAGATTGAGTTAAGTTACTCACCGAACAAGGACGGATAAAGCTTCTTCATTCTTTCTTCAAGCTCCCACGTTGCCTCTTCACGTGAGAAGTTCTTCCATAGAATCTTCACAAATGGAATGGACTTTGATCTTAATTCTTGCACCTTCCTGTCCAGAATCTCCACAGGTTGCTCAGCATAAGACAAATCTGGCTGCAACTGAATCGGTTCATAACTGATCACATGAGCCGGATCTCTAACATACCGCCTCAACATGGATACATGAAATACTGGATGCACCGCTGCTAAAGATGGTGGCAAAGCTAACTGGTATGCCACATTCCCGATCTTCTTCAGAATTTCAAAGGGTCCAATGAATCTCGGGTTCAGCTTACCCCTCTTTCCGAATCTTACTACACCTCTGGTTGGCGAAACCTTAAGGAAAACATGGTCTCCAACCTCGAATGCCAAATCCTTTCTTCTTGCATCTGCATAACTCTTTTGACGATCCTGAGCCGCTTTTATTTTCTGCACAATCATCTGAATCTTTGCTGAAGTTTCTTGCACTACCTCAGGTCCAACCAGATGTCGATCTCCCGACTCCTCCCAACACAATGGTGATCTACAGGGTCTTCCATACAAAGCTTCAAAAGGTGCCATTCCTATGCTCGAATGGAAACTGTTATTATAAGCAAATTCCACAAGAGATAGATGGCGCTCCCAATCCCCTTTCCATTCTAAAACACAAGCTCGCAGCATATCTTCCAACGTCTGAATAGTCCTCTCGGACTGTCCATCCGTTTGCGGATGAAATGCCGAACTCAACTTCAACTGACTGCCAAAAGCCTGCTGCAAACTCTGCCAAAACCTGGAAGTGAATCTCGGATCACGATCTGAGATAATTGACTTCGGAATCCCATGCAGCTTCACAATATTATCAATATACAGTCTGGCCAAGCTCTCAACAGACTGCTTCTTCTTCATGGCAAGGAAATGAGCACTCTTCGAAAATCTATCAACGATCACCCAAATGGAATCATTTCCTCTAGCCGATCTAGGCAATCCGGATACAAAGTCCATGGTCACTTGCTCCCACTTCCACTGAGGGATATCTAGCCTCTGCATCACACCTGAAGGTCGCTGACGCTCTGCCTTCACCTGCTGACAAATCAGACACTTCGCCACAACATCAGCCACATCTCGCTTCATGCCAGACCACCAGAAAGAACGCTTCAGATCCTTATACATCTTCCCACTGCCTGGATGAATAGAGAACTGGGATCTATGAGCCTCCTCCAAAATTTCCTTTCTCAGATCAACATTATTAGGGACACAAACCCTAAGATTCAAGCGAATTACATCATCTTCATCTCTGGTAACTCCGCTCTTTCCAACCAACTCCTGCAACAACGGATCATCTTTCTGTAATGCAATGACCCGATCAAGAATAGAAGATCTCAAAGACAACTGTGCCATGAACAAGTTACACAATTGAGGTTCCAGGACAGTCAAAGAACTTGAAGCATCATCTAGCATCCTCCAGTCTTGCCTCATCATCTGTCTTTTCCTGCTCAACGCATCTGCCACTACATTGGCCTTTCCTGGATGGTAAGACAGATCAAAATCATAGTCTTTCATGAATTCTATCCACCTCCGCTGCCTCAGATTCAACTCCTTCTGCGAGAACAGGTATTTGAGACTCTTGTGGTCTGAGAAGAGCTCAAATCTAACTCCATATAGATAGTGCCTCCAAATTTTCAAAGCATAGACCACAGCTGCTAACTCCAAGTCATGGGTCGGGTAGTTGCGCTCATGCTCCTTAAGTTGCCTAGAAGCATACGCCACAACTCGACCACCTTGCATCAGAACACAACCAAGCCCAATCTTCGAAGCATCTGTGTAGATAGAGAAAGAATCTACATCATTGGGCAAAACAAGCACTGGCGCTGAGGTCAGACGAGCCTTCAATTCCTGGAACGCCTTTTCACAAGCCTCTGACCACTCAAACTTGACTCCTTTCCTTGTCAACCTCGTCAAAGTCGCCGCAATAGATGAAAATCCTTCGATGAATCTCCTATAGTAGCCAGCCAAACCGAGAAAACTCCTGATATCAGCTGAAGATCTCGGTGTTTCCCAATCAAGAACAGCTTCTACCTTAGCTGGATCTACAGACACACCTTCTCCCGATATAACATGACCCAAGAAATGGACTTCTTTCATCCAGAAGTTGCACTTGCTGAATTTAGCATACAGCTTATGCTCCCTCAGGACACCCAACACAATCTTCAGATGCTCTCTATGAGTCTCTTCATCGGGCGAATAAATCAACACATCATCAATGAAGACTACCACAAAAGAATCCAGATACTGCCGAAAAACTCTATTCATCAAATCCATGAAAACTGCTGGAGCATTTGTCAAGCCAAAGGGTAAGACAAGGAACTCATAATGGCCATATCTTGTCCTAAAAGCCGTCTTAGCAGAATCTTCCGGCTTAATTCGGAGTTGATGATAGCCAGAACGAAGATCAATCTTAGAGAATACAGAAGCTCCTCGCAACTGATCAAACAAGTCATCAATACGAGGTAAAGGGTACTTGTTTTTAACAGTTACCTGGTTAAGCTTACGGTAATCTATGCACAACCTCATCGATCCATCCTTCTTTTTCACAAAAAGAACAGGTGCTCCCCATGGCGAAACGCTCGGCCGGATGAAGCCTTTATCAAGTAATTCCTGCAGCTGCTTCCTCAATTCTGCCAATTCCGCTGGCGCCATGCGATAAGGTGCAATGGAAATAGGTGCTGCGCCGGGTACGAGCTCAATGCCAAACTCTAACTCCCTTGCAGGTGGCAAACCCAACAAATCTTCAGGAAAGACATCGCTGAAATCTCTGACCACCTCAATATTCTCGACAGATAGAACCTTCTTCGAATCCTCGGTCACAACCACACTAGCCAGAAAACCAGGGCAACCCTTGCTTAACATCCGAGTCGCCTTCAAAGCTGAAATCACAAACTTACCCGACATGACCTTGGGCAAAGGGTGAACAAACTCCTCCTTTCCAGGAATCCGGAAAACTATAAGCTTCCGCCGACAATCCATCAAAGCATAATGCTCCTCAAGCCAATCAAAGCCCAAGATAGCATCATAATCCTTCATCTTCAGCAAATAGAATCTACCAGGCAAAACTTGCTCCTCAATGCACACAGAAAGCGACGAAAAATACTGCTCGGTCAAGATAGTTCCTGCTGGAGTATGCACAGACAAGGGAACCTCCAACTTTTCTGGAACTAGACCATTCTCCTTTATCAAGACCTTGGCAAATCCTTCGGAAATAAAACTATGCGTGGCACCGGTATCAAACAAGACTCTAGCATGCATTCCCATAATTAAAATTGTACCTTCAGTGACGTGTTCTGCCAACTCTGCCTCGTCTCTAGCCAAGGCGAACACTCGAGCCGGAGCCCTTGGTCTCCCTGCTGCTCTCGGTGCCGGTCTCGCTGCTGCTGGTGCTGCTGCCGCTGCAGTCTGCTGCGCCATCTTCGGACAGTCTCTGATCTTGTGGTTCTTATCACCACATCTCAAGCATCTCCCGGAAGTCACCCAACACACCTCGCCTCCATGACGCTTCCCGCACTGGTTACACACTGGCTTCTCTGCAATTATACCTCCGCCTGGAGTCGGTGCCGCTGCTCTCGCTGGAACCACTGCTCTCTGCTGAAAAACTGGGGTCTTCTTCTTCTTATCCTGCCGCTGGAAAGCTGATGTTGGCCTCTTCAAAGAAGCTCTCTTCTCTTCAAGGTAAACTTCCATCTCTGCCTCCTGCATGCAAGCTGCTGACAAAGCTTCCTCCATGGAACGATGTCCTAATGCCACTAGCCTCGTCCTCAGGGACGGCTTCAACCCCATGATAAATTTCTTTACCTTCCTCCGCTCATCTGCCACTATGTGAGGCGCATACTTGGATAACTCCGCAAATCTTGCCTCATACTCAAGTACACTCATTGACCCCTGGGTCAACGTCAAAAACTCCTGCTCCATGCGGTCCTGCACGTGCTCTGGAATGTACTTCGCCTTGAACAAGCGGACGAATTCAGTCCATGCAACCTCCATAGCACCATCTTCAAACTGTGTGCGTAGTACAGAGGACCACCACACATCGGCACGCTCCTGAAATAGAAAGTAAGTACATCTAAGATATATTCCAACCAATACCCATAACTCCTTAAAATCCATCTTTACCTGCAGCATATAAGTAGCTAAGGACACTTTCTCCTCTTCCGCACAACGAAGGGCACGAAAGATCTTCTCCGTCTCTCTAAGCCAACTCTCCGCAAGAATGGGATCACTCTCTCCCTTAAAGAAAGGCGGTGTCATCCTCCTGAATCTTTCCATCATTGGCACTCCTCCAAAAACTGCTTCCTGAGCTGGTGCTCGTGCCTACAATCCAAAACATCACTTAGATAACAACTCTTCAGTTACCACCTTGAATAATTCTTGCTGCTACCGACCTGAACCTGCACCTGCGCCTGCAATGCCGCTGTAGTCTGAGCCTGAGTCTGCATCGCATGCACCAATCCTTGCATCAATGCTCCGTAGTCTACAGGTGGTGGTGGGGGTGGCAAAGGTACACCAGTCTGGTCCTGAGCCTGCTGATCACCCGCTGACTCATCACCTCGAGCCGGGCCAGCTCCTCTACGTCCACGAGTCGCCATAGTCTGCAAAATAAACATCCTATTTAATAACCTATCATTCTACATAACTTGGACTAATTCTTTTGAATACAATACTGATATTCTATTTATGTACATGTTCAACCTGGATTGCTCTGATACCAATCTCTGTAACGCCCCTCTTAGACCCAGTACAGTTACACCAACTCACATTGGATCTAGTAGAGGTATTACAGTGGAACGAATCCAACAATTTTCAATACAGGTTGAAATATACACAAATAACTATTCAATTCCAATGATAATTAACAGAACTTGGAATTAAACACTTGCCATCAGCATTTATTCAAAAGCAAAACTAATGCATAAAGACAACAATAGTCCAAGGTTTATTACAATCCAAAGATCAGTTGCATAAAGGAAATTACATAAGATTCTCACATACAAAATTCACTCAAAAACTCTCTATATCAAGCTAAGTCTCCACGTCCTCCCGCTCTGAGTCAGTTTGCACTAACTCCTCCGTATCCTCTGGCTCTCCTGAAATGTTAAGCAAGTATGAGTCTACAAGACCCAGCAAATCACATGAAAGACAGTTCAAGATATTAACATTATATTAGTTTTAAAACATGGTAGTACATTAGCATTCCATTCATTGATATCATATACTTTTCTTACTATAGTTCTATGTCCATTGACAATCATTCATTTCATAGTGATTCCAACTATTAAGGAAATAAAACTGTTTCTCATGTAGCATGGAATTACTTATTCATGGAATCTATTCTTTTGCATAACAATTTTCATGTAGTAATATTAAACATCGACATGTAACATGAAATTCTTTGAACAAGTTCACATGTAGGAATGTAAGCATATAACATGTAGTATGTAGCATGTAGAACAAATAGACATGTAACTTGTAGCATGTAAAACAGGTGGACATGTAACTTGTAGCATGTAACATGTAGTCATTTTCATATAGTTGCCAAGACATAGCCCACACTAAATTAGAGATCAGTAGTCATTTATCATTCACTTATCACCTAGGCAATGCGGTGATGAAGTCATAGTATTTGCGCAAAACCGGGGAAAGTCCTTCCCACCTTGACCAGTAGAACAAGTCTACCTCCAGGATTTCAATCCGTTGCCCACGGATTCATTTCTTTACATGTAGGTGAACCATTACCATAGGGGCATCTACGGTGTAGTTCCTTGTAGGAATCTCTAAGATAGCAATGTCTTATTGGCATCATTGATATAATGCATACACTAACATATATAATGGATAGTGACATTTCATTTCATACTAATGAGTCAATGCAATATTTCAAAGTACAACACTTTCAGTTCTGAAATCCTATTTACTGTACAACAGATTTCTATCATGATACTAATTTTCATTCTTGCATTTTCATTCATTTTTATTCAATTCTATGTGTAATATATGGTTCAGAAATTCATAACAGAACGTACACATGTCTGAAAATTCTGAAATTTTAACAGAAATTCGAAATCAGTAATTTCAATACACATGCCAATTTTCATAATTTTCTGATTTCTGTAACTATTTTTCATGAAATTAACTCTATTAAATCAACTAACTAACATGGTTTAATATTGAGAAAAGCTCACAATTTTCACATGAACAGACATATCATATCTATTGCAGTAATCTAAACATCAATTAACATGCTTTCTTTTACATCAATTGCACTTATCTTATATAATTTAAACCTTCATTATTGTCATGTAATGATGCATGTTCATCAATTCGTATATATATATAAATATTTAAAACCTGCACATTACAGAAATAGACAGTCCATAACATTATCATACTCAAATTTTACATGGCTGAAACGCATACATTCATAATTTATGCATTTAAAACCAATTCACTCGGATTTCTGAAAATATACAATTCTGTTAAACTTGACGTCAATGGTACGACGTTTACTATAGTCGACGTCCATATACGTTGTCGTTAAGTAATTATAGGCGGCGGCACATAGCGCCGTTAACACAGACCGACGGCGGCACATAGCGCCGTTTACATATAGAAAGGACAGAAAATACATATATATTTTGGATGAACTAAACGGCAGTCGATATTGCCGTTTACATAATATAGGCGGCAATACCCTTGACGTCGAGTTCTAAAACACAGAAAAACACAGAAACCCGCATGAAATGACAACATTTCTAACCCCTCCCGTAGGTTGTTTACATGCTTTAAAAATACGGAAAAATGTTAAATACTTAGTATATCATATCCTAAACTAAATCCCCCATGTAACTTGCCTCAATCCCTCCTAATGGAGTGTCGAATCCGAGCTCGAAGAAGCCCGTCTCGCCAGGGAGACAGTTCTTTCCTCCGTCTTCAAGCAATCCGAAACCTCCTCCGATGAAGTTCCTCCGCCAGGATGAGCTTTTGGGCACGAAGTCTTATGATTCTCCTCGGTGTAGATGTCTTCAATCCGCACGAACAAGCACCAGATCGCTCTGCAAATCCTTTCCTCGGCCCTCTTTCTCTCTTCCAGAACCAAGGCAAAAACCCTCTTTCTTCCTGCGAGATCTGGTCTTATAAAGACCTCTCAAGCCAAGGCCAAACCCAACCCTGACCCTCGGATCTAAACGCCTCGGATCAGCTCATTAAAGCCTTCCCGAAACGGCCGTTTTCCTTGATCCGGAACGGAAAGCTCAAAAACAGGCAAGTCAACTTAACGTCAACATAGGTTGTCGTCTACCCCAAATATAAACGTCCATCGTTGATGTCGTCTATAGTCTTGCCCATAATTAAATAATTCAGAAAAATATTAAACGTCAATACCTATCGTCGTTAACATCCCATAAACGGCATGCGATGTTGCCGCTTACAAGCTTTAACGTCAAATGATCTTGACGCCTAGTTCTACACAGAACAGCATTCAATTTATGCAGAAATAAACACACAATGAACAGAATAATTTCAAGGAAATTCTAGGGTACTACAGCAAGATTTTCTGAACTCTCTAAATATGCACCTCATATCGTGACAGACGAGCACAGAAAGACAAAGAAGTTCATGATGGGACTCAAGCCATCACTGCGGACAAGGCTCATGGCATTTGACCACCGCACGTTGGACGAGGCCCTCAGTGCTGCTTGTAGGAAGGAGGGAGAGATGGAGCAATACCTGGAAGAAAAGAAAGCTTCGCAGAAGAGACCTGCAGCCACGTTCCAGCGGCAGGACAAGAAGAAAGCGGTGTACCTGACACAACAGCGACCAGTAGCAGTCGACAGTACTCAAGTACCTTCTGTACGTTCCCCTGGTGTGAAGAAAGAGTGTCCCCACTGTGGGAGGACACATGGTGGTTCCGAGTGTTGGATGATTACGGGCAAGTGCTTGAAGTGCGGAAGCAGCGACCACAAGATCAAGGATTGCCCAAGACTTCAGCAGGGAGTCCAGCGCGGAGCGCCAGCCCCAGCAGCAGTAGCGGCAGTGGCGCCAGCTACAGGAAGACTAGGAAGGCCTCGAGCCCCAGCTCGAGTGTTTGCTTTAGCTCGCGAGGACGCCGAGCAGGCGGAGCATGTCACCGAAGGTACGGTTTTACTTCTAGGTGTGCACGCTCGGGTTTTGTTTGATACGGGTGCTGCTCACTCGTTCATTTCCGAGCGGTTCGCTAGGCAGTTAGCCCTAGAGTCAGGCATAGAGTCTGAGGATTTAGAGGTCCCTTTGTCTGTACACACCCCTGCGGGTACGGTATCGAGTAGGAAGTGCATTCCGTCGTTACCTGTGTGCATTGAGGATAGAATCCTAGATGGGTGTTTCTTCTTGCTAAAGATGAAGGACTATGATGCTATTCTTGGTCTGGATTGGCTAGAGGAGCACTATGCGTTAGTGGATTGTCGTCGAAAGAGGATTGTTTTCCGCATTCCTGGTGAGGATGAGTTCTCTCACCCCTTGCCAAGGAACTTGGCGGGAAAGTTAGTCATCTCTGCCATGAAGGCGATGCGCATGGTAAACAAGGGTTGTGACGCTTTTCTTGCCAGCGTGGTGTTAGTGCCAGAGGCTGATGAGTCACCTACTCTTGCGGAGATTGAAGTAGTGCAGGATTTTCCAGATGTCTTTCCTGATGACTTGACTGGATTGCCACCGGATAGAGAGATAGAGTTTACCATAGAGTTGCTTCCGGGCACCTCTCCTATCTCGAAGGCTCCATATCGTATGGCACCTGCGGAGTTAGCCGAGTTGAGGAGGTAGTTGCAAGAATTGCTTGATAAGGGATTTATTTGCCCTAGTGTTTCCCTTTGGGGCGCACCTGTATTGTTCGTCAAGAAGAAAGATGGGTCACTTAGGTTATGCATTGACTATAGGAAGTTGAACCAAGTGACTGTGAAGAACAGGTATCCCTAACCTCGTATTGATGATTTGTTTGACCAGTTGCGAGAGGCATCAGTATTTTCTAAGATTGATTTTTGATCTGGTTATCATCAGTTGAGGATTCGGAGTGAGGATGTGTCCAAGACGGCGTTTGGAACCCGTTATGGACATTATGAGTTTTTGGTCCTTCCTTTCGGATTGACCAATGCCCCTATAGCGTTCATGGATCTCATGAACATGGTGTTTAGGCCTTATTTAGATAGCTTTGTCGTAGTGTTTATTGATGATGTGCTAATCTACTCTCCGGACGAGGCCACACACCGTCAGCATTTGAGGGTAGTGTTAGAGGTTCTTCGTGAGCACAAGCTGTATGCTAAGTTCAGCAAGTGCGATTTTTAGTTGCGCGAGGTTCATTTCCTCGGGCATGTTATCTCCTGTGCTGGTGTTGCAGTGGATCCAACAAAGGTCCAGGCAGTTATGGATTGGGAGATTCCCAAGAACCCTTCAGAGATTCGTAGTTTTATTGGTTTAGCTGGTTACTATCGGCGATTTATTGAGGGATTTTCATCCATCGCCGCCCCTTTGACTCAGCTTACCAGAAAGGGAGTGAAGTTTGTTTGGTCCGAGAAGTGTGAGAGTAGTTTTCAATTGTTGAAGACTAAGCTCACAACAGCCCCGGTGTTTGTCCTACCGAGCGGTGTAGAGGGTTTTGCTATCTACACGGATGCGTCTCGGTTTGGTTTAGGCTGTGTGCTAATGCAGTTGGAAAGGGTAGTGGCTTATGCTTCTCGTCAGTTAAAGGAGCATGAGAAGAACTATCCGACTCATGACTTGGAGCTCGCAGCAGTGGTTCATGCACTAAAGATCTGGAGGCACTATCTTTATGGTGTCAGATTTGAGGTGTTTACCGAACACAAGAGCTTGAAGTATCTTTTCTCCTAAAAGGAATTAAACCTGAGGCAGAGAAGATGGATCGATTTCTTGAAGGACTATGACTTCGACCTTCAGTATCACCCTGGAAAGGCGAATGTTGTAGCAGATGCTCTGAGTAGAAAGAGGCCATCTCTCCAGTAGGATTGGAAGATGTTGGAAGATGCGGCTTGCACGTTGACTGAGTTAGAGCCATCGCTATGCCAGGCTTTTGTAGCTCAGTTATCCCTTAGGTCCTCGGTTTTGGATGAGGTGATCGAGCAACAGAAAGCCGACCCTAGACTCTTAGAGTTAGTGGGCAAGGCAGGCATTGCTCGTGATGAGGACGGTGTGATTAGATTTCAGCACCGTGTTTGTGTCCCTGATTTAGTAGATGTCCGTGAGCATGTGTTAGCGGAGGCTCATAGATCGCGATTCTCTATTCATTCAGGTAACACGAAGATGTACCAGGATCTGAAGAGATCATTTTGGTGGTCCGGCATGAAGAAGGATGTAGCGGATTATGTGTCTAGGTGTTTGGTGTGTCAGCAAGTGAAGGCCGAGCGACAATGACCATCCAGCCTCATGCAAAGGATGGACATCCTAGTGTGGAAGTGGGAAGCTGTCACTATGGACTTTGTTTCGGGTTTGCCTCGATCTAGAAGGGGCAATGACTCGATTTGGGTAGTTGTAGATAGATTCTCGAAGACTGCTCATTTCTTGCCTATGAAGAAGAAGCAGTCAGTAGAGAGTTTAGCTAGATTGTATGTTAGTGGTATCGTTAGATTGCATGGTGTGCCGAAGTCGATCATTTCGGATCGAGATCCGAGGTTTACTTCGAGGTTGTGGAAGGGTCTTCAGGATGCTTTAGGTTCGGAGCTGAAGCTCAGTTCGGCGTTTCATCCCCAGACTGATGGACAGTCCGAGAGGACTATCCAGACGCTCGAGGATATGCTGAGAGCATGTGTGTTGGATTGGAAGGATGATTGGGAGCTTCATCTACCTCTAGTAGAGTTCGCATACAACAACAGCTTTCATGCAAGTATTGATATGGCTCCATTCGAGGCGTTGTATGGTAGGCCCTGCAGATCTCCTTTATGTTGGGAGGAGACTGGTGATAGGCAGTTGATCGGACAAGAGTTAGTTCAGGAAACTTCGGATGAGATCCAGCTGATCAGAAAGAGGCTTGTTGCGGCACAGGATAGGCAGAAGAGTTATGCCGACAACAAGAGAAAGGATATGGAGTTCGAGGTTGGCGATCATGTCTTCTTGAAGATATCGCCTACTCGAGGTGTTGTCAGATTTGGCAGGCATAGTAAGTTGAGCCCTAGGTTCATTGGCCCATATGAGATTCTCAGACGATTGGGCAGCGTGGCATATGAGCTAGCATTACCCCCAGCATTGGCTAGTGTTCATCCCGTTTTCCACGTTTCGATGCTCAGGAAGTATGTCCGAGATCCATCTCATGTGATTAGTCATGAGCTAGTGGAGATTCAGCCAGATCTGTCGTATGTCGAGCAACCAGTAGCTATTCTTGACCGGAAGGTTCAGCATCTACGGAACAAGAGTATTGCGTCGGTGAAAGTTCTCTGGCGGAACTTCTCACGAGAGGAGGCTACTTGGGAGCTTGAGGATGCGATGAAGAAGAAGTACCCCCTTTTGTTTGAGTAGCGTCGTTCTAACTTCGAGGACGAAGTTACTTTTAAGGGGGAGAGGGTGTAAGGCTCTCGAATTTTGTTGCATTATTGTATTGCATGTAAATAATTCATGTTGTGTATGTACGTATGTAAATATCTACGTAAGTACTAGTTAGTATACTATTGCATGCATGTGTATAAACTAGATGTAAATAATGTATGAATGGTATGATGGTAGTGTGTACATGATAACGTATACATATGGCACATATATAGGTATAAGATGTGCATGGTTTCTGCATGTTTTAGAGTTCTGGCCTAAGGCCAGATTGGCGTCAATATCAGTAGACGTCGATGTTGTGTCGGCACCAACCCTATGGACGCCAACACTAAGTCCAGCGTCCAGCGATGTGGATGCCAACTTCTCTGACCTACATGCGTTGCAGAGCCCAGAATTCTGGGGGCAAGCAAGCCCAACCATTGGGGAGATGTCCCCAATGGCTATCAGGCCATCCCATCACCCCTCTGGGATATCCCAAACCCCTTTCCCTATAAACAAAACTCCTTCTGCACCATAAGAGCCCTCTTTGGCTCTTTGCAAAGAGGAGAGAAAACCCTAGCAAGCTGTGAGGAAGACTGGACTTTGGAGGCTTCAACTCGACGATTTGGAGCCTCAACCGGCGTTCTATTGCAACTGGAGGCTAGAGGGGACCAAGGAGAAGGCTTCCCCGCCACTGGTTTAGCTTCTGCATCGATCTAGAGACTGGAGGAGAGCTCTTGTGGAGGCTTCTTAGGACTGCCCAAGGAGGGCTTCACCGCCATTTTAATCCCTTTGAAGAATTGTTTAGAGGCAAGTAACCTTCACCCTCCGTCCATGTAGATGTCAAGTAGGGTTTTATAAATTTTATGTATTTTTCCTCACGTCCTAGATCCCCCTTTCACCTTTGCATTTGAGTTCGGTCTGTGTTTTTGCACAGACAGGAACTTGGCGTGAATGCCTTGACGCCGAGATCCCTGGTTTGCGTCCAGCAATCTTGCCGTCCACTACTGGAACAGCCAGAGACCGCCGCCAAGTTCGTCTGGACAGAATAGTGAACTGTTCTGCCCTCCTATATGACTAGTTTGGACGTGTTTTGCGATGAGGATATAATGTAACTCCTATATGCTATGTATACTAGCTAATGTGATGAATGAGAGAATAAATGTACATCTATTTTGTGGGTGGTTGAGTTTATTGTCTATCTAATATGTATGCGAACAGAATGGCAATGTGTATTCACCATGATCCTAATGATCAGTGGCAAAATTTTGTTGCCCAATTTGTTAGACCATGTATGCATGATCTTATCTGTGCTCTGAGTTTCTGATATTTTTCCCCATGCTTGTATAATTATTGAAAATTCTGTTTTGGGGTAATAGAAATCATGCGTAGGTCGTGTTAACTTTCCAGTAAATTGCATGTTGCTTGATAAATCCGTAAATAAATTATGTAACCCTGTGCATGCTAGGGTGCAGACAGTGAGTTGTTAGATTTGTAATTATGTTCAACTCATGTTAATTTACCTTATGAATGTTAATGTGAAATCGATGGTAAATTTTCTGTAATTTCATTTTGAGTCAGAAAAATCTGAAAATTTGCATGAGGAATCATAAACCTGAGATCAGCATGTGGTTAAATTTTCAAGTCGTTTGGGAAACTATATAGTGAAATATGAATTTTCCATGCGAGAAATGTGAAAAGAAAAATGCATGCCAATGTGGGGATAATGTGATATGTGTGTGTGATCTGATTTGTACAAATTCTGAACATGTAATCCCTGTTAACTGTAGAATCATGTTAGGAAAACAGAGCCCTTGTGTGAGTGAGAAAATGAATGAGAGGCAAGTGTCATGTGTAAAGATATGTGTTAAAAATCGGTAAAGGTGTAAATTGTGCCAAGTGTGACACTGCTTCCATAGAGGGTAGTAGAACCGTATCAGGGAAAAGTCCCCCTGAGAAGGTTCAATGTGTTGTGATCCTAAGGGCATTAGGATGAAATCTTGGAGGTGGACAAGTACCACTGGTTAGGGTGGAGACTTGTTCTCCCGGTCTGCCCAGTCCAAGAGTCGTCATTGTATTGCCTAGGTGGCGTCTATGTGTATGTGATGTGATGTGTCCTTCTTATGGTGGTTTGGACTATGTGTCACGACACTAAGTGTAAAATGTGAAATGTGATAGTGATCTTGTGCAAATTGTGTAATGTGAACAATGTGCAAATGTGCAATGTGTAAAGTGTGAAATATGTGAATTAGAAATTGTGTAAAAATGTGAAACCAAAAATGTGAGGATGTGAATTTGAAAACCCATGATATGATGATCTGAAATCATGTTAGAATAGCAACATAAATGTGGTTATGATTTTGTGCTACATGTGTACAAAGTGTAGAACCCATGCTAGGGACAATCCTTACTTATGTGTAAACCATTCCATATGTGTATGCTCTCACGTTGTGGTTTGAATGAGAACGTAGCGTTCATGTGTCTTTCATGTGTTAGATTGTAAAGTGTTAAGCCACATCAGAATAGCAAGCTTAAAGCATGTGAAATGGTTATGTGCATGTGTATGAATGAGTAGTAACCATGTTAGCAATGTGTTCTTTCATGTATGTAAGCTAGTCATGCTAGATTGCTCTCATGTTTTAGTTTAAATTGAAAGTAGAACCTTCATGTGTAGGAATGATTAGAGAGTATGTGGTAGGAGATTTTGATTTAGAAAATCTGAAAGCATGAATCATGTGTTCATTAGTAGAGTTTCCAAGATAAGGTTGTCAATTTCAATGTCACGCATGCTATATGTTGTGTCTTGTGAATGTGTATGTAAAACTTACTATGATATGTACATGTATGGTATGTGTAGAGTTATTTGCTGAGTCTTTTAGACTTATTACTTGCTTCGGCGTACAGGTGTAGTAGGTGACACACCTTTGGAAGAGACCGTGGAAAGCGACTCCGAGCGCGAGGAGTAGCCAGTTTGGTGGAGCTTAGTTGTGACATTTTGCACTTGATGTATGTAATTGAAACATTGTATTAGCACTATCGTGGAAAGAAATGTTTAAGTATGGGCAATTATGTATTTGATTTTCAGCAATTTAATTATGTGTACTTTTAGTTCTTTAAATGCTATCGAATCATGTATGTTAAATGTAGATGATGAATGAAATAAAGACAGTGGTTCTTTTACTTCCGCTACTCTGTTCTTATATTCACGTGTATCTCAGCTAAATGTTATTGTTGGGTAAATGTCCCACTGTGATGACGCTCGCTATACCGACATGGGTTGGTATAACCGTACCGATATAATGAGGGTCATCACATACCTATTCTTCACAGTCATCTGGTTCCGCTTCCTGTAGTCAATGCACAACCTAAGTGACCCGTCTTTCTTTTTGACGAATAATACAGGTGCGCCCCAAGGGGAAACACTCGGGCGAATAAATCCCTTATCAAGCAACTCTTGCAACTGCCTCCTCAACTCGGCTAACTCCGCAGGTGCCATCCGATATGGAGCCTTCGAGATAGGAGAGGTGCCCGGAAGCAACTCTATGGTAAACTCTATCTCTCTATCCGGTGGCCATCCAGACAAGTCATCAGGAAAGACATCTGGAAAATCCTGCACTACCTCAATCTCCAAAAGAGTAGGTGACCCATCAGCCACTGGCACTAGTACCACGCTGGCAAGAAAAGCGTCACAACCCTTGTTTACCATGCGCATCGCCTTCTTGGCACAGATGACTAACTTTCCCGCCAAGTTCCTTGGCAAGGGGTGAGAGAACTCATCCTCACCAGAAATGCGGAAAACAATTCTCCTCCGACGACAATCTACTAACGCATAGTGCTCCTCTAGCCAATCCAGACCAAGAATAGCATCATAGTCCTTCATCTTTAGCAAGAAGAAACACCCATCTAGGACTCTATCCTCAATGCACACAGGTAGCGACGAAATGCAGTTTCTAGTCGATACCGTACCCGCAGGGGTTTGCACAGACAAAGGGACCTCTAAAACCTCAGACTCTACACCTGACTCTTGGGATAACTGCCTAGTGAACCGCTCGGAAATGAACGAGTGAGTAGTACCCGTATCAAACAAAACCCGAGCGTGCACACCTAAAAGTAAAACCGTACCTTCGGTGACATGCTCCGCCTGCTCGGCGTCCTCGCCCGCTAAAGCAAACACTCGAGCTGGGGCTCGAGGCCTTCCTGGTCTTCCTGTAGCTGGCGCTGCTGCCGCTACCGCTGGGGCTGGCGTTCCGCGCTGGACTCCCTGCTGAACTCTTGGGCAATCCTTGATCTTGTGGTCGCTGCTTCCACACTTCAAGCACTTTCCCGTAATCATCCAACATTCGGTACCACCATGTGTCTTCCCACAGTGGGGACACTCTTTCTTCACACCAAGGGAACGTACAGAAGGTACCTGAGAACTGCCGACTGCCACTGATCGCTGCTGTGTCGGGTACACCGCTTTCTTCTTGTCCTGTCGCTGGAACGTAGCTGCAGGTCTCTTCTGCGAAGCCTTCTTCTCTTCAAGGTATTGCTCCATCTCACCCTCCTGCCTACAAGCAGCGCTGAGGGCCTCGTCCAAAGTGCGGTGGTAAAATGCCACGAGCCTCGTCCTCAGTGATGGCTTTAGGCCCATCACAAATTTCTTTGTCTTCCTATGCTCATCTGCCATGATATGAGGTGCATATTTAGAGAGTTCAGAAAATCTTGCCTCATATTCTAGCACGGTCATGGAGCCTTGAGCCAAAGAGAGTAACTCCTGCTCCATCTGATCTTGAACATGCTCGGGGCGAACTTGGCCCGAAAGAGCCTCACGAACTCGTCCCAAGCAACATCAATAGCTCCGTCCTCAATCCGGGTACGCAACAATGAAGCCCACCATACATCAGCTCTTTCCTGCAATACACCGCTCATAAGCACCATCTAAACAAATCTAACTTGACAAAACATACAAGTATATAAACTAAAGCATACCTATAGCATGTAGGTGGCTAATGTGACCTTATCCTCATCTGCACACCTGATGGTTCGGAAGATCTTTTCTATCTCCCTCATCCAGCTTTCTGCCAACAATGGGTCACTCTCCCCCTTAAAAGAGGGTGGCAGCATCCTCTTGAATCTTTCAATGGTAGAAGGTCCACCATGGTCCTGAGCTGGTACTTGAGCCTGCTACAGTACACAGCAAGCAATACACAATCAACATAATATCGCATAATCAAATAAAACAGACCATTAAACATTTTATTAGTCTTACCTGAGCCTCCAACTGTGCCTGGAGTGCTGCCTGGGTATGAGCTTGCGTCTGCATGGCTTGCACCAAACCTTGCATGAATACTCCATAATCCACAGGCGGCGGTGGGGGAAGTACAGGACCTTGCGGTGCCGGGGCCTGCTGCTCCACCCGCTCATCATGCCTCGGCTCGTCCTCACAGGCCGGCGCTCTGCTACGCCTACCTCTCGAAGCCATGGCTGTAATAAATTTCAGCCACCATTAGAGCTAGGTTACTAAGTTTTCTAACCATTTCTTATCTCATTTCCACTTCTTATTAGTGATTTCTACACATGTGGACATTCCTATGTAGACTTAGCATGTAATGGGGATGATGACTTATGTATATTCATGTGCAATCTCAACCGGTTGCTCTGATACCAATCTCTGTAGCGACCCTCATTATACCGGTACGGTTATACCAACCCACGTCGGTATAGTGAAGTTGCCACAGTGGGACATTTACCCAACAATAACATTCAGCTGAGATACACGTGAATATAAGAACAGAGTAGCGGAAGTAAAAGAACCACTGTCTTCATTTCATTCATCATCCACATTTAACATACATGATTGCAATAACATTTAAAGAACTAAAAGTCTACATAATTAAATTGCTAAAAATCAAATACATAATTGTCCACACTTAAACATTTTTCCATGATAATGCTAGTACAATGTTGCAATTACATACTATGAAATCAAAATATCGCAAAGTACACCAACGATCTAATCTCCACGCTCGGAGTCTGTCTCCACTGCCTCCTCCGCAAGTGTGTTGTCACCAACTACACCTGTACGCCGAAGCAAGTAATGAGTCTAAAAGACTCAGCAATTAACTCTACACATACCATACATGTATATGTCATAGCAGGTTTTACATACACATTTACAAGACACAATCATGTAGCATGCTTGTCATTGAAATTAACAACCTATCATGGTGGTTCTACTCATTAAACACATGATTCATGCTTTCAGATTTTCTAAATCAAAATCTCCTATCACATGCTCTCTAATCACTCCAACACATGAAAGGTCTACTTTCAATTAAACTAAAACATGAAAGCAAGTTTAGCATGATTTCAATGCCTACGTAAAAGAACGCACTTAGCATGAATTTCTATACATTCCTATACATGCTCATGACCATTTCATCTTCTTTAAGCTTGCTAGTTTTACATGGACTAGAAAGCATATCCCAACACACGATAGCTACTTAATCGATTTAAATCACATCATGAGGGCAAACAAGCATGGGATTACTTACACACCACTAAGAATCGTTTCTAACATGGATTCTAGGCAATTTACACATGTAAAGCATGATCATAACTACATTTAGTTTGCTGTTTTATCATGATTTCAAATTACCACAACATGGATCACAAATTCACAACCCTCACGTTTTGGTTTCACATATTTACACAAATTCTCATTCACATAATTTACACTTTACACATGCACATTTACACATTGTTCACACTACACAATTTGCACATGATCACAATCACATTTCACATTTTACACTTTAGTGCCATGACACATAGTCCAAACCACCATAAGAAGGACACATCACATCACATACACATAGACGTCACCTAGGCAATACAGTGACGACTCTTGGACTGCGCAGACCGGGAGAACAAGTCTCCACCCTAACCAGTGGTACTTGTCCACCTCCAGGATTTCATCCTAATGCCCTTAGGATCACAACACATTGAACTTTCTCAGGGGGACTTTTTCCTGATACGGTTCCACTGCCCTCTATGGAAGCAGTGTCACACTTGCCACGATTTACACATTTACCGATTTTAACGCATATCTTTACACATGTCATTTACCTCTCATTCATTTTCTTATTCACACAAGGGCTCTGTTTTCCTAACATGATTCTACAATTAACAGGGATCACAAGTTCAGTAATTTGCATAAATCAGATCACACACACATGTCACATTATTCCCACATTAACATGCATTGTTCACATCTTTGCAAGGAAAAATTCATATTTCACTATATTGTTGTCCAAACGACCTGAAAATTTAACCATATGCTGATTTCGGGTTCATGACCTCACATACAAAATTCTGGATTTTTCTGACGCATGATGCAATTACAGAAAATCAAACATCAATTTTTCATATCATTCATGATTCAATCCACCATGGTGCGTAACATGAAATTTCAGTTTAACAGGTCATAACCCTGAACCCAATATACACAACACCACAGGAATTTCTCGGGGATTTATTTCACAACACACGATTTACTGGAAAATTTAGCAATCCTACACATGTTTTCTATTTCCCAAGTATAAATTTTCAGTAAATCACATTGACATGGAAAAATTTCATAAAATTCAAAACAGAGACTGACGTATAGACATGATTCAACAGGATTAGGGCATCCTAATTTCCCACGGATTATTAGGATCATGGGTGAACATACATTGTATGGCCCTCGAATTTTGTTGCATTATTGTATTGCATGAAGATAATTCATGTTATGTATGTACGTATGTAAATATCTACGTAAGTACTAGTTAGTATACTATTACATGCATGTGTATAAATTAGATGTAAATAATGTATGATTGGTATGATGGTAGTATGTACGTAGTAATATGCATATGACATATATAGATATAAGATGTACATGGTTTCTGCATGTTTTAGAGTTTTGGCCGAAGGCCAGATTGGCGTCGTTATCAACAGACGTCGATGTGGTGTCAGCGTCAACCACATGGACGCCAACACTAACCCCAGCGTCCAGCGATGTGGATGCCAACTTCTCTGACCTGCATGCATTGCAGAGCCGGAAATTCCAGAAGCAAGGCACCCCAACCATTGGGGAGCTGTCCCCAACGGTCTGAAAGGCCATCTTGTCACCCCTGCATGATAGGAGAACCCCCTCTCCTATATACAACCCATTTTTACAACCCTAAGCCTTCTCTTTGCCCCTTTGCAAGAGAGGAAGAAGAGAAAGGAGTGAAACTCTATTTTCGGACTGTGAGAAACCCTCACCTTTGCAACCCAAAATCTGAAATTCTGAAGCTTGATCCGGCCACCTGCTGCATCAAGGAGCTTGCTGGATCATCGAGGAAGGCATCCCCGACCTCGGATTGCACTGGAGCTTGCTCAAGAACCCGGAGGAAGGCCATCTTGGTGGCTGGTTGGGAACTTCTTGGGACAGCCCAAGGAGAGCTTCACCAAGCCTTTTGATCCCTTTGGAGTATATCTAAAAGGCAAGTACCCTACCCATAGTGTTCATGTATGTGTCTAGGATGGTTTTATAATTTTATGTATTTTTCCTCGTGTCCTAGATCCCCCTTTCACCTTTGCATTTGAGTTCGGTCTATGTTTCTGCACAGACAGGAACTTGGCGTCAATGCCCTTGACGCCGAGATTCCTGGTGTGCGTCCAACGATCTTGCCATCCAC
Source organism: Colocasia esculenta (assembly GCA_014218235.1). Classification (NCBI taxonomy): domain Eukaryota; kingdom Viridiplantae; phylum Streptophyta; class Magnoliopsida; order Alismatales; family Araceae; genus Colocasia; species Colocasia esculenta. Next base: position 100,274,738 of record CM024753.1, read on the forward strand.
TCCTGGAACGGCCAGAGACCACCGCCAAGTTCGTCTGGACAGAACAGTGAACTGTTCTGCCCTTCTATATGATTAATTTCGATATGTTTCACGATGAGGATATAATTATGTAATCTCTCATATGCTATGTATACTAGCTAATGTGATGGATGGGAATGTGAATGCACACTTATTTTGTGGATGGTAGAGCTTATTTACATATTTAAAAGCATGTGGAAGAATGTTCATGTGTATGTTCTCAACATTATCCTGATAATCCGTGGTAAAATCATGTTGCCCTAATTTTGTTAGACCACGTATGTACAACCCTGTCTGTGCTCTGAGTTTTTGGAAATTTTCATGCTTGTATGATTTATTGAATTTTCTGTTTTGGGAAATAGAAATCATGCGTAGGTCACGATAAATCTTCCGTAAATTGTGTATTGCCGAATAAATTCGGGAATAAATTATGTGGCTCTATGCATGCTAGGGTTCAGACAGTGAGTTGCTAAATTGTGATTGGTGTTCAACTCCATGCTAACTTGAATTGTGGGTAGCATGTAAATTTGATGTTAGATTTTCTGTAATTACGTTTGAGGTTAGAAAAATCTGAGAATTTGCATGTGGGTTCCTAAATCGGAAATCAGCTAGTGGTTAAAATTTCAGGGCATTTGGACAAGTATATGACGCAATATGATTTTTCTATGTAGAAATGCGAAATTAATGCATGCCGTTGCAAAAATGATTTAATTCTGTTTATTTCAACCTAAAGGGTGAAATTTCCTGAGTACTAAAATTTCTATAATTGTAGTGTCATGTCAGGAAAACAGAGCCCCATGTGTGTGAATGAGTGAATGAGTGAGATGTGAGTGACATGTGCTAAACTAAGTGCTTAAATCGGAAAGCGTGTAATGTGTAAATTGTGCCAAGTGTGACACTGCTTCCACAGAGGGCAGTGGAACCGTATCAGGGAAAAGTCCCCCTGAGAAGGTTCAATGTGTGTGACTCTAAGGGCATTAGGGGGAATCCTGGAGGTGGACAAGTACCACTGGTTAGGGTGGAGACTTGTTCTCCCGGTCTACGCAGTCCAAGAGTCGCCATTGTATTGCCTAGATGGCGTCTATGTGATGTGATGTGTTGTGTCCTTCTTTGGTGGTTTGGACTATGTGTCACGGCACTAAATGTGAATGTGTAATTGTGTATGTGTTCATGTGAAAAATGTGAATGTGAACAATGTGTAAAAGTGCATGTGTAAAGTGTGAAATATGCGAATTTGAAATTGTGTAAAAATGTGAAACCAAAATGTGAGGACGTGAGTTTGTAATCCATGTTATGACAATCTGAAATCATGCTTAAACAGTAGGTTTACTATGTTATGATCATGTTTATGTATTCAAAATGCCTAGAATCCATGCTAGGGATAATTGTTAAGCATATATAAACAACTTCCATACTTGGTTGTTCACATGTTGTGATTTAATCGTTGTTGTAGCTCTCATGTGTTAGATTATGGTTGCTAAAGCATGTAAAACCAGCAAGCTTAAAGCATGTATAATGGTTACGTATATGCGTAGGAATATGTAAATTCCATGTTAGGTGTGTTTCCTTTCATGCATGCTCGGGAATTCATGTTAATGGCTTTCATGTCTTAGTTGGTTGAAGGTAGATTTTTATGTGAGGAATGAATAGAAAGCATGTGATAGGTGATTCTGTTTTAGGAAATCTGAAAGCATAGTCCATGTGTCTAAATTGTAGATTCACCATGATAGGTTGTAAAATTTAATGTCAAGCATGCTACATGTTGTGTCTTGTGAATGTGTATGTAGAACCTACTATGATATGTGCATGTACGGTATGTGTAGAATTACTTGCGGAGTCTTTTAGACTCACTACTTGCTTCGGCGTACAGGTGTAGTTGGTGACGAGACACTTGTGGAGGAGACGTTGGAGACCGACTCCGAGAGTGGAGAATAGAGTGTTGGAGTACTTGTGACATTTTGTGATTTTCATAGTATGTAAATTGAACATTGTACTAGCATTATCATGGAAGAATGTATAAGTATGGACATCTATGTATTTGATTTTCAGCAATTTAATTATGTGGACTTTTAGTTCTCTAAATGTTATCGAATCATGTATGTTAAACGTGGATGATGAATGAAATGAAGACAGTGGTTCTTTTACTTCTGCTACTCTGTTCTTCTATTCACGTGTATCTCAGCTGAATGTTATTGTTGGGTAAATGTCCCACTGTGATGACGCTCGCTATACCGATGTGGGTTTGTATAATCGTACTGGTATAATGAGGGTCGCCACAGAGATTGGTATCAGAGCAACTGGTTGAGATTGCACATGAATATACATAAGTCATCATATTCATTACAAACTAAGTATGTCCACATATGTAGAATTGATTAATAATGAATGAAAAATAGATAAGAAGATGGTTAGAAAACTTAGTAACCTAGCTCTAATGGTGGCTAAAATTAATTACAGCCATGGCTTCGAGAGGTAGGCGTGGCGGAGCGTCGGCCCGTAAGGACGAGCCGAGACGTGACGAGCGGGCGGAGCAGCAGCCCCTGGCACCGCAAGGTCCTGTACTTCCCCCACCGCCGCGTGTGGATTATGGAGTATTCATGCAAGGTCTGGTGCAAGCCATGCAGACGCAAGCTCATACCCAGGCAGCACTCCAGGCACAGTTGGAGGCTCAGGTTAGACTAATAAAATGACTAATAGTCTGTTTTATTTGCTTATGTGATATTATGTTGATTGTGTATTGTTTGCTGTGCACTGTAGCAGGCTCAAGTACCAACTCAGGACCATGGTGGACCTTCTACCATGGAAAGATTGAAGAGGATGCTGCCACCCTCTTTTAAGGGGGAGAGCGATCCGTTGTTGGCTGAAAGCTAGATGAGGGAGATAGAAAAGATCTTCAGAGCCATCAGGTGTGCAGATGAGGATAAGGTTACATTGGCCACCTACATGCTACAGGTATGCTTTAGTTTATATGCTTGTATGTTGGTTAAGCTAGATTGTTTAGATGGTGCTTATGAATGGTGTACTACAGAAAGAGCTGATGTATGGTGGGCTTCATTGCTGCGTACCCGGTTTGAGGATGGAGCTGTTGATGTTGCGTGCGACGACTTCGTGAGGCTCTTTCGGGCCAAGTTCGTCGCCGAGCACGTGCAAGACCGGATGGAGCAACAATTCCTATCTTTGACTCAAGGTTCCATGACCGTGCTGGAATATGAGGCAAGATTTTCTGAACTCTCTAAATATGCACCTCATATCGTGACAGACGAGCGCATAAAGATAAAGAAGTTCGTGATGGGACTCAAGCCATCACTGCGGACGAGACTCGTGGCATTTGACCACCGCACGTTGGACGAGGCCCTCAGTGCTGCTTGTAGGCAGGAGGGAGAGATGGAGCAATACCTGGAAGAAAAGAAAGCTTCGCAGAAGAGACCTGCAGCCACGTTCCAATGGCAGGACAAGAAGAAAGCAGTGTACCCAACACAGCAGCGACCAGTAGCAGTCGGCAGTACTCAGGTACCTTCTGTACGTTCCCCTGGTGTGAAGAAGGAGTGTCCCCACAGTGGGAGGACATATGGTGGTTCCGAGTGTTGGATGATTACGGGCAAGTGCTTGAAGTGCGGAAGCAGCGACCACAAGATCAAGGATTGCCCAAGACTTCAGCAGGGAGTCCAGCGCAGAGCGCCAGCCCCAGCAGCATTAGCAGCAGCGGTGCCAGCTACAGGAAAACCAGGAAGGCCTCGAGCCCCAGCTCGAGTGTTTGCTTTAGCTCGCGAGGACGCTGAGCAGGCGGAGCATGTCACCGAAGGTACGGTTTTGCTTTTAGGTGTGCACGCTCGGGTTTTGTTTGATATGGGTGCTACTCACTCGTTCATTTCCGAGCAGTTCGCTAGGCAGTTAGCCCTAGAGTTAGGCATAGAGTCTGAGGATTTAGAGGTCCCTTTTTCTGTGCACACCCCTGCGGGTACGGTATCGACTAGGAAGTGCATTCCGTCGTTACCTGTGTGCATTGAGGATAGAATCCTAGATGGATGTTTCTTCTTGCTAAAGATGAAGGACTATGATGCTATTCTTGGTCTGGATTGTCTAGAGGAGCACTATGCATTAGTAGATTGTCGTCGGAAGAGGATTGTTTTCCGCATTCCTGGTGAGGACGAGTTCTCTCATCCCTTGCCAAGGAACTTGGCTGGAAAGTTAGTCATCTCTGCCATGAAGGCGATGCGCATGGTAAACAAGGGTTGTGACGCTTTTCTCGCCAGCGTGGTGTTAGTGCCAGAGGCTGATGAGTCACCTACTCTTGCGGAGATTGAGGTCGTGCAGGATTTTTCAAATGTCTTTCCTGATGACTTGACTGGATTGCCACCGGATAGAAAGATAGAGTTTTCCATAGAGTTGCTTCCGGGTACCTCTCCTATCTCGAAGGCTCCATATCGGATGGCACCTGCGGAGTTAGCCGAGTTAAGGAGGCAGTTGCAAGAGTTGCTTGATAAGGGATTTATTCGCCCTAGTGTTTCCCCTTGGGGCGCACCTGTATTGTTCGTCAAGAAGAAAGACAGGTCACTTAGGTTATGCATTGACTATAGGAAGTTGAACCAAGTGACTATGAAGAACAGGTATCCCTTACCTCGTATTGATAATTTGTTTGACCAGTATAGAGATGCATCAGTCTTTTCTAAGATTGACTTGCGATCTGGTTATCATCGGTTGAGGATTCAGAGTGAGGATGTGTCCAAGATGGCGTTTAGAATCCGTTATGGACATTATGAGTTTTTGGTCCTTCCTTTCGGATTGACCAATGCCCCTGCAGCGTTCATGGATATCATGAACAGGGTGTTTAGGACTTATCTAGATAGCTTTGTCGTAGTGTTTATTAATGATGTGTTGGTTGTTGGGTTGAATGCAAATTCATATCATTTCCCTCCTATTTTGATGATGACAAGAAGTGTTCTTAAAGCAATTTAATTGAAACATGTCAAAAACATCATACCGGAAATTCATGTTCAAAAAGTATTTTTCAAACCACATTTATCATTTATAGTCATGACAAATCATTTAACTAATGATATATGTGTTCATTTTTCAGGTACAAACATTTTTATGCAAAAGATGAGTCGACACTCCCATCAATGGTGTCGACACATCAACACATATTCAAAGGCAAAATGTGTAAAAATGTTGAGACTGTGTCGACACATGTCAAGAGTGTGTCGACACGAGTGGCAGTTTTTCAGAAATCAAGCCTACCCAGGTCGACACACTCTCAGAGCAGGTCGACACTAGATCCCGTTTCCAGAACAGCCAGTTTGAAGAATGGGTCAGCAGGTCGACACACTCTCAGAGCAGGTCGACACTAGACCCAGTTCCCAGAACAGCTAGTTTGCAGATTTGGGATAGCAGGTCGACACACTCTCAGAGCAGGTCGACACGGGACTCTTCCCAGAACAGCCTTCTACATATTCTGGACAGTGTGTCGACACTACCACCAGGGCAGGTCGACACACTACGGAAACTTTTCATCCTAAAGTTGATGGCTGCCACGTGTCCCTTAGGGCGATCAGAATCTTCCTAGGAAAGCGTGCCCTTGTACCCCAAAAGGGTATCTTTGGAATCCTAAGGATATAAAGTGTCTTTTCGGCCAGCCTTCACAAGTGAGAAGGACCCAACTCTCTCAGAGCCTCCAAGAAGCTCCTGGCGGCCAAGAAGAGCTCGTGTCTCCTTCCCCTGCTCTCCAAGTGCTTCCAGAAGACCAATTCCCACCAATTCAAGGTGTGGGAATTGGAATTTGATTCCTGAAGACTTCTCTGAAGCATTCCAAGGAGGCAGATCCTGTAGAAGACTTCTTGGGTGAAGAATTCGAGGAAGATCCAATTTCTCAGATTGCAGAGCATCGACTTGGACTTCAAGCTTCACAAGTTCCTTCCCAATTCAAGCTTCTACAAGGGAGTACACTGAAGAACGAAGCATTTCAATTCAATTTACCTTTTCTTCTGTTCTTCTGAGATATCTTTTGAGATTATGCAAGTGCTTCTGCATAACTCTCTTTAGAGTTCTCAAACTTCGACTAGATCTGTTGCTAGAGGATCTTAGTCTTAAGTTGGTGTCTAGCAGTTTCAGTGTGAGCATTGTGCTCAGGGTGTTGTGAGCCGTCGAGCTCAGTTTGAGTTGTAAGCTCAGGGTTGGTTTGAGCAGTCTTGCTCTGTGTTTCTAGAGTAGTCTTGCTCTAGAGGTTGTGTGAGTTGTATGCTCTGAAGTGTTGGAGTTGTTAGGCTCCTTTGGGTGTGTAGCCCAGTTGTGTTAGTGAAGCCTCACGGGTTGTGAGGGGTGGATGTAGGAATCACTTGGGTGATTTCCGAACCACCTAAAAAATCCTTGTGCATTTGTCTTCTGTGGTTTGATTGATTCATCCGCTAGATGCTTGCATAGGATTCGTTTTTAATTCACTTAATCAACTTGCTTCACATCTAAGTTTTTCAACTCACTCAAATTTAATCAGATCTGTAGTTTTTCACTGATAACATTGCCTCTGATTCTAAATAGTTTTCAAATTGCTTAAGCTTCCGCAAAAGTGGCTAAGATCTATTCATCCCCCCCTTCTAGATCTTTTCCACACATTCATTTCGATCCTTCAATTGGTATCAGAGCGGGTTTACATCGATCTGATTTGAACTGAGCAGTTTTTGTTTCTGAGTATTGAGTGTTTGATTGTTTGCTTGTTTGTTTGCTTGGTTGTTTAACTCTTTCTCTGTGCATTTACTTAAGTGTCATGGACTCAAAGGGTTTCATAGCTGAGGGCCATTCCATAAATAGGCCACCATTCTTTAATGGTTTGGACTATTCTTATTGGAAAAACAGAATGCAAGTATTTCTGAGGGCCCAGAACTATGAGATCTGGAAAGTAGTTGAGGTGGGTCCCTATGAGAACCAGGGAGAAGAAGATACCTGGACAAGGGAACAGATAAGGAAAGCTACACTGAATTATAGTGCCATGAACATGATTCAGTGTGCTGTCCATCCCAAGGAGTATTCGAGAATCTCTATGTGCAAATCTGCCAAAGAGATGTGGGATAAACTCGAATTACTCTATGAGGGAACATCTCAGGTCAAGGAGACCAAGGCAAATATTTTAGTTTCAGAATATGAACTTTTCATGATGAAATCTAATGAATCTATTTCTGAAATGTTTGCCAGATTCATGGTGATAGTCAATGGACTCAAGGCTTTGGGTAAGGAGTATACTGATGCAGACTTGGTAAGAAAAATTTTGCGTTCACTTTCTTCAGTTTGGCATACCAAGGCCACTGTTATTGAAGATTCAAAAGATTTGTCCAAAATTTCTTTGGATGAATTGATTGGATCTTTAATGACATATGAAATAAACTTAAAAAAAATGAAGAACACATCATTAAGACCAAGCCTATGGCACTCAAAGCCTCTTCAAGCAACAAAGATAAAAATCAGGATAAAACAAGTTCTGAAGAATCTGAGTCGAATGAGGATGAGATTGCCCTCATGACCAGACAATTCAGGAAATTTTGAAATATAGGAAAGGGAAAATGACTGGGAAAAAGAAATTTCCCTCAGGTAAGAAGAATATTTCCTCTTCCAATTTCAATAAGAATCATAAACCTGATGAGAATGTTATCTGTTACAGGTGCAACAAGCCAGGACACATGAAGGGAGAGTGTCCTGAGAACAAAAAGGAAAAGCACAAGAGATTCCAGAAATATAAGAAGCCAAAGGCCATGGTAGCCACTTGGTCTGATGAAGACACAAGTGAGGAAGAAGAAGAGAAGAAGTCCTCAAGCTCAGAGAGTGAGGAAGTTTGCTTCATGGCCAACAGCACAGATGGAAAGGTAAATACTTCCTTTGAAGATTATAGTGTTGAAGATTGGCAGGATGTGTATGCAGAATTAGTTGAAAGATATTCTGAAATGAGAAAAGAAAATAAACACATCAAAAAGAAAATTGAAAATCTCTACCATAATCAATCTTCAAACAATAGAATCTGTGAACTGGAATCTGAAGTAACAGACTTGCTTGAAGAAAAAGAGAATCTCCTAAACCTAATTGATGAACTGAAACTTGCCTCTCAAAAGGCCTCCCAAGAATTCAGAAACTTAAATGAAAAGCTGGAAATTGAAAAACAAGAAAAACAACAGAAAATTGAAGAAATTGAAGTTCTTAAAAACCAGCTAAAGGAAAGGGAGGAGGTTATCCAAACCTTCACAAAAGGCCAAGATAACCTAGAGGCATTGCTAGGATCCAACATGACAACCACATCTCATGGATTAGGATTCAACAAGAAGAAACCCCAAAAAGACAAATCTGGTGAGAAAAAGGGAAAAGCACCACTAATTAATTTTGTCAAGGGTCCTAATCTGGAAAACACTGAAATTCAACAAACAGCAAACAAAACCCCAAACAAAACTCAAAACAAATCAAAAACCCAAAAAAAAGAAGACTATCAGGTCGACACAGTCCCCTGACAGGTCGACCTGCTCAACACCAAAAACAAAAACAACTCAACCAAAAATTCAAATAAAAATCTGAAAAATAAAAAAAGGGAAAAGAAATAATCCATGAAAAACCTTGGACCTCCAAGACAACACTTCAAGAAGATTGGATTAATCCTTGGAACCAATGGTATGAAAATCCCTGTTGGTATTATCCTCAATACTCTTATCCAAATTTCTGGATGTACCAACACAATCCATGGATTCCACCTCCTCCTCTGAACCAAATTTTCAAATGAAAAACTCTCCTCCAACCAAAAACAAAGATCTTGGTGCTTTCATTCCAAAAGAAAGAACAAACAGAAAAAGGCTGAAAACACCAAAGTAACAAAACAAAAATCTAAAACAAATCAAATTTGGGTGAGAAAGGATTTGATATCTGTGCTAAATCATACTGATGGTCCCAACTCTGTTTGGGTACCAAAATCTTCTCTCCATTGATCTTTGTGCAGGAAGGTCGTGCACCCAACACCAATGTTTGGTTTCTTGATAGTGGGTGTTCACGACACATGACTGGAGATAGAGCCAAATTTTCCTGTCTAATTGAAAAGGAGGGAGGGTCAGTCACCTTTGGAGGTAAAAATAAAGGAAAGATCATTGGATCTGGTAAGGTTGGTCAAACCTCTTCAAACTCAGTAGATAATGTTTTGTTAGTTGATGGACTTGATTATAACTTGCTCAGTATTAGCCAACTATGTGACAAAGGTCACAAAGTTGTGTTTGAATCTGATTTTTGCAAAATAATTGATTCATCAACTGACAAAATCAAATTCTGTGGAAAAAGAGAAAACAATGTTTACATGATCAACCTTAATAAAAACTTTTCTGAAAATCTTTGTTTTGTTGCAAATAAAGATGAAATTGCATGGACTTGGCACAAAAGACTTGGCCATGCAAGTTTCAAAACTTTGAATAAGTTGTTAAGATTGAATCTGGTTAAAGGTCTTCCTGAATCTTTTTCTAGTGTTGAAGGTCAAATTTGTGGGATCTGTGCTAAAGGAAAACAAACTAGGAAATCCTTTAAAGCCTTCAATGAAGTACTCACATCTAAGCCACTAGAACTTCTTCACATGGACCTCTTTGGGCCAACAAGAGTTCTAAGCCTAAGTGGCAAGAGATATGGGTTTGTAATCATTGATGACTTTACTAGATTTACCTGGGTTATTTTTCTATCCCACAAAAGTGATGCATGCCTTGAATTCAGGAATTTCTGTACCACTATCTTAACAACTTATCCATTTAAAATTAAAAACATTTTAACTGATCATGGGGGTGAATTTGATAACACATCCTTTTCTGATCTATGTGCTGAATTGCAAATATTTCACAAGTTTTCTTCACCTAGAACTCCAGAACAAAATGGAGTTGTGGAAAGAAAGAATAGAACTCTTGTGGAAATGGCTAGATCCATGCTCTTAGGGAGTAATCTGCCCAAATCCTTCTGGGCTGAAGCTGTTAACACAGCCAATCACATCCTAAACAGAGCCTTGGTCAGACCAAAGATCAGAAAAACCCCCTATGAATTGTTGAAAAACAAAAAGCCAACTGTTGCTTACTTCAAAACTTTTGGGTGCAAGTGTTTTGTACACAATAACAACAAAGAAAACCTTGACAAGTTTGATGCTAAGAGTCAGGAAGCTATCTTCCTTGGCTATTCAGAAGTGTCAAGGGCTTTCAAAGTGTACATATTGAAAACCAAAACTGTTGAAGAATCACCACATGTTATTTTTGATGAAAATTCCTTTTCCACTAATGATTCTAAATCTTGCAGGGAAAAACAAGACAATGAAGAGGATGACCTCATTGTGGATTCTTCACCAACCGTTGAGGAGATTAACAACATTGAAGAGAACCTGAACAACAACTCACCATCTTCAAGTGGTTCAGGTAATATTGCTCCAGAAGAGGGCACTTCTCAACAGGTAATTTCTGAACCTCGTTTTCTAAGAGATCACCCATTAGACAGTGTAGTTGGCAACTTAAATGATAGAGTTAGGACCAGATCATCCTTCTTGCAAAACATTGAAGAAGACTCACTAGCTCTAATTTCCCAAATTGAACCCAAGTCAATTGATGAAGCCTTATCCAGTTCTGATTGGATTAATGCTATGCATGATGAACTTCATCAATTTGAAAGAAATCAAGTGTGGGAATTAGTGCCTAGACCTAGTGACCAAACTGTGATTGGCACTAGATGGGTTTTCAGAAATAAATTGAATGAAGCTGGTCAAGTAATAAGAAACAAAGCTAGGCTAGTTGCAAAGGGGTATAACCAAGAATTTGGAATTGACTTTGAAGAATCTTATGCCCCTGTAGCTAGACTAGAAGCTGTGAGAATTTTCCTTGCTTTTGCATCCTCCATGAAATTCAAAGTCTTTCAAATGGATGTCAAAAGTGCATTTCTAAATGGATATATAAAGGAAAATGTTTTTGTTGAACAACCTCCTGGATTTGAAAATGAAAAATATCCTAACCATGTTTTCAAGCTTAATAAGGCACTCTATGGTCTTAAACAAGCTCCAAGAGCTTGGTATGATCGTTTGAGTTCCTTTTTACTTGAGAAAGGATATTCCAGAGGTAATGTTGATCAAACATTGTTCACAAAAACAGTAAAAAATCAAATAATTGTTGTCCAAATTTATGTTGATGACATAATATTTGGATCAACTAATAAAGGCCTTTGCACTGAATTTTCAAATCAAATGAAGAATGAATTTGAAATGAGCTTAATGGGAGATTTAACATTCTTTTTGGGATTGCAGGTGAACCAAACAACTGAAGGAATCTTCATTAGTCAAACCAAATATGTCAAGGAGCTACTGAAAAGGTTTGACTTTCAGAACCTTAAACACTCAAGCACACCCATTGCAATAAATGCTAAGCTAGAAGAAGACCCATCTGGTAAGTCAGTTGATCCAAAGACCTACAGAGGTATGATTGGCTCTCTGCTCTACCTTACTACTTCTAGACCTGATATTCAGTTTTGTGTGTGCTTATGTGCTAGATTCCAATCTAATCCTAAAGAAAGTCATATGCTTGCTGTGAAAAGAATTTTTAAATATCTTGTTGGAACATGTGACTTAGGAATTTGGTATCCTGCTGGTTGCAAGTTAGAATTGTTTGCCTATTGTGATGCTGATTATGCTGGGTGCAAGTTAGATAGAAAAAGCACAAGTGGCTTGTGTGTATTTCTAGGTGGGTGCCTTATTTCTTGGGCTTCTAAGAAGCAACATTCAGTTGCTCTGTCAACAGCAGAGGCTGAATATGTTGCTGCAGGTAGATGTGGAACTCAGATCCTCTGGGTGAAACATCAACTTCTTGATTACAACCAAGATTTAGGGTGTGTACCCATCCTATGTGATAACACTAGTGCCATAAATTTGTCTAAAAACCCCATTCAGCACTCCAGAACAAAACACATTGAAATTAGGCATCATTTCTTGAGAGATGAGGTTGCAAAGAAATCTTTTGAACTCCTTTTTATTGAAACTGAAAAACAAATTGCAGACATATTCACTAAACCCCTTCCTGAAAACAGATTTTCATCATTAAGGAGAGAACTTGGTCTTTGTAAATGTCCACCTTCTTGATCTCTCTTAAGGTTTGGGTTGAGTGCTATGCATTGTCTAAGGGGGAGTTCCTTGCATTTCATAACTCCTTGCTTCCTCAAGCTACATTGCTCATATCTCTCTCACTTTCAATTCCATTTCCCTTTTTACAATAAATTCTCCACTTCTGATTGTGTTGAAACTTCTTGGTATATCAAATAGTGACTTGGAGAAGGACAGGTTATGCTTGTCTGGACACTTTCACTATGCGTGAGAACATATCTCCGCCAAGTACTAAGAAGTTAATATGCAATAGTTGAGGGGGAGCTTTTATTGTTCAAAGAGAATTTCTTTTCTGATTTCAAAACTTGCACAGTTTTCACTTCCATTTCCTTTTGGCAATAAATTCTTCAACTCTTATTGTATTGAAATCTCTTGGTATATCAAATGGTGACTTGGAGAAGGACAGGTTATGCTTGTCTGGACACTTTCACTATGCGTGAGAGCTTATCTCCGCCAAGTACCAAGAAATGAATATGCAATTGGTGAGGAGAAGTTCTTGTTGTCCAAGAAGAAAATCTCTTTCTGATTTCAAAAATGCATATCTTTATTTTGATGAAAAATGGTTGAAATCATCATCTCAGGGGGAGCTAGAAAATTCACAAGTCATCTTTTTGCAAATTTCAAAACCCTTCTTGCATTTCATCAATTCCTTGCATGATGTCCTCATTCTAAAGTCTAGAGTCACAAAATGAACCTTGAGTGATATATTATATATTTTTTAATCAACTTACAACTATGTCTCTCAATCCACAGAACTTCAGATCTCTTCCTAAACTAAATGACAATTTGTGCCTTGAACTTAAAACATTTCTTGTTTGCAACTGATGACTGGATGTATTTGAATTCTATCTCACAAACTCTCCAAAATCTTGTAAAATCCAACAGAGCAATGGCATCTGTGCTGAGAAACTGCACACCTTCACAATGAATGAAGTGCTATGTATGTCATGAGGCATTATTGCTAACTCTGTTCAAAGGGGATCCAAATTGAAAATAACTTCAAAATTTAAGCAATTATGTGCTATGCTTTTTGATGATGACTGAGTAACTGGAAATATTGGCGTCTACAAAACGTATATTTTCATGTCAAAAGGTCATCATTTACCCCTTTGAGACTTGACAATGATTAAATCTTAAGTATCCAGGGACTATGGTGTGTAAAAAGCACTAGTACTTGAGTGAAAGAGATTTATATCATTTGATAGTTTGTTAAAAGAACAAAAATATGAAAGTTATTGGAGATTTGTTTAGAAAGAATCATCTTCCTCCTTCATCAAGTTGTTCTTTAAGTTTGTGTTTTACTTTCAACACAACTGTATTTAGTCTAGATGACATCTTTAATTCTTGAAAATTGAGAAACATGGTAGTTTTTGATTGATTGTTAGATACATTATATCCCTCAATTTATCATTTTGTTGATTCAAGTCTTGGAATGCTAATATCCTGTTGGAAATTGTTTGAAACACTTGAACTGTGATGAATTTTTGCAAAATACAACAAATGAATTTTTAGGCCTCTTAAAAATCCTTGAAATGATAATTCCTCTCATTATTTATCATTATAAAGATGTCCCCAAATTTTTCAAAAATTTCCTCTCAAAGATTCAAATTTCTCTCAAAGGCTGTGTCGACACAATCCTCTCTCGTGTCGACACACAACCCCAGTCAGGTCGACACACCCTTCCTCATGTGTCGACACTGCCTTCTTGCCAGACCCTTTTCAAACCTTTCGGGTTCACCTTAAACCCTTGTTGTTCCTGCGGGGCAGTGTACCACTGCATCTCTTTTGGGCGTCAGGTCGACCCGACGGCCTCATTTCCACTCCTTTCCGGCAAGAATTCCTCTCAAATTTCTCTCTAGCTCTCATCCCCCTTCCATCATCTCTCCATTCTTCCATTTCCTCTCCTAATTCCACTCCTCTTGCACCATGGTCCGCAAGTTGGGTCCCCGCCGTGGCGCAAGATCAGCGGCCTCTTCAAGGCCAGTTCCGGCACAGGTTCCAGTTGAACAGATGGAAAGAAGAACAAAGAGGAGAAATGATCCTGCCTCTTCTTCTGCACCTCTGAGGGCTTCCAAGCGTGGCAGGACCTCCACTTCAGGCAGAGGTGGTAATGTTTCAAACCCTAGACCAGAGATTTCGGGCGATTCCTCTGACCATCCTGAGGAATCATCTTCCTCTTCTTCTTCTGAGTCTCAAGAGGATATTCCCTCAGAATCCGTAAGTGCAGCCAAGTTGATTTTGAAGCCAAGAATACTAGACCTTTCAGACATCCAACTAGCAGACTCCCTTCCTGAAATTCAAACCTACTTTTTTTCAATCTTGGATACCTTTATTTCTGAATTTCAAGTCTGCTATCCAAGACTAGTTAGAGAGTTCTACAAGAACCTCACCTGCACAGACGAAGGGTATGAATCCAAAGTCAAGGGAATAGCCATAGACATGCCTACTGCAGTAGCTGCCTCCATTTTCAAAGTACCAGATGAAGGGGCAGACTACCATGAGTTTGAATTTGATTTACATGAAGCATACTCCATCTTGACAGGCCTTCCTGCAGATGAATCAGATCCCAAACAGACCTATGTAACCAGGTTCAATGCAAATACCTTTCCACCTGTGTTAAGGGTCATCCACCACATTTTGACCACCATAATTACCCCTCAAGGTGGTGGGAGGGATAGGTTGACAGACATTCAGAGGTTCATCCTCTATTGCATGGTGAAAGACATCAAGATCAACCTCCATGTGATTCTCTATCAAATCATAGCTGAAACAACAAGGACAGACCTAAAGAGATCACTACCTTATGGAGCACATCTGACCTCAGTGTTCAAGCACTTTGGTGTGCCATTGGAAAATGAAAAATCCCAATCCATTCCCAAGTCAAACATCTACACTTTTAAGAATATCCAGAAGTTTATGGGATTTAGATTGGAGGGAAATCAGATTAGAAGAGGACCAATTGTGGTTGAGGCCCCTCAAGCTCAGGAGGACCAGCCTCAGGTTCAAGGGGATCAGCCCCAAGCACAAGAGGACCAGCCTCCAGCTCAAGGAGACCAAAATCAGGAGGATCAGCCTCCACCTCATGAGGGCAGCCTCAAGTTCAAGAGGAACAAGTTCACTTGCCAGAGGATCAGCCTCTAATGGATGAGGACCAGCCTCATATCCCTCCTGAAGGTGGCATTCAGCTTGAAACCCCTATTCCACCTCAGGATGATCCTTCCTCTTCCTTGCCACATACTTTTGAACCTCCACATTTCCCCTCTACATTCCAATCTTCCACTTCTTCTGGTGGGTCCTCAATTCCACCAGAATTGTTCTCTTTCCTCAATGCCAAATTTGATACATTGAACTCCACCATTCAAACAATGTCAGACCAATTTGAATTGAGAGTTCAAAGACTAGAGAACACAGTGTCAGCAAAATTTATTGAGCAGAAGGCAGCTTCAGATTATGCAGCTCAGAGATTTAACAGACTTATAGGCACTCTGGGAGATTCCTATATTGAGCTCAAAGAGCATCAAGACAAGTTGGAGAAAGTTCTTCAGGGAATTTTGGCAAATTCCCAAGCAGATGTCTTCAACACCAAGCAAACATTACATGAGATTTCCAGCACCAGATTGTCATTTGCTCATTTTGTGGATGATTTAGAAAGTATGAGGAACTTCAATGAGCACATTGACAGGCAGCTTACAGATTTGACCAAGGAGTTCAAGATAATGCAGAGACCTGGTTGGTCAGCTGGCTCATCATCTTCCTCACAACACAGTGCAGCTGATTTAACCAGACTTCAGGCCACTTTTTCTTCCTCACATAACACAGTGCTAGAAAATTCAGATCGAATGGAACACTTTTTGAGCACAAAAATGATAACCATTCAAGATCAAATCAAGTCTAGCCTGAACTTCATGGAGAAAAGACTGTCAGACATTGAACTTTTTCTTGCTCCAATTCCTCCTCCTCCATCTTCTACCTAATGTACATTTATTTTGATAATGGCAAAGGGGGAGAAGAATGAATGACTTGAATGTAATATTTTGATGTAATGATCTCTTGAATGAAATGAAATGGTTGTTTTGGCTTCAATGCAAAGTATTGTGATTCTGAATGCAAATCTTTGTCTTTGTGTTTGAATACTTGTTCAATTGTTTGACTTGTGTGCACAAAATTTCTAATTTCAAGTAACACTGTATCTCACAAACACATCATCAATTGTTACTGAACAACATCAAAAGGTCCTTGACAAGTATGAACAAAAAGGAAAACAAAATTTAAACAATCAAAAATTGCTTAAAATCACACTTCATCAAAACCACATTGAAATATGGATTTAATGTTGCCATCATCAAAAAGGGGGAGATTGTTGGGTTGAATGCAAATTCATATCATTTCCCTCCTATTTTGATGATGACAAGAAGTGTTCTTAAAGCAATTTAATTGAAACATGTCAAAAACATCATACCTGAAATTCATGTTCAAAAAGTATTTTTCAAACCACATTTATCATTTATGGTCATGACAAATCATTTAACTAATGATATATGTGTTCATTTTTCAGGTACAAACATTTTTATGCAAAAGATGAGTCGACACACCCATCAATGGTGTCGACACATCAACACATATTCAAAGGCAAAATGTGTAAAAATGTTGAGACTGTGTCGACACATGTCAAGAGTGTGTCGACACGAGTGGCAGTTTTTCAGAAATCAAGCCTACCCAGGTCGACACACTCTCAGAGCAGGTCGACACTAGATCCCGTTTCCAGAACAGCCAGTTTGAAGAATGGGTCAGCAGGTCGACACACTCTCAGAGCAGGTCGACACTAGACCCAGTTCCCAGAACAGCTAGTTTGCAGATTTGGGATAGCAGGTCGACACACTCTCAGAGCAGGTCGACACGGGAATCTCTTCCCAGAACAGCCTTCTACATATTCTGGACAGTGTGTCGACACTACCACCAGGGCAGGTCGACACACTACGGAAACTTTTCATCCTAAGAGTTGATGGCTGCCACGTGTCCCTCTAGGGCGATCAGAATCTTCCTAGGAAAGCGTGCCCTTGTACCCCAAAAGGGTATCTTTGGAATCCTAAGGATATAAAGTGTCTTTTCGGCCAGCCTTCACAAGTGAGAAGGACCCAACTCTCTCAGAGCCTCCAAGAAGCTCCTGGCGGCCAAGAAGAGCTCGTGTCTCCTTCCCCTGCTCTCCAAGTGCTTCCAGAAGACCAATTCCCACCAATTCAAGGTGTGGGAATTGGAATTTGATTCCTGAAGACTTCTCTGAAGCATTCCAAGGAGGTAGATCTTGTAGAAGACTTCTTGGGTGAAGAATTCGAGGAAGATCCAATTTCTCAGATTGCAGAGCATCGACTTGGACTTCAAGCTTCACAAGTTCCTTCCCAATTCAAGCTTCTACAAGGGAGTACACTGAAGAACGAAGCATTTCAATTCAATTTACCTTTTCTTCTGTTCTTCTGAGATATCTTTGAGATTATGCAAGTGCTTCTGCATAACTCTCATTAGAGTTCTCAAACTTCGACTAGATCTGTTGCTAGAGGATCTTAGTCTTAAGTTGGTGTCTAGCGGTTTCAGTGTGAGCATTGTGCTCAGGGTGTTGTGAGCCGTCGAGCTCAGTTTGAGTTGTAAGCTCAGGGTTGGTTTGAGCAGTCTTGCTCTGTGTTTCTAGAGTAGTCTTGCTCTAGAGGTTGTGTGAGTTGTATGCTCTGAAGTGTTGGAGTTGTTAGGCTCCTTTGGGTGTGTAGCCCAGTTGTGTTAGTGAAGCCTCACGGGTTGTGAGGGGTGGATGTAGGAATCACTTGGGTGATTTCCGAACCACCTAAAAAATCCTTGTGCATTTGTCTTCTGTGGTTTGATTGATTCATCCGCTAGATGCTTGCATAGGATTCGTTTTTAATTCACTTAATCAACTTGCTTCACATCTAAGTTTTTCAACTCACTCAAATTTAATCAGATCTGTAGTTTTTCACTGATAACATTGCCTCTGATTCTAAATAGTTTTCAAATTGCTTAAGCTTCCGCAAAAGTGGCTAAGATCTATTCATCCCCCCCTTCTAGATCTTTTCCACACATTCATTTCGATCCTTCATTGGTCTACTCTCCGGATGAGGCCACGCACCGTCAGCATTTGAGGGTAGTGTTAGAGGTTCTTCGTGAGCACAAGTTGTATGCTATGTTCAGCAAGTGCGATTTTTGGTTGCGCGAGGTTCATTTCCTCGGGCATGTTATCTCCGGTGCTGGTGTTGCAGTTGATCTAGCGAAGGTCCAGGCAGTTATGGATTGGGAGATTCCCAAGACCCCTTCGGAGATTCGTAGTTTTATTGGTTTAGCTGGTTACTATCGGCGATTTATTGAGGGATTTTCATCCATCGCCGCCCCTTTGACTCAGCTTACCAGAAAGGGAGTGAAGTTCTTTTTGTCCGAGAAGTGTGAGAGTAGTTTTCAATTATTGAAGACTAAGCTCACGACAGCCCTGGTGTTAGTTTTACCGAGCGGTGTAGAGGGTTTTGCCATCTACACGGATGCGTCTCGGATTGGTTTAGGCTGTGTGCTAATGCAGCAGGAAAGGGTAGTGGCTTATGCTTCTCGTCAATTAAAGGAGCATGAGAAGAACTATCCGACTCATGACTTGGAGCTCGCAACAGTGGTTCATGCACTAAAGATCTGGAGGCACTATCTTTATGGTGTCAGATTTGAGGTGTTTACCGACGACAAGAGCTTGAAGTATCTTTTCTCCCATAAGGAATTAAACCTGAGGCAGAGGAGATGGATTGAGTTCTTGAAGGACTATGACTTCGACCTTCAGTATCACCCTGGAAAGGCGAATGTTGTAGCAGATGCTCTGAGTAGAAAGAGGCCATCTCTCCAGCAGGATTGGAAGATGTTGGAAGATGCAGCTTGCGCATTGACTGAGTTAGAGCCATCGCTATGCCAGGCTTTTGTAGCTCAGTTATCCCTTAGGTCCTCGGTTTTGGATGAGGTGATCGAGCAACAGGAAGCCGACCCTAGACTCTTAGAGTTAGTGGGCAAGGCAGGCATTGCTCGTGATGAGGACAGTGTGATTAGATTTCAGCACCGTGTTTGTGTCCCTGATTTAGTAGATGTCCGTGAGCATGTGTTAGCGGAGGCTCATAGATCGCGATTCTCTATTCATCCGGGTAACACGAAGATGTATCAGATCTGAAGAGATCATTTTGGTGGTCCGGCATGAAGAAGGATGTAGCGGATTATGTGTCTAGGTGTTTGGTGTGTCAGCAAGTGAAGGCCGAGCGACAGCGACCATCCGGCCTCATGCAAAGGATGGACATCCCAGTGTGGAAGTGGGAAGCTGTCACTATGGACTTTGTTACGGGTTTGCCTCGATCTAGAAGGGGAAATGACTCGATTTGGGTAGTTGTAGATAGATTCTCAAAAACTGCTCATTTCCTACCTATGAAGAAGAAGCAGTTAGTAGAGAGTTTAGCTAGATTGTATATTAGTAGTATCATTAGATTGCATGGTGTGCCGAAGTCGATCATTTCGGATCGGGATCCGAGATTTACTTCGAGATTGTGGAAGGTCTTCAGGATGCTTTAGATTCGGAGCTGAAGCTCAGTTCGACGTTTCATCCCCAGACTGATGGACAGTCCGAAAGGACTATCCAGACGCTCGAGGATATGTTGTGAGCGTGTGTGCTGGATTGGAAGGATGATTGGGAACGTCATTTACCTCTTGTGGAGTTCGCATACAACAACAGCTTTCATGCGAGTATTGGTATGGCTCCATTCGAGGCGTTGTATAGTAGGCCCTGCAGATCTCCTTTACGTTGGGAGGAGACTGGTGATAGGCAGCTGATCGGTCCGGAGTTAGTTCAGGAGACTTCGGATAATGTCCAGCTTATCAGGAAGAGGCTTGTTGCGGCTCAGGATAGGCAGAAGAGTTATGCCGACAACATGAGAAAGGATTTGGAGTTCGAGGTTGGCGATCATGTCTTCTTGAAGATATCGCCTACTCGTGGTGTCGTCAGATTTGGCAGGCATAGTAAGTTGAGCCCTAGGTTC
Organism: Colocasia esculenta; assembly: GCA_014218235.1. Classification (NCBI taxonomy): domain Eukaryota; kingdom Viridiplantae; phylum Streptophyta; class Magnoliopsida; order Alismatales; family Araceae; genus Colocasia; species Colocasia esculenta. Next base: position 100,294,928 of record CM024753.1, read on the forward strand.
ATTGGCTCATATGAGATTCTCAGACGATTGAGCAGCGTGGCATATGAGCTAGAATTACCCCCATCTTTGGCTAGTGTTCATCCCATTTTCCACGTTTCGATGCTCAGGAAGTATGTCCGAGATCCGTCTCATGTGATTAGTCATGAGCCAGTGGAGATTCAGCCAGATTTGTCGTATGTTGAGCAACCAGTAGCTATTCTTGACCGGAAAGTTCAGCATCTCCGGAACAAGAGTATTGCGTCGGTGAAAGTTCTCTGGCGAAACTTCTCGCGAGAGGAGGCTACTTGGGAGCTTGAGGATGCGATGAGGAAGAAGTATCCCCTTTTGTTTGAATAGTATCATTCTAACTTCGAGGACGAAGTTTCTTTTAAGGGGGAGAGGGTGTAAGGCCCTCGAATTTTGTTGCATTATTGTATTGCATGAAGATAATTCATGTTGTGTATGTACGTATGAAAATATCTAAGTAAGTACTAGTTAGTATAATATTACATGCATGTGTAAAAATTAGATGTAAATAATGTATGAATGGTATGATGGTAGTATGTACGTAGTAATATGCATATGACATATATAGATATAAGATGTACATGGTTTCTGCAAATTTTAGAGTTCTGGCCGAAGGCCAGATTGGCGTCACTATCAACAGACGTCGATGTGGTGTCGGCGTCAACCACATGGACGCCAACACTAACCCCAGTGTCAAGCGATGTGGACGCCAACTTCTCTGACCTGCATGCGTTGCAGAGCTGGAAATTCTGGAAGCAAGCCACCCCAACCATTGGGGAGCTGTCTCCAACCGTCTGAAAGGCCATCTTGTCACCCTTGCGTGATAGGAGAACCCCCTCTCCTATATACAACCCATTTTTACAACCCTAAGCCTTCTCTTTGCCCCTTTGCAAGAGAGGAAGAAGAGAAAGGAGTGAAACCCTATTTTCGGACTGTGAGAAACCCTCACCTTTGCAACCCAAAATCTGATGTTCTGAAGCTTGATCCGGCCACCTGCTGCATCAAGGAGCTTGCTGGATCATCGAGGAAGGTATCCCCGACCTCGTATTGCACTGGAGCTTGCTCAAGAACCCGGAGGAAGGCCATCTTGGAGGCTTGTTGGGAACTTCTTGGGACAACCCAAGGAGAGCTTCACCAAGCCTTTTGATCCCTTTGGAGTATATCTAAAAGGCAAGTACCCTACCCATAGTGTTCATGTATGTGTCTAGGATGGTTTTATAAATTTTATGTATTTTTCCTCGTGTTCCTAGATCCCCCTTTCACCTTTGCATTTGAGTTCGGTCTGTGTTTCTGCACAGACAGGAACTTGGCGTCAATGCCCTTGACGCCGAGATCCCTGGTGTGCGTCCAGTGATCTTGCCGCCACTCTTGGAATGGTCAGAGACCGCCGCCAAGTTCGTCTGGACAGAACAGTGAACTGTTCTGCCCTTCTATATGATTAATTTCGATATGTTTCACGATGAGGATATAATTATGTAATCTCTTATATGCTATGTATACTAGCTAATGTGATGGATGGGAATGTGAATGTAGACTTATTTTGTGGATGGTAGAGCTTATTTACATATTTAAAAGCATGTGGAAGAATGTTCATGTGTATGTTCTCACCATTATCCTGATAATCCGTTGGTAAAATCATGTTGCCCTTATTTTGTTAGACCATGTATGTACAACCCTGCCTGTGCTCTGAGTTTCTAGAAATTTTCATGTTTGTATGATTTATTGAATTTTCTGTTTTGGGAAATAGAAATCATGCGTAGGTCACGAAAAATCTTCCGTAAATTGTGTATTGCCCAATAAATTTGGGAATAAATCATGTGGCTCTATGCATGCTAGGGTTCAGACAGTGAGTTGCTAAATTGTGATTGGTGTTCAACTCCATGCTAACTTGAATTGTGGGTAGCATGTGAATTTGATGTTAGATTTTCTGTAATTACGTTTGAGGTTAGAAAAATCTAAGAATTTGCATGTGGGATCCTAAACCTGAAATCAGCTAGTGGTTAAAATTTCAGGGTATTTAGACAAGTATATGACGCAATATGAATTTTCTATGTAGAAATGCGAAATTAATGCATGCCGTTACAAAAATGATTTAATTCTGTTTATTTCAACCTGAAAGGTGAAATTTCCTGAGTACTAAAATTTCTGTAATTGTAGTGTCATGTCAGGAAAACAGAGCCCCATGTGTGTGAATGAGTGAATGAGTGAGATGTGAGTGTCATGTGCTAAACTAAGTGCTTAAATCGGAAAGCGTGTTTTGTAAATTGTGCCAAGTGTGACACTGCTTCAACAGAGGGCAGTGGAACCGTATCAGGGAAAAGTCCCCCTGAGAAGGTTCAATGTGTGTGACCCTAAGGGCATTAGGGGGAAATCCTGGAGGTGGACAAGTACCACTAGTTAGGGTGGAGACTTGTTCTCCAGGTCTGCGCAGTCCAAGAGTCGCCATTGTATTGCCTAGATGGCGTCTATGTGATGTGATGTGTTGTGTCCTTTTTTGATGGTTTGGACTATGTGTCATGGCACTAAATGTGAATGAGTAAATGTGTATGTGTTCATGTGAAAAATGTGAATGTGAACAATGTGTAAAAGTGCATGTGTAAAGTGTGAAATATGCGAATTTGAAATTATGTAAAAATGTGAAACCAAAATGTGAGGACGTGAGTTTGTAATCCATGTTATGACAATCTGAAATCATGCTTAAACAGTAGGTTTACTATGTTATGATCATGTTTATGTATGCAAAATGCCTAGAATCCATGCTAGGGATAATTGTTAAGTATATAAACAACTTCCATACTTGGTTGTTCACATGTTGTGATTTAATCGTTGTTGTAGCTCTCATGTGTTAGATTATGGTTGCTAAAGCATGTAAAACCAGCAAGCTTAAAGCATGTATAATGGTTACGTATATGCGTAGGAATGTGTAGATTCCATGTTAGGTGTGTTTCCTTTCATGCATGCTCGGGAATTCATGTTAATGGCTTTCATGTCTTAGTTGGTTGAAGGTAGATTTTTATGTGAGGAATGAATAGAAAGCATGTGATAGGTGATTCTATTTTAGGAAATCTGAAAGCATAGTCCATGTGTCTAAATTGTAGATTCACCATGATAGGTTGTAAAATTTAATGTCAAGCATGCTACATGTTGTGTCTTGTGAATGTGTATGTAGAACCTACTATGATATGTGCATGTACGGTATGTGTAGAATTACTTGCGGAGTCTTTTAGACTCACTACTTGCTTCGGCGTACAGGTGTAGTTGGTGACGAGACACTTGTGGAGGAGACGTTGGAGACTGACTCCGAGCGTGGAGAATAGAGTGTTGGAGTACTTGTGACATTTTGTGATTTTCATAGTATGTAAATTGAACATTGTACTAGCATTATCATGGAAGAACGTATAAGTATGGACATCTATGTATTTGATTTTCAGAAATTTAATTATGTGGACTTTTAGTTCTCTAAATGTTATCGAATCATGTATGTTAAACGTGGATGATGAATGAAATGAAGACAATGGTTCTTTTACATCCGCTACTCTGTTCTTATATTCACGTGAATCTCAGCTGAATGTTATTGTTGGGTAAATGTCCCACTATGATGACGCTCGCTATACCGACGTGGGTTGGTATAACCGTACCGGTATAATGAGGGTCACCACATACATGGCCATTCTTCCACATGCATTTTAAATAAATAATAACTCAACCATCCACAAAATAAATATCCAACCATTTTCCCACACATTTCAACATTCACATTACGTAGTATAATAGGTTTACAATATATCCTCATCGCAAAACACATCGAAAGTAATCATATATAAGGGGAGAACAGTTCACTGTTCTGCCCAGACGAACTTAATGGCGGTCTCTGGCCGTTCCAGGAGTGGACGGCAAGATCACTGGACGCAAACGGGGAATCTTGGCGTCAAGGCATTGACGCCAAGTTCTTGTCTGTGCAGAAACACAGATCGAACTCCAAATAACGGGGTGAATGGGGGATCTAGGACACGAGGAAAAATACATAAAAATGATAAAGCCCTACTTGACATCTACATGGACGATAGGGGTAGGTTACTTGCCTCTAGAAAATACTCCAGACGGATCTTAAAGCTTGGTAAAGCTCTCCTTGGGCAGTCCCAAGAAGCTCCCGAGAAGTCTTCACGCCGGGTTCTAAGACGGAGATGACTCCAAGATGAGGTCGGGGAAGTCTCCTCCTTCACTTCAGCTAGCTCCTTGTCGTGGTAGATGGCCAGGAACAACTTCAAAAGGTCAGATTTAATCTTGCAAAGGGTGGGGTTTTCTCACAGTTTTCTCTGGGGTTTTTCTTCTCCTTTATCTCCTCTTGCAAAGAGAGCCAAGATAGGGCTGTTGGGGTTGCAGAGGGCTTGGTAAATAGGAGAGGGGGCTCTCCTTTCACGCAGGCTTCACAGGAAAGCCTTTCAGACCGTTGGGGACAGCTCCCTAATGGTTGCGGTAGCTTGTTCTCGGGATTTCCGGCTCTGCAACGCATGCAAGCCAGTGATATTGACGTCCACATCGCTGGACGCTGGATTTAGTGTTGGCGTCCATATGGTTGACGCCTACACAACACAAACGTCCATTGATATTGACGTCAAGCTGGCCTTCGGCCAGACCTCAAAAACATGCAGGAAACCATACATAACCTATACATATATACATGCATTATGTATACTATCACGTACATACCATCACCATACAATTCATACACTATTTACATCTAATTTATACACATGCATGCATAAGTATACTAACTAGTACTTACGTAGATATTTACATACGTACATACACAAACATGAAGTATTCACATGCAATACAAATAATGCAACAAAATTCGAGGGCCTCACAATAAATGCTAAATGATAGACAGCTATGCTGTCTCTTGTTGTCAGTCAATGTTAGAATGAATATACATCAAAATAGAAATGTCATTCTGCTTTCTAAAAAGATGTTTCCAATATAAGCATAGGAATAGAAGATATCTGTGCATGCATTGTGCAGTGGGATATTCAGTCATAATAAATGCATGGATATCAGAGAGAAAGCGAGGGAAGACTTTGACTTTCAAAATATTTGAAATATGTTTAAATATCAAGTCGTTATAACTCAGGAAATTGTTGTGAGTATGACTTATGAAATCGTTGTGTGAATGAGTCGATGTTTATGTAAATCGTTGCACATGTATAAATAAATCGATGTGAGCACAAATCATTATACAATCATAACCAAATCGTTGTAGAGACAAATCGTTATAAGAGTATAAGCAAGTCGTTATAAACAAATCGTTGTTTCACTTATCGAGTCGATGTATTGATTAAATCGTTGTTTTGCTTTATCGATTCGTTACATAGACCAAGTCGTTGTTGTAACTTATCGAATCGTTATGAAGGCAAATCAATGTGAGACCAAGTTGTTGTTCTCACTTAACAAATCGTTGTTCTCACTTATCAAATCGATGTGAAACAAAATCGTTATGAGAGCAAATCGTTGTGAGAGCAAATTGTTGTTTTCACTTAACAAATCGTTGTGAGAGCAAATTGTTGTTTTCACTTAACAAATCGTTATGAGATCGAAATCGATGTGAAACAAAATCGTTATAAGAGCAAATCGTTGTTCTCACTTCACAAATCATTGTGAGAGCAAATCGTTGTTCTCACTTAACAAATCGTTATGAGATCGAAATCGATGTGAAAGAAAATTGTTGTAAGAGCAAATCATTGTGAGAGCAAATCGTTGTTCTCACTTAACAAATCGTTGTGAGAGCAAATCATTGTTCTCACTTAACAAATCATTATGAGATTGAAATCGATGTGAAACAAAATCGTTAAAAGAGCAAATCGTTGTTCTCACTTCACAAATCGTTGTTCTCACTTAACAAATCGTTATGAGATCGAAATCGATGTGAAACAAAATCGTTATACTCACTTACCGAATCATTGTGAGATCGAAATCATTGCAACACTTATGAAATCTTTATGAAACCGAATCCTTATGAAGATTAAAACAATAGAAGTAAGGAAATCGTTATGGCTCTAATGAAATCGATGTGTACTTAGAAGAATTACAAGCTTAGTACTTCAAATGCTACAGAAAAAAAATACTTATCAAGTTTTGCATGATTTTCCTTGATTTATTTCCTATGCTTAAACTTCATAGAAGGCTTGTTAAATCACACTCTATTTGAGTTTTGTTAATCACCAAAATAGATATGTAATTCATTAAATTACATGGGGATGAACTGATCATCAATCTCCCCATTTTTGGTGATGACAAAACATGACAAATATAGATGTTCTGAAATAAATGTCGATAAGATTTGCTAGTGAAATTTGAAAAATGTAATTCAGAATGTTCATTTTTCTCCCCCTTTTTGTCATTAAGCAAAAAAATATATGAATGAGACAAAAATAGAAAGCGAAAAGATAAATAAGAACAAGGATAAAGTCTATTGATCATTGGGTTTTTCAGTGAGATAGAAGGTAGGAGACAAAAAGGAGGCAAAGCGAGTAAGGATGGGGATCGCCTTGCATTCCTGCTCTTCAAAATGAGCCTGAAATGCACCAAATGTGATTTTATAGGAAGGTCCCATAGTAGGAGCCATCCTTTGAATGTGACGCTATCATTGTGCTTCTACAAAGGTGCCATATCCATCCATGCCAAGGGAAATCTTATATGAACTGAAAGATCCAAAACTAGCTAGTCGAAGAAACTGATCAATTTGAAGGGGTAGTGGATTTGATGCTGCTTCAGTTCCTTTTTCATAGCCAAAAAGACCTTGTACCTTTCTTCCCATATAACATAAGGGTCCTAGACAATGTGAAGGGAGTTTGAATCAAAAAATTCGCTAGCAGACAGCAAAGGTTGATTGGATCGAGCCTGAGAAGCATTGAGATCTCGAAGTTGTTGAGCGGAAAGAGGGTAGAGCTTCTCCCAATCTGAAGGCAAAAGCCACTCACCTTCAGACAAGATGGGGGCTAAAACATCAGCCATAATGTAGCCCCAAAGGTATTCCTTGTAAACAAATCTGTGAAAGGAAAGGGAACGACTCTCTTGCACAGAAATTCTGGCCATTACCCGAGCAACTCACTCAAAGATTAGTGACCCAACAACAGAGTCCATGATTAAGGAATGTAGAGGAGGTAGTAACACCACATCAAGAATCTCCAACGTGGCAAAATCAACTTGGATAGAGTCGGTATGAGCATCCCTAGAGCTAAGAGCTTCAATAGCTAACCGGAATTGGCCAAGCTAAACTTTAGGAAGGTTTTTGATGTAGCAGTAGTCATTATACATCTGATAGAATCGGACAAGCTTGATTTCTTTTTGTATAAATGGCCCCCTGGTGTTTTTGTGATGAAGCTGGAACCACTCAGAGAGAGTTAAAGGGTGATCTCTGGGTGGAAACCTGGCTGCCTGAGCGCGAAGAAACTGCCTGTAGAGAGCTTTGTGGCCCCGAGCCCACTGATCTTCGGTTTTGGCTTTAGTCAAGGAGAAAATTTTAGACTGCTGAGTCTTGGATAGAAAAGAGTAAGGAAAAATGGTGTTGAGATGGTCGGTGAGATTTAGGTGTGGGAGACCAAAAGTGGTGGCAAAAGTGACTTTCTGAAGAAATTCTTTATACAGAGAATATTGATTATTGTTAATAGAAAGGGAAAACCAAAGGGGTGGATAGCAAGGTTCAGAAGTGACAGGATGAGTGGAAGTAAGTCTTCTCTTCTTAGAGACAGGGCTAGAAGAGCCTATCCTGTGAATATGAGTCCCAACTGCCAGGACTGAATGAAGTATCGCTACTTCAAATTCATCTTTGATGTCCTGGATTTCAAGATGTACAAGTTGGGCACCCTCAGGAATAATGGTTATGCAAGAAGGAGGAGTGGGAGGATTAAAGGGTGACGGAAGTGAAGTAGAAGGGATAGCAGATGGTCCAGAGGAGGATGGACCAGAAGATGAGGCTCCAGCATATGAGAAAGCTGGAGGAACCTTAACAGAAGGAGGAGGTGGAGGAATGAGTGTGGAGGAAGCAGGAGATGATGAGGATTGTGAAGGAAATGGTGTAGGAGAGGAGATGGTTCTAGGAATGGGTTGTTTGAAGGTGGGAGGAGCTGGAGGTGTAGTGGAGGATGTTGGTGGAGAAGGAGGGGCTGGAGTTGGAAGATGAGAAAGAGCAGGGGGCTCTGGAGCTACAGCCTGATCTTCTACTCTGGAAGGCTTAGCCACTGAATCCACTGGCCCGGGTGGCCCAGACACATCCTTTGATGGCCCAGACTTCACAGCCTCAGCTTGCTCTGGAACTGCCACTTCTTCAACAACTGATGCCCCGGATGGCCTTGCTGGATTTTCAGAATTATTCCCTGATGACCCAAGCTCATCTGCCACAACAGATGGCCCTGAAGGCCCAACTGCTTCGGGTTTTACCGGAGGAGGAGCAGGAGGGGCAGGAATTTATAGATGCGCCCTCACAAAAATAGACAAATCTTTTAACACTTGCTGCAAGCTACCTAACTCACTCTTCAGACTTTGGAGCTCAGAAGTCAATGCTCCAATTTGATTACTTGTTGTGCTCTGGATAATGAAGATAGAGGCTATATCAGAATGCACAGCGTAAAGGATTGTTCCTTGTTCATCCAATCTCTTAATGATGGGCTTCATATTTACCTTCAACTTCTTCTGCCTCAGCCTTCGATGTGGCTTCTTGGTAAGGCGAGGGATCTCAGAAGCTACTTCTTTCCCTTTTTCATTTGCCCTAGCAACGGGCTCCACATTCTCAACATTTATAGTTTCTTCTTCTGAATCAGAAGGGCTTGTCAGAACACCTTCCTGAAACTGAACCACTGGAGGGTTTTCAGTGCTCTCCCCTTGAATCTGAGCTATTTTCTCAAAAGATTGCTCCCCCTGAATAGAAGCATCTACCATTTGCATATCTTCGTTGTGGCCTGGTGCCACAACCTCTTTACTGACTTCCTCAGTCAACTGCTCTTGCTCCCCCTAAATGCTGGGAATGGAATCCAGCACACTTCTAAGAATTGAGGCTACCCTAGAGGTGGGGGTGATAGCCTCCTCAATATGCCCAACAGGCTCAATGCCCTCTGGAGGAATGTCCTCAATCCTATGCTCGCTGACCACTGGCTCTTCAAGGTTGACTACCGCTGTATTTTCTTGGACATCTTCTGTTGCTGTTGCTTGGTCTTCTTGGACCACTGGAATTTCAGCCCTGACCGCTGCCTACTACTCTTGGACACACTTTTGCCCTGGCATCCACTTGCTCATCTGGAACTGCTGGTGCTGCTGCAAGTGCCTCTTCTTGGACCTCTAGGACTTCGCCAATAATGGCCTCGCCCTCTACTGCTGATGTTTTGGTCCAAACTCCAGCCACAAGAGAAAAACCACTCTTCTTTAAGTTCCTGCTTCGGATAGCTTGACCCATCTTCTCAGAAACTACCCCAGTCAAATTTATGCCAAAGTGCTGAAAAATTTTGGTTAACAAGTGGGCATACGGAAGAGACACATTTTGTAGCAACCTGATTTTTAGCGAAAAATAAAAATTTAAATAAAGAATTTAAAACCGAGCTAAATGGATATTTAAATAGAGCATTAAATAAAACCCATTAAATGGAAAAGAGTAATGGGCTTTGCTTTATGGATCTTCTAGAATTTATTGGGTTAAAAATATGAATTTACAAAGGGAGAATAATAGGAAAATACCCTAAATTCGTAACTAAATTATTACCTAAATAGAAAAGGGGTATTTAATGCATTAAATAGGAAGTTAGAGTTGGAATTGGATTCCTAAACCTACCCCATATGGGTTAGCACGAATTTGGATCTTTTCCAAGTCTAAATAGAGATTGGAAGCAAGGAAGGAAGGTGGGAGTAAGGAAATTTCGTAATTAAAGAGGAATTAGAGTAATAGTAGGAATAGAAATACATACTTGCATAAATACACCTCTTAAACTCTCTTGGGCAACCCTACCTCGTTGCCAAGAGTTGCTGGACGTGGAAAAAAGGCTAAGGAGGAGAGGATTTCGTGGAGAGAAGAAGAGCTTGAAGCTTCTTCCCTTGTTCTTCAAGTTCTAGCCTTAGAAGACAATCGAGTCAAAGGTAGGCATTCTCACAAGCATAAACCATGAAACTTTTTCTGTAGGTTCTTCCTACCTTCTTGAACGAAACCCCATGTTTCATATTTTTCCATCCATCCTATCTTTTGTTCTTAATTTTTGAAGAACTGCAAACATGATAACCCCGAGGTGTCATGTTCAATTCAAATCTCTATGTATACTTGATCCCATGCTACGAAATTTTTACTGTAGATACTTCTTGTTGTTAGGGATTATTTGCCCCTAAAAATCCTAAATTTCATTGAGCATGTTGCTCGAATTAAATCAGTCTTGCTCTCTATGTCATGTTCTGTGTTCCTCGTTGTTGTTCATGCTCAAACCATGTTCAAACCATGCGCTCTCTTAGATTCCGATTTACTGGAAGTACCCTTACATGTCTAGTTTAATTTGCAACTGATTTCATGATTTTTCATCGTGTATATAATTAGTTATGGATTTCTGAACAACCCTCTATCAAAAATTGAAATCCTTGGTCCGCAATCCAATGTCTGGTCTGACTCCTGTCAGAGTCAGGCGCAGACAACCAGAAGGCGACGCCTCGACATGGGCCTGATTGTGACAGCCTCCCTGTCGCGACCAAGAAGGCGACAGGTGAGCCGTCGCGTTCTCAGTACCCGATTTGCATGCCCTGTCGCGTTCTGCCTAACCCATGTCGCCATCTTTACAGCCCTATGTCGCCTTCATAAGAATTTTGAGAAAAACCCATGAAAAATATTTTTTTTCGCCTTCATGACCTTCCACGCCTTCTTACCGTTATACCCCCAGTAAAAACCCTACTTAAAAGGATGCTTTATTGAATGATTTAAAATACATGTTCACGACTTATTTCTATCTATGATTTCTCTTGCACTTGCACACACTTGAACCATCCATTTATGGCTGAAATATTGCAGAAAACATCTCATAATGTGCCTGGTAATTTATTGAAATAAAGTACATTAATTGCCCTATGTTAAGGACTTGTATTCGTTTTCTTGCATTGTTTATAATACCGATATCGACGCTCCACTGTCCTAGAATTCCTCTAGAACGTCGAGCACCTGTTTTATATACACACTTTTTCTTGGCTTGTGGTGAACTCTCCGTCGGATACTCCTTTCGCCAGACTAGTGAACTCTTGCATAAGGCCTCCTTAAGTCTCATCTGATCATGGATTCCCACATGGTCGACGAGCCGGTTGTACCCTAATACCTATGATACCCTTTAGGGATCTATATGATCGAAGCGGCTATTAGAGATTCACTCTCGTCTTAAATCACGCCGGACCTCTGGACCTGTGCATAACAAGGCCAGTGGTAGGGTCGTGAGTTCCACCTAATTGCCAACACCAAGTGTGCGTGTTGTGCAACTGTTACTATCGCCTGATTACTCGACGTATTACGTGCAATGTCCACTAGCTCTCATCTATACTCTACTCGCTCACCTATTCACGTTCACTCTACTAGCTCATCTATTCATCTTGTGCTCTTATCTATTTCTTGGTACTCTATACTGGCCATTGACTGATTGTCTAAAGATAAACAATATAACCAATGCCTGGCAATATATAAAGGGCCCGATCTGGTCCTGGGAGGTGCGCCGAAAGTGCTAGTGCCCATGGGAGTTAAATGATCAGAGTGTTGGCATTACACTCAAGTGCTATCTATCTCGACTATCTATATGACAATCAAAACACAAAACGTGCTATACTCTCTCGATGTCTAGAATGACAAACAAGTGCTATACTCGTCGTGCTATTACCATACTTGTGCTACTTGTGCTACTTGTGCTATGGCCATCCTGCTATTCGTGCTATATTCGATACTTGTGCTATTTTTGGAAACTGTACTCGATCTCATGCTATGGTGCTATCTTGTTACCTGTTGTGCTATATTTTGACTCTCTTGTACCTGCTATCTTTAGACACTCTGCCATTAAATGCGTTAATTATTTTAAAGCCTACTTGAGCCTGAGATTTAAGTCCTACTGGGCGTTATCGCTCACCCTACGTTATTTGATGATGTGTTCTCAGGTGAGACGAGGATGACACATACACTCACGAGGAAGGGAATGACCAAGAGTGAAGCCAGGAGTACCCTTGAGTCATTATGTTATCTTAGAGTTGTAGTTAGTTATTTCCTTTTATTGCAATGTAATTGGGCCCTGTAGATTGGCTCGATATTAGTGGTTGTAACTAGACATTTGGAAAATTATTAATGAGAAAGATTTGCTTTAGTATTATTCAGTGTGCAATGGTTTGATGTCTAGTATACGCTCTATACCTTTTCTTGCAACTACCTTCGCGCTCCGATATTCCGCGTTGGGGAGTGACACATTTAACTTACTTTTCTTGTCCCAAATTTGGACTGTTGCAAACTTCATTCTTTCCATGATGATCTCTGCCATGTTGATACTCTAGTTCTGGATAGCCCAGAACATCATGTTGGAGTTCGCCTTGGTACATGTGGAGAAGGTGGCACTCCTAGGAACTAAAATGTGACACACGATAAAATGTAGGATTTTGTTGAAAGCGTTTGACTGATTAATGTCAATTTTTCTATCCTTGAGCTTGTACTCGGGACCAACTATCCCCAATCCCTTAGCCTGAACATCGACGGTGTTTACCCCACTGTGACCGGAGGTAGACACCCCAAACAACGACTCCAATAGCTCATAAGAGATGTGAATCTGGGTTCCTTTGACCATCGATGTCAAGGACCCGTCTTCCTCAGACTTCAGACAAATGTAAAAAGCTTTAACTAAGTCAAGATAACTTGCCTCTGAAAATGTTACCATCTTCGCCTACTTCAACCTCTACATAGCTGTAACGATGTTGTGCATCCCATTCTTTTCCAGATCAGCAACATCAACTGCCTTGTTCCCGCACAACTTGGTCTTCATCGAAGTAAACCTTTCCTGCTGTTCTACGGTGAGGAAAGTAGCCCCATAGCCCCCGACAGTGCCGGAAACTCCAGAAACGGCCATGGTTTTGAATGGGAAAAGGTTCTGGGTGGTCGGAAGGAAGATTGGAGCAAAAGCCCTCAAGAGATTTTTCACGGGAAGAAATGGAAGCTTTGAAATCACACGAAGTCGATGCCGGAGTCGATAGGGTTTATCGTCTCAGGCAAGTCGAAGGAGATGAGAGAAGGGAGATGAATCGTTATGATACAGATTTCGAGATTTGAGAGAGAGAGATAAAGCGACCCTTGAGAGGATGACACCATAAATGCGGAAAACGATAGAAAGGAGATGAGTTCAAAATGAATAAATACTTTTAAAATAATGAATCGTCATAGATATTTATGATGCAAGCACTTTAAAAGGAAATTTGCTTAATTTCAGGGGAGAAAACAAATAATTGATGTTATGAAATAATCATTATTTCAGTTATTTATAGATAAATCTATCACAAATTACACATGCCTAATTCCCTTCTAAGAGACGTAAATCTCTCTTCAGGTAAGGCTTTTGTGAAGATATCTGCTAACTGATTTTGGGTATCTATAAATGAAATGTCTATATTACCATTAGCTACATGATCTCGAATGAAATGATATCTAACCTCTATATGCTTTGTTCTTGAGTGTTGCACTGGATTTGGTGAGATTAATTACACTGGTGTTGTCGCACAGTAGGGGAATTGTCTTGATGTGCAGTCCATAATCCTCAAGTTGCTGTTTAATCCATAGGAGTTGTGTGCAACAGCTTCTAGTAGCTACGTACTCAGCTTCAGCTGTTGACAGTGCTATTGAATTTTGCTTCTTTGAGGACCAAGAAATTAGACAACCTGCAAGGAATTGACAACATCCACTGGTGCTTATTCTATCTACCTTGCATCCAGCGTAATTAGCATCAGAGTATCGTACTAAATTTATTTCACAATATTTTGGATACCATAATCCTAGATCATGAGTTTTAGCTAAATATCTGAAAATTCGTTTGACATTAATTAAATGAGATTCTCTAGGGTCTGCCTGATACCTAGCACACATGCATACACTAAATAATATATTAGGTCTACTTGCTGTCAAATAAAGTAATGAACCTATCATACCTCTGTAGAGCTTTTGGTCTACTTTCTTACCATCCATGTCACTGTCTAACCTTGTAGATGTGCTCATTGGTGTTGACAGTGGCTTGGCGTTTTCAAACCCAAATTTCTTCAATAATTTTTTGGTGTACTTTGCTTGACAAATGTGAGAGCCTTCTTTTCCTTGCTTGATTTGCAATTTGAAGAAATAATTAAGTTCCCCATCATGCTCATTTCAAATTCTCCCTGCATGAGCTTTTCAAAATACTTGTAAGAGATTCGTCAGTAGAACCAAATATTATATCATCTACATAAATTTGTACAAGCAATACATGTTGATTTTAGACTTAACAATAATGTACTATCTACTTGACCCCTGATAAAACCATGATTTAATTAAAATGCACTGAGCCTTTTATACAAGCTCTAGGTGCTTACTTTAATCCATGCAATGTTTTATGCAACTTGAAAACATGATTTGGACAATTAGTATCTTCAAAACCGAGAGGTTGTTTTACATAAACTTCCTCCTTTACATAACCATTTAGAAATGCTGATTTAACATCCATTTGAAAAAGTTTTAAAACCAATGCAGTTGCATAAGCAAGTAAAATTCTAATTACCTCAAGTCTAACTACTGGTGCATAAGTTTCATCGAAATCTATGCCTTCCTCTTGGGAATAGCCTTGAGCTACCAGTCTGGCCTTGTTTCTTGTGATCACACTAGCTTCATCCAATTTGTTTCTGAACACCCATTTGGTGCCAATCATAGGATGATCTGATGGTCTTGGAACAAGGGACCATACCTGGTTTCTCTTGAACTGATTAAGTTCATCTTGCATGACTAATATCCAAGATTCATCAAACAATGCTCATGACTGTCTTAGGCTCTATTTGAGATACAAAGGCTAAATAATCACATGGGATTACGTACCTCTAGTTCTTACCCCAACCGATGGATCTCCAATAATGTATCCAATGGGTGATCCTTTTGTATCTCCATTCTTTTGGAAGATCATCATGTGATATGTCTTTTGTTGTAGATCTTCCAAGGGTGGATCTTCCTTGTCCTCGATAGATGAGTTCTTTAATTCCTTAGATAATTCATCTGCATCATCAACATCACTATCTACTTCCCTATAAATATACCTTCATCAGACTTTGAATCCAGCTTACCAATATCTCTTTTTCCATTGTTGTGAATGAAGCATGGACATCCAAAGGTTTTGAAGTGACTGATCTTTGGCTTCTTCTGCTTGTAGAGCTCGTATGCAGTCTTCTTCAGGATTGGCCTGGTCATTACTCTGTTGATTATGTAACATGCTGTGTTGATGGCTTCGGCCCAGAAAATACCTGGTAAGTTATACTCTGACAGCATCGTTCTAACCATATCCAATAAGGTTCTGTTCTTTCTCTCAGCTACTCCATTTTGTTGTGGGGTCCTTGTGTAGCAACATGAATTTTTTGTAAAATAAAATTTAATAATATAAAAAGAAAAAATAATTAAACTAATTAGAAAATCAAATAAAAGAGAATTAGATAAAACCATAAATGAAAATAAGTAATGGGCTTTGTTAAATGGACCCATTAGAAATTACTGGGCTAAAAATAGGGATTTTTAAAAGGGGAATAGTAGGAAAATACCTTAAATTCGTAATTGAATTATTACTTAAATAGAAAGGAGGTATTTAATGCATTAAAAAGGAAGTTTGAGTTGGATTGGGATTCCTAAACCTACCCTAATGGGTTGGCCACGAAATTAGCTCCCATCCTAACCCAATTAGGTGATCTCATGCCTAAAAGGGGGAGAGGGAAATAGGAAATTTGGAATAAATAGGAATTAGAGTCATAATAGGAAATAGAATGGGGAGATGCTTAAATACTCATCTAAAACCCTCATGGCCGGCCCTAGCTCGTGCAAGGGTTGTTGGACGTGGGAAGGAGTCAAAGGGATGGAGAATTCATGGAGAAGAAGGAACCCTCAAGTCTTCCCCGAGTTCTTCAAGTTCTAACCTTAGAAGACAAAAATCATCAAAGGTAGGCATTCTCACGAGCATAAAGCATGAAAATTTTTCTGTAGGATATTTCATCCATCAGGAACAAAAGCCCTTTGGTTTCATATTTTTCCATCAAGCAAATCTTTAGTTCTTAATTTTCATAGTTCTGTGAACTTCATGACCCCGAACCCTCTTATAAATCATATCATCATGTATACTCGTCCTCATGCCATGAGATTTTTACTGTAAGAACTGACAGATGTTAGGCTTCTTTTGACCCTAAAAGCCCTAATTTCCATCCATCCTATCATGCAAATTAATTCGTTGATCTCATCTATGTACTGTTCTAAGTACTTCATGAATACCAAGACCAAAGCATGTTAAACCATATTTGTTTTCCAATTCCTATTTACTGTAAGTACCCATGCATGTCTAGAACAATTTGCAACTGGTTTCATGATTTTTCATTGTTTGTGCAATTAGTTGTGATTTTCTGAATCTCCCTATGTCAAATAGGGTAAGTCTGGCCCGCAACCCAATGCACTTTTCCTTCCCTGTCAGACTCGGGCTCAGACCCTGTGAACGCGACGGCCCGATAGGTTGCATTCACAGGGGCATCACGATAGAGCATTCCGTCGCTATCTGATCGCGACAGCGCCGGTCGTCGCGATCCGGCTGCCCGGTCTGTTGAACACGTTGCGACCCTCACATGACCCCGTTGCGACCTGCCTGCCCGAAACGTCAAGCCGTCGCGACCTTTACAAGACCCCGTCACGATCTGCCCGAACCCCGTCGCGACCCTTACAAGGGTGCGTCGCGTTCTGGCCTTTTTGCATAGAAACCCCAAATTTTGATGTTCTGACTCTCCACAATGCTTGTACTCTTGTTTAACAGTCATTCACACAGAGGATTACACTTGCTATAAATTAAACATTTATGTGTGATTAAAATACATGCACATGATCTTTTCTATCTACAATTTCATGACACTTACACACACTTTGAACCATCCAAATATGGCTTAATTGGCATGAACATGTTACATAAATCATCTGGTAAATTAAGACATTAAATTGCCTCATTCTTAAATATATGTGTGTACGTATTCTCGCGATGTATTGGAACACCGATATCGACGCTCCACTGTTCTAGAACTCCTCTAGAACGTCGAGCAATTGTTTCTATATTTACACTCTCTTATGACTTGGACGAACTCTCCATCGGATACTGTTTCTGCCGGACTAGTGAGTCTTTGTTCAAGGCCTCCGTAAGTCTCCTCTGTCCATGGATTCTCACATGGTCGACGAGCCGATTGTACCCTAACACCTATTACACCCTTTAGGGATCAACATGGTCCAAACGGCTATTAGAAGTTCGCTCTTATCTTGAATCACACCGGACCTCTAGACCTGTGCATAACATGGCCAGTGGAAAGGTAGTGAGTTCCACCTGACTGCCAACACCACGTGCGCGTGTTGTGCAACTGTTACTATCGCCTGTTTACTCGACGTGTTATGTGCAATGTCCACTAGCTCTCATCTATGCTCTACTCGCTCATCTTTTCACGTTCACTCTACTATCTCGTCTATTCATCTAGTGTTCTCATCTGTTTCTTGGTACTCTATATTGGCCATTGACTGATTGTCTAAAGATAAACTATATAACCAATGCCTGGCAATATATAAAGGGCCCGATCTGGTCCTGTGATGTGCGCCCGAAAGTGCTAGTGCCCATGGGAGTTAAATGATCAGTGTGTTTTGGCATTACATTCGAGTGCTATCTATCTCGACTATCTAAATGACAATCAAAAAGTTCTATGTTCTCTCGTTGTCTATTGACAAAAGTGCTATACTATACCCGTTGTGCTATTGCTATACTTTGTGCTATTGTGCTATGGCCATCTTGCTATTTTGTGCTATACTCGACACTCTTGCTATATTTGGAAGCTTGTGCTATTTTGTTCACGTGCTATCCTGCTATCTTTTACCTGACTCTCTCGTTCTATCATTAGTTACTCTGCCTTAATGCATTAACTATTTAAAGCCTGCTTGACTATTGAGATTTAAGTCCTACTGTGCATTATCGCTCACCCTGCGTTATTTGTCGTTGTGTTCTCAGGTGAGACCGATGATGAACTATACACTCAAGAGGGAGGGAACGACCAAGAGTGACGTCACAAGTACCCTAGTGTCCTAGCAATATGTTAGAGTCTTAGTCAGTCTTTTGCTTTTGTTTCAATGTAATTAGGCCCTATAGAATGGCTCTGATATTAGTGGTTGTAACTAGACATTTGAAAGTTATTAATGAGAAGGATTATCTTTAGTATTATCCATTGTGTAATGGTTTGATGTCTAATGCTTGCTCTGTACCCGTTTATTTGCAACTGCCTCGCGTTTCGATATTCCGCATCGGGGCGTGACACCTTGGTGCTGAGAAATTGTGCTATATCCCTTGATCATCACAGAATTTAGCGAATCTCTCGTTCTGAAACTCTCCTCCATGATCTGATCGAATACTGACAATGCTATACTTCTTATCTTTCTGAACTTTCTTGCTGAAACTAATAAAGCTATCAAATGAGTCATCCTTGTGCTCCAAGAAAGATACCCATGAAAATCTGGAATAGTCATCCACTATGACGAATCCAAAGTTCTTTCCTCCAAGACTTGTGGTTCTCATTGGTCCAAATAGGTCCATATGTAGTAATTCTAGTGGTTTGAAGTTGTTACCACTGTCTTTGACTTGAAGGATGATTTAGTGTCCTTTCCTTTTGCACATGGCCCACAGATGCCGTCCATTTTTGTACTTACTTTGGGCAGACCTTCCACTAGATTTCTCTTGATTAGCTTTCTGATCCCATCCATGCTATAGTGGCCCAACCTTCCGTGCCAAAGATCAGTTGACTGCTCTTTGTTTGCTGTAAGACATATATCCTGATCATTTAATTCCTTTAAATGAAGCACATACAAATTATTTTCCCTACTTGCTTCAAACACAACTGCACCATTTTCATGATACTGCACTTTGACTCTTGAAACTTAATCTGATGCCCTTGTCACACAAGGTGATGCTAATAAGATTGTGCTTGAGTCCTTTTACACAAAGTACATCTTCAATTTAATGATTTTCCTTGATTGCCAAATGATCCGCATCCTACTACTGTCCCTTTCCCATTGTCACCATATGTCATTGTGCCTTCTTCAGCTTCGAGGTGAGAGAACAGCTTCTTGTTTCCTGACATATGCCTTGAGCACCCGCTGTCCAGGTATCACTTAGATGCTCGAAGGCTTTCCTGTAATGAAAACACTAAAATTTAGGTATCCAAGTTCCTTTGTGTAACGGACCGGGGTATTTATGCCCATTAAGGCTCCATATCCAGATCTGCCTCCCGCGAACGCACCGAAGTGTCGCAAGGGATATCTCACACACGAGTCCAGTAAGAGTATAAAAGACAAACCACAAGAATATAAGACACAAGAAAGTACATGTGCTCATATCTGTTCACAAATTTGTACAACTGTCCCATTACATTAATACATGTCCAATTAAAAGAGTACAACTACCTGGGGCATACCCCGAGGGAGCACAAGCTCACACAACACTAACTACTAAACTACTGCTGGTGGTACAAGTCTGACGCAACGCCACTGCAAGCCAAACACACGGCAAGCCCTGAAAAGAACTGTAGGGGAGTGAGCCTCAACAAGTCACTGGCTCAGTAGGGGCTACCCAAAACAACACTGTAACCACAGACACCTCGACCCCAATGGGTCTCACTGGCAACAACAATAGCCAAACCATTTCATGCTCACATCATTACAATAAATAACAATTAAACATGCTCATGATAATAAACATAACGTCCTCAGAAGAAAAGTAGGACTACAGGACTAACATAAATCATTAGTCAGCCCAACTAAAGTGCCTAAACCACAGTCTCACTGGCACACTGCTACAACAACGGGTTGCCTAAACTATAAGCCACACAGGCAAGTCACTGCCCAGGCTACAAGCTTACAGGCAAACCTCAAACACTTGAGTAACAGGACTGCTAACAAAGAGTGGTCCTTTATACTCCAAACCACTTTACAACAGAACTACTCAAAAGTAATGGAACTGGCTAACACGAAGCCAATCCATAACACACTAAAGCTATAATTGGAATCATACCAAGAAGAGTAAAACTCAAACTGTGGAAGGTCTCACACGGCCTCCACGGAACATAGCTTAACTAAACCACAATATGCCTAGGCCATAAGCCTCATCGGCAAATTACCCACAAAGGTAACATAATTAATAATCACAAACTAATCCACAATAAATTATAAACAAAGATCTACTTAAAACAGAGGATACAACAAGTGGCAGGTCAAACCACAAGACCTCCACAACACACAAGTACCCGGAAAGGTTGGTACACAATGTACCACCACAAAACTACAAAGTAACCCACGAAAGGAACATGTACCTACTACTCTGAGGTACCACAACACAAACACCCGAACAAGGGTACAAGTAGGTGATAAACACCACACTGAACCATAATTATATTATACCTTTAATTAGGCACAATATTACAGGTGAAACCTTAATCGACGAGTCACACAAACCACAACTGAGTCACAACTGTGCCAACACCAGGGCACACCTCGAACTGGTCAAACCTCGACCACGAGTCACAAACTCACAAACCACAGTCACTGGCAAAGCACGAGTCAGAAAGAACGACGCCACCACACGGGAACGGACTACTGGCTGATCAGGCCAATATCCAACCCGGACAACACAACACAAGAACTACCTCTCAGTCTCGCAGTCACGGACGAAAGGTCCAACTGCTGCTCCACTAGGAAGAAGTCAAACAACTGTGGAGACCAACCAACACCACACCTGCAGACACACAACTGCAGGCCCATGCCTGGCACCTCTAGAGTCTCTGGCCGGAGCACTCTAAAGTGAGGCACTGGAAAACAGGACTAGCTGGGGACCAGTGTCGACTACTGGTGTCCGTACCCCCAACTACGAGCGCGCTACAAGCGACAAAAGAACAAACTCTGGGAAGTCGCTGCCCCACTGCCGTCTTTCCCTCAGCCGGACGTACAACTCAAACTCAGGAGTGAGGGTGTCCAGGAAGACGACACAGACCTCAACGGTACCACACTGTACCGGGACAAAACCCCGAGCACAACAAACACACGTGCCTGGCTCACAAAGAACCTGGGGTACCCGACTAGAGAGGCATTCCGGAATAGGCGCCGGACCACCACACTCGGCTAGCACAAACCACGATACTTACACATATAACCTTTACTTATAATTCACAATATACAAGTGTTAGGATTAGCTTAACATCGGTCACCGTGTGACCCCAAAGCTATCCCACACCAACACATACCTGAACCACTAACTTGCCTATCATTGGTCATCTTGTAACCTCCAAGCTAACTCACACTAATACATATATAAATCACGATAGCCAATCATATTTGGCCTATCATCGGTCATGAGATGACCTTCGTAACAACACACCACTTACTTCATAAATCCATATAATATTATTCGAAAGACAACAACGGACCAGGGCTAGGTCAGTATGGACCTTCACTGCCCAAACACCACAAAGTCATGGCTAGGCTCACACAGGAACCTCACTGCCCAGTTACTATGATAAATCATAAGAATTACATTACAACAAAGTGTGTAGTAAACACACACTCAAACCACGTAGACAATACGTGTATATTACACCCTGGATGGTGTACCACACGTCTTCCACGTAAACCACATGTCCAACACATGGACAACGCACTCCAAGAGTGCCACGGATGCCAACGCACCACACATACCACGGAAAGCGATTACGTACATCACATATCATTTACGTAAAACATGCCCATTACATGAGCAGTATGCTCCAAGAGCATAACAAGTGCATTGGCTCACACCGGTCATCGCCATGCACACACACAACACACATTACTCATAACCAAAAGAGCTACGTAAACCACACTGCATGAGTACATGCACAGGTTGGCGGCCACATCGACTGCCGCTTAAAGGAAATAAACGGCAAGCGATCTAGCCGTTATATCTTGGCTGATGAACCTGGCGTCAATCGATGTTGACGCCAAGTTCTTCAACCCAGACCCTGCAGAAACCCTAATCGAATCTACAGGTTTTCCAACCGTTTAAACTACAGAAAAACATATAGAAACAGTTCTTTAACATACCAGAACCCAAAAAACCCATTACAACATGCTTCATTCACTAAATTACTCAAACCACCCATTAACCCCACATGGTGCAACTTAATCCGAAAATACAATAAAAATGCTGGTTCAAGTGATTAAGTCGTGTTTTAATGTTTCTAACAAGCTAACAGGGCTCGACCCCTACCTCAGAAACGCAATTAAACTCCCGAAGAACCTCGAATCACGCCGAAACCCGAGAAACGTCCCACGAACACCGCGCTCCAATCCGTCATTCCCCGCCCGATCTGCCGCTACCACGCGCACCACGGCCTTCCCACGAGCTCCCGCCGACCGTCAGAACTCGCGAAGAAGCTCAAGGGTGAAGGTGGGGGAAGAGGAAGGGAAAGAGAGGGGAAAGAACAGGGCTCGGGTCTGCCATAAAAACACAGGCATGCCAGGTTAACGTCAACCCTTTGGCCGTTTAACCAGACCGCCACAACTAGACGTCCACAAAGCCTGACGCCAAGTTCAACAGTCAACGTCCTCATCGATGGACGTTAACACCATGTTAACGGCACACCACTGCCGCCAACACACAGTCGACGTCACCCACCTGGACGCCAACACACTGTGTCCAGCAAGCTGAACACCAACACGGATCCAAACCAAACCTGGTAAGGATCTACACACAACACTAATAGGCCTCACATTGGCCACCAAACCCGCTAAACCTGGATCCACGGGGATCCGGAAAACGCGCGACGTTACATTATTATCACCTAAAAACAAATGTCGTCCTCGACATATAAAACAAATCACAATAAACCAAATTATCACCTAAAAACAAATAAAGTCAAACACAGAACAAGTAGAATACTCTTTCTCTATTTTAGCCTTTCAATTCATCTCACAATTACTCAGTTCTGTCAATTCCATTACCTTTCTTTAGCTTTCAACTGTAGGCGATTCTTCCTTGCCAATGGTGCTTTATCTCCTTGGACTGAACCTGCTTCCACAATTTCTGGGCTGTGTTTGCAACATTTCTTTCGAGACCGCTTTATCTTTCTCAAATTTCTTACACTGTAACATTCTTTCATACCACCATTTTCCCTTTCCATTTATCATTGTCTGCCGTTATCCTGCCTCATCTGCATTTATATTCACAACTGACACTTTTTCAAAGAAAACCAATCATCATCTTTGAATTTCCTGCTCTTTCATATTATTCTGCTCATACTATTTAAGGCCAATTTCTGATTAAAAAATCATAATAAACTCTGTTCCTTTATTCCTGCGCAAAACTTTACACTTTCTTCTTATCTCAGCAAAGCTTGAACAATTTATGAATATTAAATCTTTCTTGCTTCTGCTTCCGCTGCGCTACTCTGATCACACTGAACACTTGTACAAAATATTCACAATTTCTGCTCACAATATTACTTTCAATTGCTTTCTTCTGACTTCAACTGCTTCTCAAATCATCCCATTCAATTAATTCCTGCTGAAGAAATTACTGCAATTTCTGATCTGCCAAATCACTATTGACATATTGCGCTTTTCATATATCTTTCTGCTTTACTGACATTCTCTGGCTAATTCCCATAATTCTGGGGCATAAACTTTTGAATATTCTTAATCAATCTGCTCTAGCATTTAAATCCTGAAATATTTTAATAACAATTCCTTTCTGCTCAATTAAATCATTTCTTTGCACCAATATGCAAACTCTAACCGATATTTTCTGACTCATCTGATCTTATTCACTTCATCATTTGCTAAATTCTTCCTTTCTCTAATCCATATCTTTTCTTTATCTAAACTGCCAATGATCAACTAAATATTCCTCTTGTGCAAATTTCACAAATCTTTATTGCACATTAATCCTTATTTTCTCTCTTTCTTTATTCAACTGATCATTTCTATACTTATTTATACAAATCTTCATATCACACTTCCTGCTATCATCATATTTCATAATAATACTTTTCTCATATTTCTGATCTCGGGCATATTTAATCTATCTGCCATAAATCACTGCTCTTATATGTACTGATACCTCTTTTAAAGCTGATCTGCCTTTCTTGATCATATCAAACTCTTCATAACACTAATCACATTTCCATCCACACTGTTTCTTAATATCCACTGACTCAAGTCTCTAATGCCACAATACCTCTACTGAGGTTCTCAACTGCAACTTATCACACAAACTGACCTGTTCCTTATCACCTTGTTACCACCCCCTGTCTCTGCCAACTTTCTATCTCATTATAACTTATTTACTGAATTCCATACCAATCTTGCTGATCTCTTCAATTCCTTTAATTGCAAATCTTTAATAACCAAACTGATTTATCACAGAAATACTCTATACTTGTCTCTGCTAACTTTACACTTTATTAACATATCTCAAAGCACTACTTTACCTTTCTTCTCTAATCTCTGCAACTGAAAATTTTTAAATACTATACTTTAACTGCTTTAGCTGCACTAGTGCCAGAATGCTACCACACAACTTATGCCACTATTCACATTATGGCACAACAGCTGCTCACAATTACCAATCTAACAAACAAAAACTCACGGTTTACGTGCCAAAAGCAAACGTAAAAACTACTTCATATCACACAAAACCACAGACTTACTACCAGCAGTGGACATTAATCCATGTATTGGGACATTGTACTTTCAATGTCTTTTCATATTCTAACTGGACATTGCTCTGATACCAACTGTAACGGACCGGGGTATTTATGCCCATTAAGGCTCCATATCCAGATCCGCCTCCCGCGAACGCACCGAAGTGTCGCAAGGGATATCTCACACACGAGTCCAGTAAGAGTATAAAAGACAAACCACAAGAATATAAGACACAAGAAAGTACATGTGCTCATATCTGTTCACAAATTTGTACAACTGTCCCATTACATTAATACATGTCCAATTAAAAGAGTACAACTACCTGGGGCATACCCCGAGGGAGCACAAGCTCACACAACACTAACTACTAAACTACTGCTGGTGGTACAAGTCTGACGCAACGCCACTGCAAGCCAAACACACGGCAAGCCCTGAAAAGAACTGTAGGGGAGTGAGCCTCAACAAGTCACTGGCTCAGTAGGGGCTACCCAAAACAACACTGTAACCACAGACACCTCGACCCCAATGGGTCTCACTGGCAACAACAATAGCCAAACCATTTCATGCTCACATCATTACAATAATTAACAATTAAACATAATCATGATAATAAACATAACGTCCTCAGAAGAAAAGTAGGACTACAGGACTAACATAAAATCATTAATCAGCCCCACTATTAAAGTGCCTAAACCACAGTCTCACTGGCACACTGTTACAACAACGGGTTGCCTAAACTATAAGCCACACAGACAAGTCACTGCCCAGGCTACAAGCTTTATAGGCAAACCTCAAACATTTGAGTAACAGGACCGCTAACAAAGAGTTGGTCCTTTATACTCCAAACCACTTTACAACAGAACTACTCAAACGTAATGGAACTGGCTAACACTAAGCCAATCCATAACACACTATAGCTATAATTGGAATCATACCCAAGAAGAGTAAAACTCAAACTGTGGAAGGTCTCACACGGCCTCCACGGAACATAGCTTAACTAAACCACAATATGCCTAGGCCATAAGCCTCATCGGCAAATTACCCACAAAGGTAACATAATTAATAATCACAAACTAATCCACAATAAAATATAAACAAAGATCTACTTAAAACAGTTAGGATACAACAAGTGGCAGGTCAAACCACAAGACCTCCACAACACACAAGTACCCGAAAGGTTGGTACACAATGTACCACCACAAAACTACAAAGTAACCCACGAAAGGAACAAGTACCTGCTACTCTGAGGTACCACAACACAAACACCCGAACAAGGGTACAAGTAGGTGATAAACACCACACTGAACCATAATTATATTATACCTTTAATTAGGCACAATATTACAGGTGAAACCTTAATCGACGAGTCACACAAACCACAACTGAGTCACAACTGTGCCAACACCAGGGCACACCTCGAACTGGTCAAACCTCGACCACGAGTCACAAACTCACAAACCACAGTCACTGGCAAAGCACGAGTCAGAAAGAACGACGCCACCACACGGGAACGGACTACTGGCTGATCAGGCCAATATCCAACCCGGACAACACAACACAAGAACTACCTCTCAGTCTCGCAGTCACGGACGAAAGGTCCAACTGCTGCTCCACTAGGAAGAAGTCAAACAACTGTGGAGACCAACCAACACCACACCTGCAGACACACAACTGCAGGCCCATGCCTGGCACCTCTAGAGTCTCTGGCCGGAGCACTCTAAAGTGAGGCACTGGAAAACAGGACTAGCTGGGGACCAGTGTCGACTACTGGTGTCCGTACCCCCAACTACGAGCGCGCTACAAGCGACAAAAGAACAAACTCTGGGAAGTCGCTGCCCCACTGCCGTCTTTCCCTCAGCCGGACGTACAACTCAAACTCAGGAGTGAGGGTGTCCAGGAAGACGACACAGACCTCAACGGTACCACACTGTACCGGGACAAAACCCCGAGCACAACAAACACACGTGCCTGGCTCACAAAGAACCTGGGGTACCCGACTAGAGAGGCATTCCGGAATAGGCGCCGGACCACCACACTCGGCTAGCACAAACCACGATACTTACACATATAGCCTTTACTTATAATTCACAATATACAAGTGTTAGGATTAGCTTAACATCGGTCACCGTGTGACCCCAAAGCTATCCCACACCAACACATACCTGAACCACTAACTTGCCTATCATTGGTCATCTTGTAACCTCCAAGCTAACTCACACTAATACATATATAAATCACGATAGCCAATCATATTTGGCCTATCATCGGTCATGAGATGACCTTCGTAACAACACACCACTTACTTCATAAATCCATATAATATTATTCGAAAGACAACAACGGACCAGGGCTAGGTCGGTATGGACCTTCACTGCCCAAACACCACAAAGTCATGGCTAGGCTCACACAGGAACCTCACTGCCCAGTTACTACGATAAATCATAAGAATTACATTACAACAAAGTGTGTAGTAAACACACACTCAAACCACGTAGACAATACGTGTATATTACACCCTGGATGGTGTACCACACGTCTTCCACGTAAACCACATGTCCAACACATGGACAACGCACTCCAAGAGTGCCACGGGTGCCAACGCACCACACATACCACGGAAAGCGATTACGTACATCACATATCATTTACGTAAAACATGCCCATTACATGAGCAGTATGCTCCAAGAGCATAACAAGTGCATTGGCTCACACCGGTCATCGCCATGCACACACACAAACACATTACTCATAACCAAAAGAGCTACGTAAACCATACTGCATGAGTACATGCACAGGTTGGCGGCCACATCGACTGCCGCTTAAAGGAAATAGACGGCAAGCAATCCAGCCGTTTATATCTTGGCTGATGAACCTGGCGTCAATCGATGTTGACGCCAAGCTCTTCAACCCCAGACCCTGCAGAAACCCTAATCCGAATCTACAGGTTTTCCAACCGTTTAAACTACAGAAAAACATATAGAAACAGTTCCTTTAACATACCAGAACCCGAAACAACCCATTACAACATGCTTCATTCACTAAATTACTCAAACCACCCATTAACCCCACATGGTGCAACTTAATCCGAAAATACAATAAAAATGTGGTTCAAGTGATTAAGTCGTGTTTTAATGTTTCTAACAAGCTAACAGGGCTCGACCCCTACCTCAGAAACGCAATTAAACTCCCGAAGAACCTCGAATCACGCCGAAACCCGAGAAACGTCCCACGAACACCGCGCTCCAATCCGTCATTCCCCGTCCAATCCGCATTCCCGAGCTCCCGCCGACCGTCAGAACTCGCGAAGAAGCTCAAGGGTGAAGGTGGGGGAAGAGGAAGGGAAAGAGAGGGAAAGAACAGGGCTCGGGTCTGCCATAAAAACACAGGCATGCCAGGTTAACGTCAACCCTTTGGCCGTTTAACCAGACCGCCACAACTAGACGTCCACAAAGCCTGACGCCAAGTTCAACAGTCAACGTCCTCATCGATGGACGTTAACACCATGTTAACGGCACACCACTGCCGCTAACACACAGTCAACGTCACCCACCTGGACGCCAACACACTGTGTCCAGCAAGCTGAACACCAACACGGATCCAAACCAAACCCGGTAAGGATCTACACACAACACTAATAGGCCTCACATTGGCCACCAAACCCGCTAAACTTGGATCCACGGGGATCCGGAAAACGCGCGACGTTACACTTTGGGTCCTGGTTGGTTAGTATCATCATTTTTCCATTTGATTATCCATTTTATATGTTTGGTTGAACATGCTATATTAATATGACCTAACTTGTAACAATGGCTACAACAAGATGTTTTACTTATTTTTTCAGTTGAAATATATTTAAAATTAGACTTGTATGCAGCATCTTGTTCAGCTACAAACTTAGGTGTTGGATATATTTTAGGATGTACTACGTATTCTTCATTATCAGGAGGGGAGTATCCTAAGCCATATTTCTTTTTCCCTGATCTTCTAGCTCCTTTTAGTGTTAATGATGTTTTTCCATTTGTAAATTTTTCTAATGTACTAGACAATTTTTCATTTCTTTTGTTAAAGTATAAATTTCTTGATTTAATTTTGTAAGGCCCTCGAATTCCGTCGCATTATTTGTATTTGTGTGTGTATGATTGTGCTTGTGTATGTATGTATATATTTACGTACGTATTAGTTAATACAAGTACGTGTGCATGTGTTTAGATTAAATATAAATAATGTATGTATTGCATGGTGATAGTATGGGTATAATACGTATACATATTGCATGTATATATGCACGGTATGCATGGTTTTCTGCATATTTCAGAGTTCTGGACGAAGGCCATCTTGGCGTCAACCCCAGGCCATTTAGGAGGTGTCAGCGTCCAGACATGGACGCCAACACTAATCTTGGCGTCCAGCGATATGGACGCCAATCTCTCTGGCCTGCATGCGCAGTAGAGCTGCAAGCTTCTGAAACAAGAAAGCCCAGCCAATGGGGGTTCTCCCCAACGGCTCTGAGGGCTGTCATATCACCCAAGGAGTGGGTGAGGGGTCTCTCCTTAGGTCTAAAACCGGAGCTCCTTTCCCCCAGCCTCTTTTCACCCTTGCAAGAGGAGAAAAAGAGGAAGAAAAACCCTAGGAGAAAACTGTGAGAAAAACCCACTTTGCCACCTAAAAATCCGACCCCCTGGAGTTTGATCCGGTGTTCCATTGCTTCAAGGAGGTTGCTGGACCGACGAGGAAGGCTTCCCCGACCTCGGCTTGCTGTGGTTCTCGGTCAAGAACCCGGAGGAGAGATCTTTTGGAGGGAGTTCTGCACTTCTTGGGACAACCCAAGGCGAGCTTCACCGAGCCCTAGATACTTTGGAGGAATTTTTAAAAGGCAAGTGACCTATCCATGATGTCCCCGTATGAGTCTAGGTTGGTTTTGAAATTTTTGTACATTTTCCCTCGAGTCCTAGACCCTCCTATTCACCAAATCTTGAGAGGTCGGGTCTGTGTTTCTGCACAGACCTGCATCGACGGCAAGGTCCCTGGACGCCGATATCATGCTTGGCGTCCATCGACCATGCCGCTGACCCTGAGTCAGCAGCCAGAGACCGCCGCCAAGTTCCTCTGGACAAAACAGTGAACTGTTCTGCCCTTCCTATACACTAATTTCGATATGGTTTCCGTGATGAGGATATATGGTAACCTTATACTCTATGTATATTGTCAATTGTGGTGTGTGGACGAATGTGGTTTGTGATGGTGAATGTAGGAAATATTGTATCCCATGAATTGTAAGCATGACTTGTTAATGATCTTGCCAAATTTATGTTTCATGAGTAGAATTAGTCTGAATGCCTTGGTTTTGTCTGTTCATGAAGATTTGTAGATCAGTAGATGTATGCCCAATTTTTTGTAAATTGTTCATGCTTGTATAGCTTGCAAATAAATTCGGTTCGGTAAATAGAAAGACATGCAAGAATGGTTTGTGGTGATCGATTTATGATTGTATGATTTAGGATAGTTCTATATTCTCAAATCATGCACATAATGAAATCCCTGTTCAAACAGTAAATGGCAAATTGCATGATGTGTTAAGTTCCATGTAACTTAAATTGTGAATGGCATGTAAAATAAGTGTTTGATTTTCTGTAATTATATTTAGCTCAGAAAAATCTGAAAATTTGAGTGTATGATATTGAACCCAAAAATAGCATGTGGTTAAAATTTCAGGTCATTTGGACCAGTACATAAGAAGTTATGTATTTTCATGTGAAATGTGATAATCTACGTATATTATCGTAATGTGGTTAGTTATTGTCTAAACCCAACTTGATTAGTGAAAATTCCTGTGTGTTAAACTCCTGAAATTCTGTAGTACCATGTTAGGAAAAACAGAGATATTCATGTGAGTGAGAAAGTGAATGAGATGAAAGGTGTGAAGTGTGCAACCATGTGTAAAACGTAAATGTGTAAATATGTAACTGTGCCAATGTGACACTGCTTCCGTAGAGGGCAGTGGAGCTGTATCAGGGAAAAGTCCCCCTGAGAAAGTTCAATGTGTAAGTGACCCTAAGGGCATTAGGGGGAAATCCTGGAGGTGGACAAGTACCACTAGTTATGGTGGAGACTTGTTCTCCCGGTCTGCGCAGTCCAAGAGTCACCATTGGAATGCCTAGATGGCGTCTATGTGTAATGTGATGTGTATATGTCCTTCTTTGGTGGTTTGGACTATGTGTCACGGCACCTAAAATGTGTAATGTGAAATGTGTAATGTGTATGTGTCCATGTGTAAATGTGTAAGTGACAATGTGAATGTGTATGTGTAAAGTGAACCATGTGAAAGAGGAAACTTGTGTAAAGAAAATGTGAAACTAAAGATGTGAAAATATGTTATTGAAAACCATGTGAGACAAATCTGAAATCATGTGAAATCAGTGAATTTATGTTATTATCATCATGTTATTATGTTCAAAGATGTCTAGAATCCATGTTAGGGATAATTGGTGAAAACGGGTACAAGATAGCATGATTGTTTGATCACATGATATGTTTTATGCCATATTGTAGCTTTCATGTATAGGTTTACAGCCGATAAACCATGTGAAATTAGCAACCTAAAGTATGTGAAAAGGGTTATGTATGTACTTAAGGACATGTGAAATCCATGCTAGTTGTGTTACCCTTTCATGCATGCACAATGTTCATGTTGGTAGCTCTCATGTTTAGGTTCTTTAAAGACAAAATTTCATGAGTAAATGGAATAGAGAGCAGGTGATAGGTAAATTTTATCCTTAGAAATCTGAAAGCATGATCCATGTATAAAGTTGTAAAACTTCCATGATAGGTTGAAACTTAAATTGACTAGCATGCCATGTGTTGCAAATTGTAAATGTGCATGTAGAAACCACTAGGACTTGTACGTGTATATCATGAGTAGTGTTGCTTGCTGAGTCCTTGGACTCACTCCTTGCTTCGGCGTACAGGTATAGTTGGTGACACGGCACCGTTGGAGGAGACGGTGGAGACGGACTCCGAGTGCGGAGACTAGCTTTGGAGTTTCTTGAGATTTGTGTATTTCATAAGTATGTAATTTGAACATTGTATTAGAGTATTATGAAAAGGATGTATAAATGTGGACAATTTGTGGTTCTATTTCAGCAATTTAAATTATGTGGACCTTTAGTTCTTTTATGTTAATTGCGAATTGCATGAATGTTTAATGTGGATGATGAATGAATGGAGACAGTTGTCTTTTACTTCCGCTACTCTGTTGTATATTCGTGTGTATCATAGCTGTATGTATTGTTTGGGTAAATGTCCCACTGTGAGGACTCTTGCTATACCGACGTGGGTTGGTATAACCGTACCGGTATAATGAGGGCCGTCACAGAGATTGGTATCAGAGCGACCGGTTGAGATTGCACATGAATATACCCAAGTCATCATCCCCATTACATGCT
This sequence comes from Colocasia esculenta, assembly GCA_014218235.1. Classification (NCBI taxonomy): domain Eukaryota; kingdom Viridiplantae; phylum Streptophyta; class Magnoliopsida; order Alismatales; family Araceae; genus Colocasia; species Colocasia esculenta. The sequence continues at coordinate 100,327,349 of CM024753.1, forward strand.
AAATGTGTCCACATGTGTAGAAAACACTAATGAGAAGTGAAAGATAGATAAGAAAATGGTTAGAGAACCTAGTAACCTAGCTCTAATAGTGGCTGATGGCTTCCCGTGGACGACGTGGAGGTGTGCCAGCTCGCGACGATGAGCAGAGGCGTGAGGAGCGGGCGGAGCAGCAGGCCCCGGCCCCACAGGGTCCTGTGCTTCCCCCACCGTTGCTTGTGGACTACGGAGCATTTATGCAAGGTCTGGTACAAGCCATGCAGACGCAGGCTCATACCTAGGCAGCACTCCAGGCCCAATTGGAGGCCAAGGTACAATAATGAAACAACCAAGTAGTTTGCTATTTAAATTGTATGATATTGTGTTTATTGTATATTGTTATTGTTTAATGTAGTAGGCTCAGGCCCCAGCCCAGGACCATGGTGGACCTTCCATCATGGAGCGATTCAAGAGGATGACCCCACCCTCTTTTAAGGGGGAGAGTGATCCGCTAATGGCAGAAAGCTTTAAGGGAGACAGAGAAAATCATCCGAGCTATCAGGTGTCCTGATGAGGATAAGGTGACATTAGCCACCTACATGCTACAGGTATGTTTTAGTTTATGCTTGTATGTTGGTTGTCAAGTTAGAATTTGTTAGTCAGTGCTTATGAAGGTGTATTACAGGAGAGAGCTGATGAATGGTGGTCCTCCCTACTACGTACACGCTTCGAGGACGGAGCAGTAGACGTGGCGTGGGACGCGTTCGTGAGGCTATTTCAAGCCAAGTTCGTCCCAGAGAATATCCAGGACAAGATGGAGCAAGAATTCCTTTCCCTGACGCAAGGATCAATGACCGTCCTGGAATACGAGGCAAGATTTTCTGAACTTTCTAAGTATGCACCGCATATCGTTGAGGATGAGCACAGGAAGACCAAGAAGTTCGTGATGGGACTCAAGCCATCACTGCGGACGAGACTTGTGGCGTTTGACCACCGCACGCTAGACAAGGCCCTCAGCGCTGCCTGCAGGCAGGAGGGAGAAATGAAGCAATATCTGGAGGAGAAGAAGGATTCGCAGAAGAGGCCGGCAGCGACATTCCAGCGGCAGGATAAGAAGAAAACGGTGTACCAGACACCGCAGAAACCAGTGGCAGTCAGCAACTCTCAGGTACCTTCTATACGTTCCCCTGGTGTGAAGAAGGAGTGTCCCCATTGCGGGAAGACCCATGGAGGTTCCGAGTGTTGGTTGGTAGCGGGTAGATGCTTGAAGTGTGGGAGCAGCGACCACAAGATCAAAGATTGCCCAAGACTTCAGCAAGGAGCTCAGCGTGGAGCGCCAGCACCAGCGGTAGCGGTAGCCGCGCCAGCTACAGGAAGACCAGGAAGGCCTCGAGCCCCAGCTCGAGTGTTTGCTTTAGCTCGCGAGGACGCCGAGCAGGCGGAGCATCTCACCGAAGGTACAGTTTTGCTTTTCGGTGTGCACGCTCGGGTTTTTTTGGATACGGGTGCTACTCACTCGTTCATTTCCGAGCGGTTCGCTAGGCAGTTAGCCCTAGAGTCAGGCATAGAGTCTGAGGAGTTAGAGGTCCCTTTGTCTGTGCACACCCCTGCGGGTACGGTATCGACTAAGAAGTGCATTCCGTCGTTACCGGTGTGCATTGAGGATAGATTCCTAGATGGGTGTTTCTTCTTGCTGAAGATGAAGGACTATGATTGCATTCTTGGTCTGGATTGGCTAGAGGAGCACTATGTGTTAGTGGATTGTCGTAGGAAGAAGATTGTTATCCGCATCCCTGGTGAGGACGAGTTCTCTCATCCCTTGCCAAAGAACTTAGCGGGAAAGTTAGTTATCTCTGCCATGAAGGTGATGCGCATGGTGAACAAGAGTTGTAACGCATTTCTTGCCAGCGTTATGCTAGTACCCGATGCTGGTTCGTCACTGACTCTTGCAGAGATCGATGTGGTGCGGGATTTTCCAGATGTCTTTCCCGATGACTTGTCTAGATTGCCACCGGATAGGGAGATAGAGTTCACTATAGAGTTGCCTCAAGGCACCTCTCCTATCTCGAAGGCCCCATATCGGATGGCTCCTGCAGAGTTAGCCGAGTTGAGGAAGCAATTGCAAGAATTGCTCGATAAGGGATTTATTCGCCCTAGTGTTTCCCCTTGGGGCGCACCTGTATTATTCGTCAAGAAGAAAGACGGGTCACTTCGGTTGTGTATTGATTATAGGAAGTTGAACCAAGTGACTGTGAAGAACAGGTATCCCTTACCTCGGATTGATGATCTGTTTGACCAGTTGCGAGAGGCATCAGTCTTTTCCAAGATTGACTTGCGATCTGGTTATCATCAGTTGAGGATTAGGAGTGAGGATGTGTCCAAGACGGCATTTAGAACCCGTTATGGACATTATGAGTTCTTGGTCCTTCCCTTCGGATTGACCAACGCCCCTGCAGCGTTCATGGATCTCATGAACCGGGTGTTTAGTCAGTATTTAGATAGCTTTGTTGTTGTGTTTATTGATGACGTGTTGGTCTATTCTCCGGATGAGGCCACACATCGTCAGCATTTGAGGTTAGTCTTAGAGGTTCTCCGTGAGCACAAGCTGTATGCGAAGTTCAGCAAGTGCGAGTTCTGGTTGCGCGAGGTTCACTTTCTCGGGCATGTCATCTCCGGCGCTGGTGTTGCAGTTGATCCAGCAAAAGTCCAGGCAGTTATGGATTGGGAGATTCCCAGGACCCCTTCGGAGATTCGTAGTTTCCTTGGGTTAGCTGGTTACTATCGGCGATTCATTGAGGGTTTCTCATCCATCGCCACCCCTTTGACAAAGCTGACCAGAAAGGGTGAGAAGTTCGTATGGTCTGAGGCATGTGAGCGCTGCTTCCAGCTATTGAAGGCTAAGCTTACTTCTGCTCCGGTATTGGTATTGCCTAGTGGTCTAGAGGGCTTTGCCATTTATACGGATGCATCTCAGATTTGTTTAGGCTGTGTACTCATGCAGCGAGAGAGGGTAGTGGCTTATGCTTCTCGTCAGTTGAAGGAGCATGAGAGGAACTATCCGACTCATGACTTGGAGCTCGCAGCTGTGGTTCATGCACTAAAGATCTGGAGGCACTATCTTTATGGTGTCAGATTTGAGGTGTTTACCGACCACAAGAGCTTGAAGTATCTTTTCTCCCAAAAGGAATTAAACCTGAGGCAGAGAAGATGGATTGAGTTCTTGAAGGACTATGACTTCGACCTTCAGTATCATCCTGGAAAGGCGAACGTCGTAGCAGATGCTCTTAGTAGAAAGAGGTCTTCGCTCCAGCAGGATTGGAAGATGTTGGAGGATGCAGCGTGCTCTATGACCGAGTTGGAGCCATCGTTGTGTCAGGCTTTTGTAGCTCAGCTATCCCTTAGATCCTCGGTCTTGGATGAGGTGATTGAGCAGCAGAAAGCCGATCCTAGATTGTTGGAATTAGTGGGTAAGGCGGGCATTGCTCGTGATGAAGACGGTGTGATTAGATTTCAGCACCGTGTTTGTGTCCCCGATGTGGTAGATGTCCGTGAGCATGTGTTAGTAGAGGCTCATAGATCGCGATTCTCTATTCATCCGGGTAACACTAAGATGTATCAAGACCTGAAGAGATCATTTTGGTGGTCCGGCATGAAGAAGGATGTTGCAGATTATGTGTCTAGATGCCTAGTATGTCAGCAAGTGAAAGCCGAGCGGCAGCGACCATCCGGCCTTATGCAGAGGATGGATATCCCCGTATGGAAGTGGGAAGCTGTCACTATGGATTTTGTATCGGGTTTGCCTCGATCTAGAAGGGGCAATGACTCGATTTGGGTAGTTGTGGATAGATTCTTGAAGACTGCTCATTTCATGCCTATGAAGAAGAAGCAATCAGTAGAGAGTTTAGCTAGATTGTATGTTAGCGGTATCATTAGATTGCATGGTGTGCCGAAGTCGATCATTTCGGATCGAGATCCGAGATTTACTTCGAGATTGTGGAAAGGTCTTCAGGATGCGTTAGGTTCGGAGCTTAAGCTCAGTTCGGCGTTTCATCACCAGACCGATGGACAGTCCGAGAGGACTATCTAGATGCTCGAGGATATGTTGAGAGCGTGTGTTCTGGATTGGAAGGATGATTGGGAGCGTCATTTACCTCTTGTGGAGTTCGCATACAACAACAGCTTTCATGCTAGTATTGGTATGGCTCCATTCGAGGCGTTGTATGGTAGGCCCTGCAGATCTCCTTTATGTTGGGAGGAGACTGGTGATAGGCAATTGATCGGACCAGAGTTAGTTCAGGAAACTTCGGATAACATTCAGCTTATCAGGAAAAGGCTTGTTGCGGCATAGGATAGGCAGAAGAGTTATGCCGACAACAGAAGAAAGGATTTGGAGTTCGAGGTTGGCGATCATGTCTTCTTGAAGATATTGCCTACTCGAGGTGTTGTCAGATTTGGCAGGCATAGCAAGCTAAGCCCTAGATTCATTGGCCCATATGAGATTCTCAGACGTTTGGGCAACGTGGCATACGAGCTAGCTTTACCCCCAGCTTTGGCTAGCGTTCACCCGGTATTCCACGTATCTATGCTCAGGAAGTATGTCCGAGATCCATCTCATGTGATTAGTCATGAGCCAGTGGAGATCCAGCCAGATCTTTCGTATGTCGAGCAACCAGTAGCCATTCTTGACCGGAAGGTTCAGCATCTCCGGAACAAGAGTATCGCGTCGGTGAAAGTTCTATGGCGGAACTTCTCACATGAGGAGGCTACGTGGGAGCTTGAGGATGCGATGAAGAAGAAGTATCCCCTTTTGTTTGAGTAGTGTCGTTCTAACTTCGAGGACGAAGTTTCTTTAAGGGGGAGAGGGTGTAAGGCCCTCGAATTCCGTCGCATTATTTGTATTTGTGTGTGTATGATTGTGCTTGTGTATGTATGTACATATTTACGTACGTATTAGTTAATACAAGTACGTGAGCATGTGTTTAGATTAAATATAAATAATGTATGTATTGCATGGTCATAGTATGGGTATAATACCGTATACATATTGCATGTATATATGCACGGTATGCATGGTTTTCTGCATATTTCAGAGTTCTGGCCGAAGGCCATCTTGGCGTCAACCCCAGGCCGTTTAGGAGGTGTCAGCGTCCAGACATGGACGCCAACACTAATCCTGGCGTCCAGCGATATGGACGCCAATCTCTCTGGCCTGCATGCGCAGCAGAGCTGCAAGCTTCTGAAACAAGAAAGCCCAGCCATTGGGGGTTCTCCCCAACGGCTCTGAGGGCTGTCATATCACCCAAGGAGTGGGTGAGGGGTCTCTCCTTAGGTCTAAAACCTGAGCTCCTTTCCCCCAGCCTCTTTTCACCCTTGCAAGAGGAGAAAAAGAGAAGAGAAAAACCTAGGAGAAAACTGTGAGAAAAACCCACTTTGCCACCCAAAAATCCGACCCCTGGAGTTTGATCCGGCGTTCCATTGCTTCAAGGAGGTTGCTGGACCGACGAGGAAGGCTTCCCCGACCTCGGCTTGCTGTGGATCTCGCTCAAGAACCCGGAGGAGAGATCTTTTGGAGGGAGTTCTGCACTTCTTGGGACAGCCCAAGGAGAGCTTCACCGAGCCCTAGATCCTTTGGAGGAATTTTTAAAAAGCAAGTGACCTATCCATGATGTCCCCGTATGAGTCTAGGTTGGTTTTGAAATTTTTGTACATTTTCCCTCGAGTCCTAGACCCTCCTATTCACCAAATCTTGAGAGGTCGGGTCTGTGTTTCTGCACAGACCTGCATCGACGGCAAGGTCCCTGGACGCCGATATCATGCTTGGCGTCCATCGACCATGCCGCTGACCCTGAGTCAGCGGCCAGAGACCGCCGCCAAGATCCTCTGGACAGAACAGTGAACTGTTCTGCCCATCCTATACACTAATTTCGGCATGGTTTCCGTGATGAGGATATATGATAACCTTATACTCTATGTATATTGTCAATTGTGGTGTGTGGACGAATGTGGTTTGTGATGGTGAATGTAGGAAATATTGTATCCCATGAATTGTAAGCATGACTTGTTAATGATCTTGCCAAATTTATGTTTCATGAGTAGAATTAGTCTGAATGCCTTGGTTTTGTCTGTTCATGAAGATTTGTAGATCAGTAGATGTATGCTCAATTTTTGGTAAATTGTTCATGCTTGTATAGCTTGCAAATAAATTCGGTTCGGTAAATAGAAAGACATGCAAGAATGGTTTGTGGTGATCGATTTGTGATTGTATGATTTAGGATAGTTCTGTATTCTCAAATCATGCACATAATGGAAATCCCTGTTCAAACAGTAAATGGCAAATTGCATGATGTGTTAAGTTCCATGTAACTTAAATTGTGAATGGCATGTAAAATAAGTGTTTGATTTTCTGTAAATTATATTTAGCTCAGAAAAATCTGCAAAATTGAGTGTATGATGTTGAACCCGAAAATATCATGTGGTTAAAATTTCAGGTCATTTGGACCAGTACATAAGAAGTTATGCATTTTCATGTGAAATGTGATAATCTACGTATATTATCGTAATGTGGTTAGTTATTGTCTAAACCCAACTTGATTAGTGAAAATTCCTGTGTGTTAAACTCCTGAAATTCTGTAGTACCATGTTAGAAAAACAGAGATATTCATGTGAGTGGGAAAGTGAATGAGATGAAAGGTGTGAAGTGTGCAACCATGTGTAAAACGTAAATGTGTAAATATGTAACTGTGCCAATGTGACACTGCTTCCGTAGAGGGCAGTGGAGCTGTATCAGGGAAAAGTCCCCCTGAGAAAGTTCAATGTGTAAGTGACCCTAAGGGCATTAGGGGGAAATCCTGGAGGTGGACAAGTACCACTGGTTAGGGTGGAAACTTGTTCTCCCGGTCTGCTCAGTCCAAGAGTCGCCATTGGAATGCCTAGATGGCGTCTATGTGTAATGTGATGTGTATATGTCCTTCTTTGGTGGTTTGGACTATGTGTCACGGCACCTAAAATGTGTAATGTGAAATGTGTAATGTGTATGTGTCCATGTGTAAATGTGTAAGTGACAATGTGAATGTGTATGTGTAAAGTGAACCATGTGAAAGAGGAAACTTGTGTAAAGAAAATGTGAAACTAAAGATGTGAAAATATGTTATTGAAAACCATGTGAGACAAATCTGAAATCATGTGAAATCAGTGAATTTATGTTATTATCATCATGTTATTATGTGCAAAGATGTGTAGAATCCATGTTAGGGATAATTGGTGAAAACGGGTACAAGATAGCATGATTGTTTGATCACATGATATGTTTTATGCCATATTGTAGCTTTCATGTATAGGTTTACAGCCGATAAACCATGTGAAATCAGCAACCTAAAGTATGTGAAAAGGGTTATGTATGTACTTAAGGACATGTGAAATCCATGCTAGTTGTGTTCCCCTTTCATGCATACACAATGTTCATGTTGGTAGCTCTCATGTTTAGGTTCTTTAAAGACAAAATTTCATGAGTAAATGGAATAGAGAGCATGTGATAGGTAAATTTTATCCTTAGAAATCTGAAAGCATGATCCATGTATAAAGTTGTAAAACTTCCATGATAGGTTGAAACTTAAATTGACTAGCATGCCATGTGTTGCAAATTGTAAATGTGCATGTAGAAACCACTAGGACTTGTACGTGTATATCATGAGTAGTGTTGCTTGCTGAGTCCTTGGACTCACTCCTTGCTTCGGCGTACAGGTATAGTTGGTGACACGGCACCGTTGGAGGAGACGGTGGAGACAGACTCCGAGTGCGGAGACTAGCTTTGGAGTTTCTTGAGATTTGTGTATTTCATAAGTATGTAATTTGAACATTGTATTAGAGTATTATGAAAAGGATGTATAAATGTGGACAATTTGTGGTTCTATTTCAGCAATTTAAATTATGTGGACCTTTAGTTCTTTTATGTTAATTGCGAATTGCATGAATGTTTAATGTGGACGATGAATGAATGGAGACAGTTGTCTTTTACTTCCGCTACTCTGTTGTATATTCACGTGTATCTCAGCTGTATGTATCGTTTGGGTAAATGTCCCACTGTGAGGACTCTTGCTATACCGACGTGAGTTGGTATAACCGTACCAGTATAATGAGGGCCGTCACAAATTTACTTATAGTTTCCTGATTTTTTTGATTGGCTATTTGATTGTTTTTATCTTTTAAATCCTCGCATAGTAATTCATTTCTTCTATTTAACTCAGAAATTTGTTTTTCCAGTTGTTCATTTTCAGATTTTAGATCTGAATTTGTGTTTTCTAAACAAGCAAGATTTTTCTTACTAACTTTTAATAATTTACATACTTCTTTATATTTACTGTATAACTCATTAAATGCATCTTCCAAGCTATCAGATTTAGACTCATTGTATAAAGAAAAGGATGAGTCAGAGGTTACCTTATCTTCAAAGTTTGCTATGAAGGCCAGGTTGGCCTTTTCATCTTCCTCTTCGCTTGAGCTTGACTCACTGTCTGAGTCGCTGCTGCCATGGCTTTCTTCTTGTATCTTCTGAGCTTTCTAGAGCTGTCTTTCTATTTGATCTCAGTCTTCTTTAGCTTCGAACATTCTGCCTTCATATGTCCGGACTTCTTGCATTCATAATAAATCGGTTCCATTTTCTTTACATCCATGACTTCAGGCTTCTTGAAGTCCTTTCCCTTCTTAAAGTACCTTCTTCTAGATTGATATTTCTTTTTCTTGGCTAATATACGTTGTAGTCTTCTGGACAACAACACTTCTTCATCTTCGCTGCTTCTCATGCTTTCTTGGCTATCTGAAGCTTCTTCTGACATATCTTCTTCGGCCTTGAGAGCGTTGGTGTGTTTCTTTCTGCTTGACGACTCTCCTAACCTTTCCATGTTGATCTCATGGGCCATTAGGGACCCAATGAGTTCTCTAGTGACATTCTCTTTAGATCATTGACCTCTTCTATTGCTGTCACTTTAGGAGTCCACGAGGCTGGTAGGGATCTTAAGATCTTTCTTACCATATCTACCATTTCGTAGCTTTTTTGAAGACCAGCCAACCTGTTTGTGATGTCTGTAAATCTGCTGTACATCTGAGTTATTGACTCTCCTGGCTGTATTTGGAACCTCTCGTACTGTGTCACCAGAATGTCTATTCTGGTCTCTTTTACCTTATCAGAGCCTTCATAGGTGATCCTCAGCTTCTCCCACATCTCCATTGCGGATTTGCAGGCGGAGATCCTGTTGAACTCCTTCTTGCTAAGTGCATAACAAAGGATGCTTTTAGCCTTGCAGTTGAGAGAGATCTTCTTCTTATCATCTTCTGTCCATTTGTCTTTGTCGTTGGTAACCAGAAGGTCTCCTTCTTCTATAATCGACCATATCTGATAATCGAGCCCTTGAAGAAAGAATTCCATTATTGTCTTCCAGTATGTGTAGTCTTGACCATCAAATAATGGTGGTCTATTGACAGACTGACCCTCGAAATGACCTTGGGCTGCCATTTAATCTTTTCTCTTCAGATCGTTGGATCTTCTTTGAAAGAGAGACTGGCTCTGATACCGCTTATTGCCCAGCTAGCAAGCCTAGAGGGGGGGGGGGGTGAATGGGATTCTTAAAATTTGATTATCTAAGCCTGTCAATAAAATGTTCACACACAAGACACTTCGTTTGACTGTTAGTGTTAGAAGAAAAGCAAACAACAAACATAAAACAAAAAATCACACTACACAAGGATTTTATCTTGGTTCAGACCTCCTCTCCACAGGAGTCCTAGGTCTAGTCCCTGAGCAACAACTACGGATTCGACTACCCAAGAGTACAGTCCCCCTTAAGGACACTTACACATCCAACCATAGCTGGCCTTCTCTTCATAGCCTGAAGAGGAATACAACACCCTAGAGCCCAGGTCTTCCTTCAACGTGAAGGGAATACAACCACCTGTTACCTACAGGCCTTCTCTTCAACCCCGAAGAGGAACAACACAATGATGTGAGAATATCAAGCGAAGTGCCACTAGACCTGGTTTACAACAAGTACCAGATCTGAGGCAGAGACTGAGAGTAGTAGATCTACAATGAAAGAAACTCTCAGAACTCAAAGGTGCTCTCCAAAGGATTAAAACAAGAACATGAAGAGCGAGAGCGAGAGCTATACAAGAACTGGAATGAAAAATCGCTCTTCTACTAAGACTCTTTGGCATGAAAGATTGCTTCTTTTCTTTTAAGTTGTTCTTATTAAGAGTCTTCAGACTTGAATATATATATCTTCTCTTGAGGAAGTAGCCGTTGATATGTCCGTTGTCTCTATGCTCTGGCATACGTTAGACTACATGGTATTGTAGAGCTTCCAATCAACGGTCCTTTATGTTCCATGCATGTAAAGAGAAGATCCTTCTCGATATCCTTCATCTCCCATTTTGTTCAACATTGTACATGGTTGTGCTGTCAGAGACCTGCACACAATAAATGCTAAATGATAGACAGCTACGCTGTCTCTTGTTGTCAGTCAACGTTAGAACGAATATACATCAAAATAGAAATGTCATTCTGCTTTCTAAAAAGATGTTTCCAATATAAGCATAGGAATAGAAGATATCTGTGCATGCATTGTGCAGTGAGATATTCAGTCATAATAAATGCATGGATATCTGAGAGAAAGCAAGGGAAGACTTTGACTTTCAAAATATTTGAAATATGTTTAAATATCAAGTCGTTATAACTCATGAAATCGTTGTGAGTACGACTTATGAAATTGTTGTGTGAATGAGTCGATGTTTATGTAAATCGTTGCACATGTATAAACAAATCAATGTGAACACAAATCGTTATACAATCATAACCAAATCGTTGTAGAGACAAATCGTTATAAGAGTATAAGCAAGTCGTTATAACCAAATCGTTGTTTCACTTATCGAGTCGATGTAGTGATCAAATCGTTGTTTTGCTTTATCGAATCGTTACACAGACCAAGTCGTTGTTGTAACTTATCGAATCGTTATGAAGGTAAATCGATGTGAGACCAAGTCGTTGTTCTCACTTAACAAATCGTTGTGAGAGCAAATCGTTGTTCTCACTTATCAAATCGATGTGAAACAAAATCGTTATAAGAGCAAATCGTTGTGAGAGCAAATCGCTGTTTTCATTTAACAAATCGTTGTGAGAGCAAATCGTTGTTCTCACTTAACAAATCGTTATGAGATCGAAATCGATGTGAAACAAAATCATTATAAGAGCAAATCGTTGTGAGAGCAAATTGTTGTTCTCACTTCACAAATCGTTGTGAGAGCAAATTGTTGTTCTCACTTAACAAATCGTTATGAGATCGAAATCGATGTGAAACAAAATTGTTGTAAGAGCAAATCGTTGTGAGAGCAAATCATTGTTCTCACTTAACAGATCGTTGTGAGAGCAAATCGTTGTTCTCACTTAACAAATCATTATGAGATCTAAATCGATGTGAAACAAGATCGTTAAAAGAGCAAATCGTTGTGAGAGCAAATCGTTGTTCTCACTTCACAAATCGTTGTTCTCACTTAACAAATCGTTATGAGATCAAAATCGATGTGAAACAAAATCGTTATACTCACTTACCGAATCGTTGTGAGATCGAAATCGTTGCAACACTTATGAAATCGTTATGAAACCGAATCCTTATGAAGATTAAAACAATAGAAGTAAGGGAATCGTTATGGCTCTAATGAAATCGATGTGTACTTAGAAGAATTACAAGCTTTGAACTTCAAATGCTACAGAAAAAAAAATACTTACCAAGTTTTGCATGATTTTCCTTGATTTATTTCCTATGCTTAAACTTCATAGAAGGCTTGTTAAATCACACTCTATTTGAGTTTTGTTAATCACCAAAATCGATATGTAATTCATTAAATTACATGGGGATGAACTGATCATCAGAGTTAGACGCCTTCACGTTTCTGAGTTAAGGGTGTTTTTGTCCTTGTTACTCTCGATTATGGTGCCCTTACCTCCCAGTATATAATGTCGGGTGGATTCTCCTTGTACTGTAATGATTCTGTCACATAGTATTGGTTTCACTGATGTGGTCATGGACGTAGGAAGGCGTAGCCTCCGAACCACGTAAATCTGGTGTTCTTATGTTCTTCTTCTCTCTTCTTTAATCTCTCCTCCGATCTCTACGTGTGAGTCGTGTGAGAGAGGGCTGCCGATCTGATCCCCTCCCCAACAACTGGTATCAAAGCCTAGGTTCAAGGGAAACAGTGGGCGCAATGGCAGCGGATGAAGGAAAGGTGAGGATCGAGAAGTTTGATGGCAAGGGCTTCGGTTTCTGGAAGATGTAGATCAAAGACTACTTGTATCAAAAGAAGTTGCATCAGCCGCTTCTTGGAACGATGCCAGATGGTATGAAGAAAGAAGACTGGGATCTTCTGGATAGACAAGCTCTCGGGGTTGTTCGCTTGACGTTGGCTAGAAACGTCGCGTTTAACATCGTGAACGAGAAGACCACAACAGGTCTGATGAAGGCGTTATCAAACATGTACGAAAAACCATCTGCTTCCAACAAAGTACATTTGATGCTTCATTTGTTTAATCTGAAGATGGCTGAAGGTTCCTCGGTTACAGATCATATAAATGAATTCAACGTGATTACAACCCAGTTGAGTTCTGTAGAAATAAATTTTGATGATGAGATTAAAGCCTTGATTCTTCTGTCCTCCTTACCTTAAAGTTGAGGTGCTACTGTGACGGCTATTAGCAGTTGTTCAGGCTCAAGTAAACTGAAACTTATAGAGATTTGAAACTTGATTCTGAGTGAGGATGTTCGCAGAAGGGAATCTGGTGAAGTTTCAGGTTCTGCCTTAAACACTGAAGGTAGGGGAAGAACAAATCAGTGTGGACAAAATCGGAATAGATCCAAGTCCAAGAAAAGAAGTCAGTCCAAACCCCGTGGTGATGATTGCTGGAATTGTGGTAAGAAAGGTCATTTTAAGAAGGACTGCAGGCTCCCAAAGAAAAAGGATCAGGGGTAGAAACAGGAAGAAGACTCTGCTAACGTCATGATAGAGGAAGTCCAAGATGCTCTGATTCTGAGTGTTAACAGTCCCATCGAATCCTGGATTCTAGATTCTGGAGCATCTTTTCACTCTACCTCATGTAAAGAAACTTTACAAAATTATGTTGCTGGTAATTTTGGGAAGGTTTATCTTGCTGATAATGAGCTCCTAGGTATTGTGGGGAAGGGTGATGTTCAGTTGAAAACAACAAACGGGACTGTATGGAAGCTGAGGAATGTTAGACATGTTCCTGGCATGAAGAGAAATCTGATCTTCGTTGGTCAGCTTGATGATGAAGGATATGTCACTATCTTTGTTAATAGGTACTGGAAGATAACCAAGGGTGCCATGGTTATAGCACGAGGCAGGAAGATGGGAAATCTTTTATGACCGCAGATGACAAAGACTTAGTGGCAGTGGCAAATTCAGAAGAGGACTCCAAGATCTGGCATTGCAGACTTGGACACATGAGTGAGAAGGGAATGAAGATGATGGCTGCAAAAGGGAAGTTAGGTGATCTAAAGTCCATAGATATTGGATTGTGTGAAGATTGCATTCTGGGAAAGCAGAGAAAGTTCACCTTATCTAAAGCTGGAAGAAGTCCTAAGCTAGAAAAGTTAGAACTTGTACATACTGATGTGTGGGGACCAGCCCCTGTTCGATCCCTTGGAGGTTCACTCTATTATGTCACCATTATTGATGATTCCACTCGGAAGGTATGAGTTTATTTTCTTAAAAATAAATCTGATGTATTTTCTACCTTTGTGAAGTGAAAGGCTGAAGTGGAAAATCAAACTGGTGCAAAGATCAAGTGTCTGAGGTCAGACAATGGAGGAGAATATAGCAGCAAGGAATTCAAAAATTTATGTGCAGTACATGACATTCGTATGGAAAAAACAATTCCAAACACTCCACAACAGAATGGGTGTAGCAACCTGAATTTTTAAGAAAAATAAAAATTTAAATAAAGAATTGAAACCTAGCTAAATGGATATTTAAAAGAAAAGAGCATTAAATAAAACCCATTAAATGGAAAAGAGTAATGGGCTTTGCTTAATGGACCCTCTAGAATTTATTGGGTCAAAAATATGAATTTACAAAGGGGGAATAATAAGAAAATACTCGAAATTCGGAGTTTAATTATCTCATAATTGGAAAGGGGTTATTAAAGCAATAAAAGTGGCAATTAGAGTTGGAATTGGATTCCTAAACCTACCCCATATAATCTAGCACGAATTTAGATACTATCCTAACCCAATTAGAGATTGGAAAGCAAGAGAGGAAAGGTGGAGTTAGGAAATCTCGTAATTAAGAGGAATTTGAGTAGTAGTAGGAATAAGAACTTGTATTTATATAAATACACCTCTTAAACCCTCTTGGCCGACCCTAGCTCGTTGCCAAAGGTTGTTGGACGTGGAGAAGAGGCCAAGGAGGAGAAAATCTCGTGGGAAGAAGGAGTTCTTGGAGCTTCTTTCTCGTTCTTGGAGTTCTAAGCCCTAGAAGATAAATCGAGTCAAAGGTAGGCATTCTCACGAGCAAAATTAAATTAAACTCATCTGTAGGTAGTTCTAATCACCAGGAACAAAAGCCCTCTTGTTTCATAATTTTTCATCGAGCCAATCTTTTGTTCTTGATTTTTGAAGTTCTGCATACATGATAACCTTGAGTCATCATGTTCAAATCAGATCTCCATGTACACTTGTTCCCATGCTACGAAAATTTTACTGTAGATACTACTTGTTGTTAGGGATCTTTTGATCCTAAAAGCCCTAATTTTTATCAAGCATGTTGCCCGAATTAAATCATTCATCTCTGCTGCACCTAGAATCAGGTTGCTTCTTGTTCAACTTGTTAGAACTATGTCGGTACCATGATTGTTTTCAAATTCCTAATTACTGGAAGTACCCTTGCATGTCTAGATCAATTTAAAACTGGTTTCATGATTTTTCGTAGTGTATACAATTAGTTATGATTTTCTGAACTACCCTATGTCAAAAAGACAAGTTTCTGGACCGCAATCCGAGACAGATCAGAGCTCTGTCAGACTCAGGCCATGGACCTGAGAACGCGACGGCCCGATAGGTCGCGTTCTCAAGCCTGTCGCGACGCCTTTCTTTTCATGTTCTGAACGAGACAGGGCACCCCGTCGCATTCTGGCCGCCTGAGCAGACAGCCCTGTCGCGATCCGTACAGGACCCTGTCGCATTCTATCATGACCCTGTCGCGACCCTTACATGGGTACGTCGCCTTCATAGGTTTTTGATGAAAACGTCTTTTTACAGTTCTACCCCCAGTAAAAACTTGTTTTAAAAATGGAGCTACATTGAATGATTTAAAATACATATTCATGACTTATTTCTATCTATGATTTCTCTTACACATGCACACACATGAACCATCCATATATGGCTGAAATCTGGCATAAAATATCTCATAATGTATCTGGTAATTTATTTCAATAAAGTATATTAATGGCCCTATTTTAAAGGACTTGTATTCGTTTCTTGCGTTGTTTATATACCGATATCGACGCTCCACTGTTCTAGAATTCCTCTAGAACGTCGAGTACCTGTTTTATATACACACTTTACTTGGCTTGTGGTGAACTCTCCGTCAGATACTCCTTTCGCCGGACTAGTGAACCCTTGCACAAGGCCTCCGTAAGTCTCCTCTGATCATGGCTTCCCACATGGTCGACGAGCCGGTTGTACCCTAACACCCATTACATCTATAGGGATCTACATGATCCAAACGGCTATTAGAAGTTCGCTCTTACATTGAATCACGTCGGACCTCTGGACTTGTGCATAACATGGCCAGCGGGAAGATCGTGAGTTCCACCTGACTGCCAACACCAAGTGCGCGTGTTGTGCAACTGTTACTATCACCTGTTACTCGTCGCATTACGTGCAATGTCCATTAGCTCTCATATATACTCTACTCTCTCATCTATTCACGTTCTCTCTACTATCTCGTCTATTCATCTAGTGCTCTTAACTATTCTTGGTACTCTGTATTGGCCATTGACTGATTGTCTAAAGATATAATATAACCAATGCCTGGCAATATATAAAGGGCCCGATCTGGTCCTGGGATGTGCGCCCGAAAGTGCTAGTGCCCATGGGAGTTAAATGATCAGAGTGTTTGGCATTACACTCAAGTGCTATCTATCTCGACTATCTATATGACAATCAAAACACAAAACGTGCTATACTCTCTCGATGTCTAGAATGACAAACAAGTGCTATACTCGTCGTGCTATTACCATACTTGTGCTAGTTGTGCTATGGCCATCCTGCTATTCGTACTAGATTCGATACTTGTGCTATTTTTGGAAACTATACTCGATCTCGTACTATTGTACTATCCTGTTACATGTGTACTATCTGTTGCTATATTTTGACTCTCTTATACCTGCTATCTTTAGATACTCTGCCATTAAATGCGTTAATTATTTTAAGCCTGCTTGAGCCTGAGATTTAAGTCCTACTGGGCGTTATCGCTCACCCTACGTTATTTGATGTTGTGTTCTCAGGTGAGACCGAGGATGACACATACACTCATGAGGAAGGGATTGACCAAGAGTGAAGCCAGGAGTACCCTCGAGTCACTATGTCACTTAGAGTTGTAGTTAGTTATTTCCTTTTATTGCAATGTAATTGGGCCCTATAGAATGGCTCTGATATTAGTGGTTGTAACTAGACATTTTAAAAGTTATTAATGAGAAAGATTTGCTTTAGTATTATTCAATGTGCAATGGTTTGATGTCTAGTATTCGCTCTATACCTTTTTCTTGCAACTACCTTCGCGCTCCGATATTCCACATCGGGGCGTGACAATGGGGTTGTTGAACGTATGAATAGAACTCTGAATGAGAGAGCTAGAAGTATGAGGCTACATGCTGGCCTACCGAAGACCTTTTGGGCAGATGCAATTAACACAACAACTTATCTGATTAATAGAGGACCCAGCACTCCTCTAAATGGTGAGCTACCAGAAGAGGCTTGGACCGGTCAGGAGATAACACTCTCACACCTGAGAGTATTTGGTTGTGTTTCATATGTGCATGTTGATTCCAATGATAGAGACAAGTTAGATCCTAAGTCAAGGAGATGTTTTTTCATTGGATATGGTTCTGATGATTTTGGATACCGCTTCTGGGATGATGAAAGCAGAAAAATCATTAGACAAAGGAATGTTATATTCAATGAAAAATTGCTTTATAAGTTGTTATATTCAATGAAAAATTGCTTTATAAGTATAGATCTGATGTGGAATCTGAAGATGCA
The DNA here is from genome assembly GCA_014218235.1 of Colocasia esculenta. Classification (NCBI taxonomy): domain Eukaryota; kingdom Viridiplantae; phylum Streptophyta; class Magnoliopsida; order Alismatales; family Araceae; genus Colocasia; species Colocasia esculenta. Next base: position 100,344,649 of record CM024753.1, read on the forward strand.
GGCCAAGAAAGTCAGAAAAGTACACAGGTTGAGCTGGAGGAAATTTCAGAAGAGGATGTGCTGAGAAGATCTCAAGGAGATCCTAAAAACAGTACAGTGCAACCAGAAGTTCAACTGAGAAGATCAAGCAGATTGCGCAAGCCAGTTGAACGGTTTTCTTCTGCAATGTACTACTTGTTGTTGACTGATGCAGATGAACCTGAGAGCTTTGATGAAGCTATGCAGGTGGAAGATTCAGTCATGTGGGAGTTGGCAATGAAAGATGAAATGAATTAGCTATACAAAAATGAAACTTAGGTACTGCTGACTGAACTACCACCCGACAAGAGGCCACTGCAAAATAAATGGAAGAACATGATGGCAGGAAGAGGTACAAAGCAAGGCTAGTTGTGAAAGGTTTCCAACAGAAGGAAGGTATTGATTACACTAAAATTTTCTCTCCAGTTGTCAAGTTAACCACTATTAGATTAGTGCTAAGTATTGTTGCTGCTGAAAACTTGCACCTAGAATAGCTTGATGTTAAAACAACTTTTCTCCATGGTGATCTGGAGGAAGATATCTATATGATGCAGCCAGAAGGTTTTCATGAACATCGTAGAGAAAACCTTGTTTGCAAGCTAAACAAAAGCTTGTATGGTCTGAAACAAGCCCCCAGGCAGTGGTACAAGATGTTTCATGGATTCATCTGTAGTAATGGGTTCATTAGGTGCAACATAGACCATTGTTGTTATTTTAAGAAGTTTGATAATTGTTATATCATACTGCTGTTGTACGTGGATGATATGCTCATTGCAGGATCAAGTATGACAGAGATCAACAAGTTGAAGAAGCAATTGTCAAAGGAATTTGCTATGAAGGACTTGGGAGCAGCAAAACAAATTCTTGGAATGAGAATTGTGAGGGATAGAAATGATGTAGCAACCTGAATTTTTGATAAAAATAATAAATTAAAAACTCAAAAAAAGGGATATTCAATGAAAAGAGCATTTAATAAAACCCATTAAATGAAAAAGAGTAATGGGCTTTGCTTAATGGATCCTCTAAAATTTATTGGGTCAAAATATGAATCTACAAATAGTAAATAGTGGGAAAATACCCTAAATTCGTAACTTAAATATTACCTAAAGAGAAAAGAGACATTTAATGCATTAAATAAGTAATTTGAGATGGAATTAGATTCCTAAACCTACCCCATATGGTTTAGCACGAATTTGGATCTCTTCCTAGCCTAAATAGAGATTGGAAAGCAAGGAAGGAAGGTTGGAGTTAAGAAATCTCGTAATTAAGAGCAATTAGAGTAGAAATAGGAATAGGAACCCATACATGCTTAAATACACCTCCTAAACCCTCTTGGCTGACCCTAGCTTATTGCCAAAGGTTGTTGGACATGGAGAAGAGGCCAAGGAGGAGAGGATCTCGTGGGGAGAAGGAGTTCTTGGAGCTTCTTCCTCGTTCTTGGAGTTTTTAACCTAGAAGACAAATAAAGCCAAAGGTAGGCATTCTCACAAGCTAAAATTCTGAAATCTCGTATGTAGGTTCTTCCTACCCTCTTGGACGAAACCCTCAAGTTTCATATTTTTCCATCAATCAAATATTTTCTTGTGAATTTTCAAAATTCTGTACACTTCATGACCCCGAGCCCCTTTCTTTGGTGCATATCTTCAAATCCACTCGTCCTCATGTCATGAAACTTTTTGAGTAAGGACTGAGGGTTGATAGGCATCTTTTTCCGCTGAAAGCCCTAAATTTGATTCACTCTAGTTGGTGAATTAAATCATCTATTCCAAGTTGCTCATTGTTCTTGTTCTTCATGTTGCATGAATTTAAGGCCTATCGAATTCCTTGAAATCTGCAAATTCCTAATTACTACATGTACCCTGGCCTGTCTAGAGTTGTTAAAAATTTGTTTCACGGATTTTCATAAACCATGTGATTTGTTCTAATTTTCCAAAGCACCCTGTATCAATTTGATTCATGTTGGCCCACAAACCCAAGCCTGGTCTAATTCCTGTCAGAGCCAAGCGCAGACCACCAGATCGCGACAGGCCGATATGTCGCCTTCTGGGTCTGGTTGCGACAGTCCACTTGTCGCGTTCAGGATGCGATAGGTAAGCCGTCGCGATCTCTGTGCCCATCCTGTCGCGATCCTTTTCCGCCCCTATCACGTTCTGAGTGCCTGATCCGCAGGTCATGTCGCGACCCATGCATGTGCTTGTCGCGACTTGCCCTGTACCTGTCGCGACACTTACATGGGTACGTCGCCTTCACAAGAATTTTGATGAAAACCCATAAAAATTATTTCTGTCACTTTATAAATAATTCTTACGCCTTTTTACAGTTATACCCCAGTAAAAACTTGTTTTAAAAATGGAGCTACATTGAATGATTTAAAATACATATTCACTACTTATTTCTATCTATGATTTCTCTTACACATGCACACACATGAACCATCCATATATGACTGAAATCTGACATAAAATATCTCATATTGTATCTGGAAATTTATTACAATAAAGTATATTAATGGCCCTATTTTAAAGGACTTGTTTTCATTTCTTGCGTGGTTTATATACCGATATTGACGCTCCACTGTTCTAGAATTCCTTTAGAACGTCGAGCACCTATTTTATATACACACTTTACTTGGCTTGTGGTGAACTCTCCGTCGGATATTCCTTTCGCCGGACTAGTGAACCCTTGCACAAGGCCTCCGTAAGTCTTCTCTGATCATGGATTCCCACATGGTCGACGAGCTGGTTGTACCCTAACACCCATTACACCTTTAGGGATCGATATGATCCAAACGGCTATTAGAAGTTCGCTCTTATCTTGAATTACGCCGGACCTCTGGACCTGTGCTTAACATGGTCAGTGGCAGGGTCGTGAGTTCCACCTGACTGCCAACAACAAGTGCGCGTGTTGTGCAACTGTTACTATCGTCTGTTTACTCGTCGCATTACGTGCAATGTCCACTAGCTCTCATCTGTACTTTACTCGCTCGTCTATTCACGTTCACTCTACTATCTCGTCTATTCATCTAGTGCTCTCACCTACTTCTTGGTACTCTATATTGGCCATTGACTGATTGTCTAAAGATAAACAATATAACCAATGCCTGGCAATATATAAAGGGCCCGATCTGTTCCTGGGATGTGCGCCCAAAAGTGCTAGTGCCCATGGGAGTTAAATGATCAGAGTGTTTGGCATTACACTCAAGTGCTATCTATCTCGACTATCTATATGACAATCAAAACACAAAATGTGCTATACTCTTTCGATGTCTAGAATGGCAAACAAGTGCTATACTCGTCGTGCTAGTATTATACTTGTGCTAGTTGTGCTATGGCCATCCTTCTATTCGTGCTATATTCGATACCTGTGCTATTTTTCGAAACTATACTCGATCTCGTGCTATTGTGCTATCCTGTTACATGTGTGCTATCTCTTGCTATATTTTGACTCTCTTGTACCGGCTATCTTTAGATACTCTTCCATTAAATGCGTTAATTATTTAAAGCTTGCTTGAGCCTAAGATTTAAGTCCTACTGGGCGTTATCGCTCACCCTATGTTATTTGATGTTGTGTTCTCAGATGAGACCGAGGATGACACATACACTCACGAGGAAGGGAATGACCAAGAGTGAAGCCAGGAGTACCCTCGAGTCATTATCTTATCTTAGAGTTATAGTTAGTTATTTCCATTTATTGCAATGTAATTGGGCCCTATAGAATGGCTCTGATAGTAGTGGTTGTAACTAGACATTTGAAAAGTTATTAATGAGAAATATTTGCTTTAGTAATATTCAATGTGAAATGGTTTAATATCTAGTACTCGCTGTATACCTTTTCTTGCAACTGCATTCGCGCTCCGATATTCCGCGTCGGGGCGTGACAACAGATGGTACTCTGAAGCTATCTGATGAAGGCTACATTCAGAAAGTGTTTGGCAGGTTTAACATGCAAGATGCGAAACCAGTCAAAACTCCTCTAGCAAGTCACTTCAAGCTGTCTAAAGAGCAATCACCAAAGACTGTTGGAGAGTGTGAGTCCATGAAGAAAATTCCTTATGCATCAGCTGTGGGAAGCCTAATGTATGCAATGGTTTGTACCAGACCGGATATAGCACACGCAGTGGGAGTTGTGTGCAGGTATATGGCAGATCCGGGCAAACAACACTGGGAAGCAATAAAATGGATTCTGAGATACCTGAAAGGCACTTCAGGTAAATCTCTTTGGTTCAGGAAAAATGATGTCATTTTACAAGGCTTTGTTGATCTTGGTGGTGATCTGGACACAAGAAGAAGCACCACTGGTTATGTTTACACCTTGGGTGGGGCTGCAGTGAGCTGGATATCACAACTTAAAAAAGTTGTTGCTCTTTCAACCACAGAAGCAGAGTATGTTGCTGTCTCCGAAGCTAGCAAGGAGATGGTGTGGCTTAAAAATTTTCGGAAGGAATTGGACAAGAAACAAAACAACAGTGTGCTGTTTTGTGATAGTCAAAGTGCAATTCACCTTGCCAAGAACCCTGTCTTCCATGCAAGGATGAAGCACATATAGCTGAAGTATCACTTCATCCGTGGGTTGATTGAAGATGTTACTCTATTGCTTGAGAAGATACGAGGGACAGAAAATCCAGTAGACATGTTGACCAAGGCGGTCACAAGAGAGAAACTGAAGTTGTGCCACGCTTCAGTTGGTCTCCATGAATGATTGATGGAGGGATGCCACAGCCAGATTTCCCTTTGCTACATTGAGGAGGAGCAAGTCTTTGAGATGCCTGTTATTGTTTGGAGTTCAGACTCCAAGTGGGAGATTGTTAGAGTGTGGAGCCTGAACTTTCAAATGTGGATCGGTTTGGAGTCCAAGGGACAGTGTTGACACACTGTCGACCTGAGGTTGACACACCCATGAATAAGGTCGACGCACCCATGAATAACACCCATGAATAAGCTCGACACACCCCGAGTCAGACGACTTCACATTTCTGAGTTAAGGGCATTTTTGTCCTTGTAACTCTCGATTATGGCGCCCTAACATCCTAGTATATAATGTGGGGTGGATTCTCCTTGTACTGTAATGATTCTGTCACATAGTATTGGTTTCACTGCTGTGGCCGTGGACGTAGGAAGGTGTTGCCTCCGAACTACGTAAATCTGGTGTTCTTATATTCTTCTTGTCTCTTCTTTAATCTCTCCTCCGATCTCTACGTGTGAGTCGTGTGAGAGAGGGCTGCCGATCTGATCCCCAGTAGATCCAGCGTGATCACGAGGTAAGAAGGATACACACTAAGGCCATGGATCGTGCTGATCCCTAAGGTGTAACAGGTTTTAATGGTACAACCAGCTCATCGGCTAAGGACGTACGCCAAAGCCAAGCAGACTTACAGAGGTCTTGACAAGGAGTACTTGGTCCTATTAAGAGTCTTCCCAAAGGAGAGGTGGCCCATGCCAAGAGAGTGTGTAGAAAACTAGGGTCCGTCGTGCCTCAAGTGCTTGAAGGCCGAGGGAAGCGGTAACGGTATATAAAATGCGCGAGTAAAACGAAGACAAGTGTAATTATTTAAATAGGGAATTTAGTAATTAATTTCACTTAATTACCAGATACATTATTGAGTAATTTAATAGAGTTTAATAGTAAATAAGATTGTTAAGTGTGTGTAAGTGTAAGAAATCAAGAGAGCATGTATGGTTGTGCATATAGTTTTTAAAATTAATTAATTTCATGGAGATTTTATCCATTTACATTTAACAAGTCAAAATTAATCATGAAAGTACTTAATTGGGGTTAATCAGGGCTTATATATAATTAATAATAGGGTTATAATTATAATTTAGGGTTCTGGCCGCAACAGTCCGGTCGCGATGAGGGTGACCAACCCGTTGACTGGTCAGGTAGCGACAAGCCTAACCATCGTGTTCAGGTTGCGACGGGTCGATCCGACATGATCGGGTGCCAGCCGAGACACCGACGCGACGACGTGTGTGCGCATCGCGACAGGTCGGCGGCATGTCCAAGTCGGGCCGACCTACTGAACAGGTCGCGACACAAAGTCTCGTCGCATTAAGAACGTGACACGATATCCATTCGCCACGAGGTTGAGAACGCGACATATCGGGCCGTCGCGTTCTCAGAGCCTTGGCTCGAGCTCTGGATGATGGCATGTCCCTTTTCCAATTTAGGTCCAAGCCATCCAACATGACACAGTGCACATTAAAAATCCATATCAAATCGCATGATGGTCCAAAAATCATGAAACAAGTTTTAAACAATAGGAAACATAGAGATCTATCACTGAGGATGTTTAATTAGAGAGCAATTACATGTAAGACATGCTTTGAATAGGTTGATCTTCGGTAACCTAATCATGCATAGTCATGGAAAAATGATTTAATTGGCAATGAATACAAGAAAGAAATTAGGGTAAATAGGGGCGTTTAAAAGCTAGTAACAAGTAGTATTTATGAGAATAATCTCAGGGCATGAGATCGAGTACAAGCATGGATCTAAGGTAAAGAAAAGGGTTCAGGTATAAGATGATTATAGGAATTCACAGAATTAATTCTCCTTCATGGATGAACGAAAAATAACGAAATAGAGGGCTTTAGTAGAGGATCATGAGGGCTACCTAGAGGTAAAGTTTCACAATTTGTGCTTGAGAGATTGCCTACCTTTCACATGTTTCAAATCCAAGGGCTTGATGACGAAAAGAAGATAGAAAAACTCTCCTTGTTCCAGCCTTCTCCTCCCTTGCTCCTTCATCCACAGCCTTCTCCTTCGTCCTCCAGAGCTCCAACAATGATCTAGGGGGTGATAGGGCCGAGATTGGGGTGTTTTGTATGTTTAAAGAGTCCAACCATCGTCAAACTCTTCTCTCTTCTACGAACTCCGAAAATTAATAATTATCTCCTATTTTCCTTGCCATTATCTACCTAATATGATGAGGAGAGGGCTAATTTCGTGGGTAATGGGTTAGGATAGGTATAGAACTCTTCTTTGAATATTTATGGGTTATTTAGTATTTATCTTAACCCATTTCTCCTCCCATGATGGGATTTTTACAATTGGGCCCAATCTATGAGGTTTGGACCACTAGTTTAACCAATTACCAATTTAGCTTAGTGGGTATTTATTTAATTCCCTTAAATTCTATTTATTCTCTTTTTATTCCAATTAAGTCTATTTTCTCATTTATTTAATTAAAATTTTTATTTTTTTTGGAAATTAAAAATCAAGGTTGCTACAGAGGTTGTTACCGTTGCCTGAGACCCCCGTCCTCGGGAGCCTGTTGAGGGAGTACTCCGGGCTATGAGCGTGCTCGAGTTGGCAGCCGAGTAGGCGGACTCTAGAGCAGACGGAAAAACGGTGGTTAGGACAGCGGCGTTGAGTCGTTTGCAGAGCTCTCGTGGTTGGTCTGGGGCATCGAGGATGGTTTAGGAGTTCCACCCGGCGCAGGCCAGCCAATCTTGTTTCTCACTGCCTCACTCCTTGTGGCCCCGGAACCACTTGGAGAGGCCAGGCGTGGGACCGTAGTACGGCCAGACTACGGAGGTTACTATTGTGTTCTTTGTGTCCTACCTCGCTCTGACGAGACGTGGGGGTCAGGACTCGGGTAGAGGATAAGACGTCAGTGGACGCACCTGACCGGTTGACTAGTGGTAATGCTTTCCGTAGCTAGTGTTTCTTGTCCAGGCAAGGTTTCCCCTTATCTGCGTTTACTAGCCGTGTGGTGGTCACGACGAGCAGTCATACGGAGTTTCCAACCATGTTATACTTCCATACCGTTGCTAGATTAGTAGCTTTGCTTCCGCACTTCTGTTCGTAGGTAAAAGATATAACTACTGTTATTTAGTTAATTATATATATTCTTCTGCCTACTAGAGCCAGTAGGAGATTGGTAGTCCCTACTGAGTATTTGTTGTGAAGCTCATCCCTCCTTTTCCCCATGTGAGACTTCTCAGCAGCGGCAGGGCGCACGCCGGGCGGAGGAGACGGGAGGTAGTTGTGGTCCTCGTAGCCAGTAGTTGTCTTCCCCCTCTCAGTGTACGTCACCCTCGGGGTATGCCCCTAAGGGATTTGTTATCCCCTGCTTTTACTTGTACTAGTTGTGTTGTGTTGGGACTGTACATTGAGTGGCACGTAGCGGTCTCGCTCTTCTTTCTGTTTCCGCATGTGCGCTTCTAGCTTAGCTGTTGACGTTTACTTCCACTACATATCCTGTTAGATTTATATTATAGCCCTTCCAGGTCTCCGGATCTGTCAGCGGTGACCGCGAAAATCAGATCCTCGGTGTGGGCCGAGGGTCGGGTTCTCGGGGTCGTTACAGTTGGTATCAGAGAGAGAGTCTGATAGGACTTGTAGAGGATCTATACTGCAATGGGAAGTCCCAACAGTAGTACAAGTACACTGCTAGTCGCCCGAGTTAGTATTGTTAACCTTGTTGGTTGTGTGCCGTGTAGGATATGGCTCCGCGCAGGCGTAGGCAGGCCAGAGAGCTAATTGAGCAGAAGGATGAGTCAGATATGCCCATGCAGGGGTGGGTCCAGGAGGAGGTGTCAGCACAGGAGTCTGTGGCACAGCCTATGGGTGCACCGGCAGTAGCAGCAGCAGGCGAGCAGCAGCAGCAAGAGTACCAGCCTCAGCCGCAGCAGTACACAGATTAGTTCCCCTTGGTAGAGCAGTTCTTCAGGAACCTGTACCAGGAAGTGTGGCAGCCTGGGCAAGCGGCAGCGAGAGGTCAGCCTCTAGTACCTCCCCCAACAGTACCGGAGTAGCGGGCAGATCCAGAGGAGGAGCAACCAGTGGTTCGACAGGCGTTGGGTTCCAGGAGCACCCGGGTCGATCAGAGGAGGACGACAGTCACGGAGGATAGGACCGCCCTCTTGGAGAGGTTCTTGCGTCTCTGGCCACCGATGTTCTTCAGTGAGTATGATCCAGATAAGGCAGAGAGCTGGACGCACGAGTTGGAGCGCACGTTCGAGACCATGGACTGCACCGAGGAGGACCAGGTCAGACTGGTGGTGTATCAACTCAAGGGAGCAGCCCATGAGTGGTGGAGAGTTTAGCGGCAGACTAACATCCAAGGGAAACATTTGGATCAGATCTCCTGGCAGCAATTTTTGGAGATCTTTCACGGTGAGTACTTCCCCGACTACGCTCAACGTGAGAGACGAGACCACTTCCACGAGTTGGTGCAGGGTGATCTTTCAGTTACTCAGTACCACCAGAAGTTTGTCCGGTTGTTGAGGCATGTTCCTCATGTAGCAGGCAGTGAGCAGGCTTGTACGGAGAGGTTTATCGCAGGATTGAGGCCAGACTTGAGGTGGGGTGTGATGGCTCCATGTGTACCACCTTAGGAGAGGCCGTGGCTAAGGCCACTACCTTGGAGAGAGAGACCTAGCAGCCCCAGCAGTAGTAGCAGTAGGGAGGAGCCTCTTCCAAGTCCTCTCCTTACCAGCGTCCCGCAGGTAGTCGCTGCAGCGCAACTTCTTCTTCTTCGGGCTCGGGCAGTTCCGACAGTTCCAAGATTCTCTCGTAGTCCAGGCAGTTGTCCACTCGTAGGGGTGGACAGAGTCGTCAGCAGAGGCGGAAGTCGAGGTTTGCAGAGCAGTCAGTCTAGTAGGGTGCTGAGTAGAACAGACAGGAGGCAGTTTGCTACACTTGTGGTTTGCTAGGCCACTTCAGGAGGGATTGCCCGATGGGGCAAGTTCAACAGCCGTAGCAGCCAGTGCAGTACATGTAGTAACTACTGCAGCACCAGTTCCCTCCGCAGCAGCAGGTGATAATTGTGCACTTTTGCATATTTTTATAGGAAAATTTCATCATTACACTCACAATTTTCTTAAAACAACATGAAGTAATTCAATATGATCACATTTGTTAGATCATTGTATGTTAGTGCATAAACACTTCATAGAGGAGCATATCATTGCATATTGATACTGAAAACTTATTCTTTGTGTATGCAGGACAAAGAGAGCCTCGTACCCCAGTTGGACAAGTCATGTCATTTGTACCAGGAGGTCCAGTGTTCAAATCTCAGCTTTAACAGAATATTTTTTTGTTAAGAACTTTGAACAAAGGGGTATTTTGGACATTCCCTATCATAAGAGGGAAACCTTAGGGCGCCCCCACCTCTCCTTCCTCTCTCTGCCAGCCACCCCCCCCCATCTTGGATCCAAAAATAGAGAGAGAAAATTCAAATTTAAGATAGAATAAAGAGAGATCCCAAAATCTCTCTCTATCATTCCTAAAATCTCTCTATCATCCTAAAATCTCTCTATCATCCTAATCTCTCAATCACATGCCATCATCTCTCTCTCTCTCCCTATTTTTTCTCTAGGGGATGAGATCATATCTCGGGGCCCCTCTCTCTTGGCCGAACACATCTCTCCCCCCCTCTCTCACTTGCGCACACACCTCTCCTCTTCCTCCTCCTAGGCAGCGCCCCCCCCTCCCTCCATCTCTAGCACATCTTCTTCTTCCTCTCAACATCTCTCTCTCTCTCTCTCTCTCTCTCTCTCTGCCGAGACTAGTTCCTAACCTCCACCAGCACCATCTCTTTTCTCCTCTCTAACCCTTGCACCCATCTGCCTCTCCCGGTCTTCATCATCTTCCTCTTGCTGGGTGTTGCATCTGCTGCGATCTGCTGTAACCTGCTGCACCGACCACGGATACGGGAGCCTCACGCCCTCCTCAAGAAGCATCTACAGTCTCCACCATTTCTGGGCCGTCATCACTTTCCAGGGACCACGAGGACAACGTGGCACCATCTCTCGCTACTCCTACGAGAAGTTCTCCTTAGTCTCTTCTTAGTTTCAGTTTATCTGTTTTTGTACACAGAACTGTACCAAGTTGCAGTCAGTGTATCATATTTAAAATTTAATGAAAAAATTCGTTTCTTTCTTCTAATCTCATCCTTCTCAAGTCTACTTTCATCCAGAAGTGGTTTGGTTCAATTTCGTTTTCATTTGATTAGGTTAATGAGTAGTTTGTGTTAGTCTATCTTCACAGGTCCGAATCTGCGTAGTGTTCAATGCATCAGTCATATGATGTATCAAATGATGTCCAAATCGAGTCAAAATTGGTTCTTCTTGTTCTTAACTTGATGGTCTAAATTCTCCTTTTGGTTTCGTGCAATTTGGAGTCCTGTAGGTAAAGCTATGATGTTTTTATCTAAGGCTTAGTTTTCTGGACGAACAGATTCCACAGGTTCTAGGATTACGTAACATAGTCTTGTTTATTTATTTAAAAGATCAAAAAAATTCGAATTTATATTTTCAAAAGCATTAGATGACATCTAAATCAGTCAAATCATCTCTGTGGATCGATCCGGACTCCCAAGTAATTGTTTAGCATTTTCTCTCGAGTTCGGTTAATTTTAAGATTGAAGCCCGTGGTGTTTAGCAACGATCACTATGAGACTATCAATTTTTGGCGCCGTTGCCGGGGATGTTTTTGGCTAATTTTTATGACATTCTATTGATCTCTTTGTGTAGATGAGTTCTAACATTTTTGTGATTTTTTTTTATAGGAATAAACCAAAAGAAAATTCTAACAAGAAAAGGGTGCAGAAAATACTGAAAATCTGAATCCTGGAGAAAAACAATTTGGTAAATTTCGAAATCCTCATAACAAAATAGGAAAGTTTGCTCCAGAGGTAAGTGCCCCTTCCTTCCTTTGCGTTTCAAATTAAGGATTCATATTTAGGAATTGTTTTTTGAATTTGTGGCTAGTTAGGTTCATTAATTAAAGAAAATAAAAAAAATCAGAAAACTGCAAACTATGTATATATATATATATATATAAAAACTTCATTCCAAGATTAGAAACCACACTCTCATGTTTAGGTCATGCATCATATAATTAGTTTTTCATTTTTATTTTGAGTCACTTTATTTTGTTGAAGAGCGCGGGGAATGAGGTACGTTTTTCTAATTTTGCCAAGATCATGATCATGCATATTTTATTTTGGCAAAAAGAATTACTTGTTTGTACATTGGTTGTGCACTTCATCTGAAAAACATCTTAAGGGCAAGCCCATTAACAAGATAAGGTGGGGATTTCATCACCCTTCCTTTGCCCAAAAACAACCCTCTTGCACTCACATAACCCAAGCCCAATAAAAACAAGTAGACATTGGCCCTAGGGTTCACACTGTGGCTTAGGCTCATTTAGGCCCATTAACAGATTCTAGAAACTGGTGTCTAAGGCTAGAGGTTAATAGGCAAATGCCTAAGTGGGCTTTGTGGTTCTTTAATTAGGTCCCTGCGAGAGCAGGGGGAGCCTCCCACAACCCCACCTCTTACCTGGCATAAGATTCTTCAAAGTCAATTCCAAATTCTTGGTTATACCCCTTTGCAACTAGCCTAGCTTTGTTTCTTATTACTTGACCAGCTTCATTCAATTTATTTCTGAAAACCCATCTAGTGCCAATCACTGTTTGGTCACTAGGTCTAGGCACTAATTCCCACACTTGATTTCCTTCAAATTGATGAAGTTCATCATGCATAGCATTAATCCAATCAGAACTGGATAAGGCTTCATCAATTGACTTGGGTCCAATTTGGGAAATTAGAGTTAGTGAGTCTTCTTCAATATTTTGCAAAAAGGATGATCTGGTCCTAACTCTATCATTTAAGTTGCCAACCACACTGTCTAATGGGTGATCTCTTAGAAAACGAGGTTCAGAAATTACCTGTTGAGAAGTGCCCACTTCTGGAGCAATATTACCTGAACCACTTGAAGATGGTGAGTTGTTGTTCAGGTTCTCTTCAATGTTGTTAATCTCCTCAACGGTTGGTGAAGAATCTACAATGAGGTCATCCTCTTCATTGTCTTGTTTTTCCCTGCAAGATTTAGAATCATTAGTGGAAAAGGACTTTTCATCAAAAATAACATGTGGTGATTCTTCAACATTTTTGGTTTTTAATATGTACACTTTGAAAGCCCTTGACAGTTTAGAATAGCCAAGGAAGATAGCTTCCTGACTCTTAGCATCAAACTTGTCAAGGTTTTCTTTGTTGTTATTGTGTACAAAACACTTGTACCCAAAAGTTTTGAAGTAAGCAATAGTTGACTTTTTGTTTTTCAACAATTCATAGGGGGTTTTTCTGATCTTTGGTCTGACCAAAGCTCTGTTTAGGATGTGATTGGCTGTGTTAACAGCTTCAGCCCAGAAGAATTTGGGCAGATTACTTCCTAAGAGCATGGATCTAGCCATTTCCATAAGAGTTCTATTCTTTCTTTCCACAACTCCATTTTGTTCTGGAGTTCTAGGTGAAGAAAACTTGTGAAACATTTGAAATTCAGCATATAGATCAGAAAAGGATGTGTTATCAAATTCACCCCCATGATCAGTTAAAATGTTTTTAATTTTAAATGGATAAGTTGTTAAGATAGTGGTACAGAAATTCCTGAATTCAAGGCATGCATCACTTTTGTGGGATAGAAAAATAACCCAGGTAAATCTAGTAAAGTCATCAATGATTACAAACCCATATCTCTTGCCACTTAAGCTTAGAACTCTTGTTGGCCCAAAGAGGTCCATGTGAAGAAGTTCTAGTGGCTTAGATGTGAGTACTTCATTGAAGACTTTAAAGGATTTCCTAGTTTGTTTTCCTTTAGCACAGATCCCACAAATTTGACCTTCAACACTAGAAAAAGATTCAGGAAGACCTTTAACCAGATTCAATCTTAACAACTTATTCAAAGTTCTGAAACTTGCATGGCCAAGTCTTTTGTGCCAAGTCCATGCAATTTCATCTTTATTTGCTACAAAACAAAGATTTTCAGAAAAGTTTTTATTAAGGTTGATCATGTAGACATTGTTTTCTCTTTTTCCAAAGAATTTGATTTTATCAGTTGATGAATCAATTATCTTGCAAAAATCAGATTCAAACACAACTTTGTGACCTTTGTCACATAGTTGGCTGATACTGAGCAAATTATAATCAAGTCCATCAACTAACAAAACATTATCTACTGAGTTTGAAGAAGTTTGACCAACCTTACCAGATCCAATGATCTTTCCTTTTTTTTTACCTCCAAAGGTGACTGACCCTCCCTCCTTTTCAATTAGACAGGAAAATTTGGCTCTATCTCCAGTCATGTGTCGTGAACACCCACTATCAAGAAACCAAACATTGGTGTTGGGTGCACGACATTCCTGCACAAAGATCAATGGAGAGAAGATTTTGGTACCCAAACAGAGTTGGGACCATCAGAATGATTTAACAAAGACATCAAATCCTTTCTCACCCAAATTTGATTTGTTTTAGATTTTTGTTTTGTTACTTTGGTGTTTTCAGCCTTTTTCTGTTTGTTCTTTCTTTTAGGAATGAAAGCACCAAGATCTTTGTTTTTGGTAGGAGGGGAGTTTTTCATTTGAAAATTTGAGTTCAGAGGAGGAGATGGAATCTATGGATTGTGTTGGTACATCCAAAAATTTGGATAAGGGTATTGAGAATAATACCAACAGGGATTTTCATACCATTGGTTCCAAGGATTAGTCCAATTTTCTTGAAGTGTTGTCTTGGAGGTCCAAGGTTTTTCATGGATTATTTTTTTCCCTTTTTCTTATTTTTAGATTTTATTTGAATTTTTGTTGAGTTGTTTATGGTTTTTGGTGTTGAGCAGGTCGACCTCTCCTGTACTGGTGTCGACACAACAGCCACAGAAGTCTTCTTCTTGTGGACTGGTGTCGACCTGTCAGGGGACTGTGTCGACCTGATAGTCTTCTTTTGTTTTTGGGTTTTTGATTTGTTTTGAGTTTTGTTTGGGGTTTTGTTTGCTGTTTGTTGGATTTCAGTGTTTTCCAGATTAGGACCCTTGAGAAATTTAATCAATGGTGCTTTTCCCTTTTTCTCACCAGATTTATCTTTTGTTGATTTCTTTTTGTTGAATCCTAATCTATGAGATGTGGTTGTCATGTTGGATCCTAGCAATGCCTCTAGGTTATCTTGACCTTTTGTGAAGGTTTGGATAACCTCCTCCCTTTCCTTTAGCTGGTTTTTAAGAGTTACAATTTCTTCAATTTTCTATTGTTTTTCTTGTTTTTCAATTTCCAGCTTTTCAGTTAAGTTTTTGAATTCTTGGGAGGCCTTTTGAGAGGCAAGTTTTAATTCATCAATAAGGTTCAGGAGATTTTGTTTTTCTTCAAGCAAGTCTGTTACTTCAGATTCCAGTTCACAGATTCTATTGTTTGAAGATTGGTTATGGTAAAGATTTTCAATTTTCTTTTTCAGATGTTTGTTTTCTTTTCTACGTTCTGAGAAATTTTCTAACAGCTCAGCATATGCCTCCTGCCAATCATCTATAGAATAGTCTTCAAAGGATGTACTTACCTTGCCATCTGAGCTGTTGGCCATGAAGCAGACTTCCTCACTCTCTGAGCTTGAGGACTTCTTCTCTTCTTCTTCCTCACTTGTATCTTCATCAGACCAAGTGGCTACCATGGCCTTTGGCTTCTTATATTTCTGGAATCTCTTGTGCTTTTCCTTCTTGTTCTCAGGACACTCTCCCTTCATGTGTCCTGGCTTGTTGCACCTGTAACAGATAACATTTTCATCAGGTTTATGATTCTTATTGAAATTGGAAGAGGAAGTGTTTTTCTTACCTGAGGGAAATTCCTTTTTCCCAGTCATTTTCCCTTTCCTATATTTCAAAAATTTCCTGAATTGTCTGGTCATGAGGGCAATCTCATCCTCATTCGACTCAGATTCTTCAGAACTTGTCTTATCCTGATTTTTATCTTTGTTGCTTGAAGAGGCTTTGAGTGCCATAGGCTTGGTCTTAATGATGTGTTCTTCATTTCTTTTTAAGTTTATTTCATATGTCATTAAAGATCGAATCAATTCATCCAAAGAAATTTTGGACAAATCTTTTGAATCTTCAATAACAGTGGCCTTGGTATGCCAAATTGAAGAAAGTGAACGCAAAATTTTTCTTACCAAGTCTGCATCAGTATACTCCTTACCCTAAGCCTTGAGTCCATTGACTATCACCATGAATCTGGAAAACATTTCAGAAATAGATTCATTAGATTTCATCATAAAGAGTTCATATTCTGAAACTAAAATCTTTGCCTTGGTCTCCTTGACCTGAGATGTTCCCTCATAGAGTAATTCGAGTTTATCCCACATCTCTTTGGCAGATTTGCACAATGAGATTCTCGAATACTCCTTGGGATGGACAGCACACTGACTCATGTTCATGGCACTATAATTCAGTGTAGCTTTCCTTATCTGTTCCCTTGTCCAGGTATCTTCTTCTCCCTGGTTCTCATAGGGACCCACCTCTACAACTTTCCAGATCTTATAGTTCTGGGCCCTTAGAAACACTTGCATTCTATTCTTCCAATAAGAATAGTCCAAACCATTAAAGAATGGTGGCCTATTTATGGAATGGCCCTCAGCTATGAAACCATTTGACTCCATGACACTTAAGTAAATGCACAGAGAAAGAGTTAAACAAGCAAGCAAACAAACAAGCAAATAATCAAACACTCAATACTTAGAAACAAAAACTGCTCAGTTCAAATCAGATCGATGTAAACCCGCTCTGATACCAATTGAAGGATCGAAATGAATGTGTGGAAAGGATCTAGAAGGGGGGGATGAATAGATCCTAGCCACTTTTGCGGAAGCTTAAGTAATTTGAAAACTATTTAGAATCAGAGGCAATGTTATCAGTGAAAAACTACAGATCTGATTAGATTTGAGTGAGTTGAGAAACTTAGATGTGAAGCAAGTTGATTAAGTGAATTAAAAACGGATCCTATGGAAGCATCTAGCGAATGAATCAATCAAACCACAGAAGACAAATGCACAAGGATTTTTTAGGTGGTTCGGAAATCACCCATGTGATTCCTACATCCACCCCTCACAACCCGTGAGGCTTCACTAACACAACTGGGCTACACACCCAAAGGAGCCTAACAACTCCAACACTTCAGAGCATACAACTCACACGACCTCTAGAGCAAGACTACTCTAGAAACACTGAGCAAGACTGCTCAAACCAACCTTGAGCTTGACAACTCAAACTGAGCTCGACGGCTCACAACAACCTGAGCACAATGCTCACACTAAAACTTGCTAGACACCAACTTAAGACTAAGATCCTCTAGCAACAGATCTAGTCGAAATTTGAGAACTCTAAAGTGAGTTATGCAGAAGCACTTGCATAATCTCAAAAGATATCTCAGAAGAACAGAAGAAAAGATAAATTGTATTGAAAGGCTTCGTTCTTCAGTGCACTCCCTTGTAGAAGCTTGAATTGGGAAGAAACTTGTGAAGCTTGAAGTCCAAGTCGATGCTTTGCAATCTGACAAGTTGGATCTTCCTCGAATTCTTCACCAAAGAAGTCTTCTACAGGATCTGCCTCCTTGGAATGCTTCAGAGAAGTCTTCAGGAATCAAATTCCAATTCTCACACCTTGAATTGGTGAAAATTGGTCTTCTGGAAGCACTTGGAGAGTAGAGGAAGGAGACACGAGCTCTTTTCGGCTGCTAGGAGCTTTTTGGAGGCTCTAAGAGAGTTGGGTCACTTCACTGATGTGAAGGTTGGCCGAAAAGACCTTTTATAGCCTTAGGATTCCAAAGATACCCTTTTGGGGTACAAGGGCACGCGTTCCTAGGAGGATTCTGATCGCCCTAGAAGGACACGTGGCAAGCAATACAGATAAGTTGGAATCTTGATGGAGTGTGTCGACCTGCCCTGGTGGCTGTGTCGACACACTGAGTGAAGGCTGAAGGATGGTCTCTGGTAGACCTTTGGTGTCGACACACAACCCAACTGGTGTCGACACACTTGTCTAGAAGTTGACAGCTTGAGCTTCTGGAAAGGTGTCTTGTGTCGACCTGCTCTGAGAGTGTGTCGACCTCCTGTCCCAATTCTTCAAACTGGCTATTCTGGGAACTGGGTCTAGTGTCGACCTGATCTGCAATGGTGTCAACCTAAGTTACTTGATTTTTGGATTGGCCAACTCGTGTCGACACACAATCTGGCTTGTGTCGACACACTTTAGCAAATTTGTCTATTTTCTGCCTTGGGACCTGAGGCCTTGTGTCGACACCATGAGAGGTGTGTCGACACACTTTCATAAAAAAAATTGTTCCTGAAATGTAAAGCACATGTATCATTAGATAAAAGATTTATCATGAGTATAAATGATAACTGTGATTTAAAACATGCTTTTTGACATTGATTTCAGGTATGATAAATTTGATATGTTTCATTTGAATTGCTTTTGAAAACACTTCTTGTCATCATCAAAATAGGAGGGAAATAGTGTAAATAAACACTCAACCCAACAACAAGTTGCCGGCCAAGTTGTACGCATTGTAGCTTCGTGACTTTGACGTCATCCTGGGCAAGGACTGGTTGGAGGCTCACTCGGCTGTAGTGGATTGTCAGCAGAAGACCGTTTGGTTTGAGATACCTGGAGCGCTCGTTCTCTGCTTCCGAGGTATCCAGTCTATACGTCGACCGTTTATTTCCTTCTGTAGAGCTCGTCGTTTGATCCGTGATGGCTGTGTGGTGTACCTTGCTTCTGTTTGTTCCTTGGAGCCTAGCAGATCGTCGGTTTTTGATGTGCCTGTTGTTTGTGAGTTCTTTGATGTCTTCCCAGAGGATCTACCTGGGTTGCCGCCTGAGCGGGAGGTAGAGTTCTCCATCGAGCTTTTGCTCGGTACGATGCCTTTGACCAAGGCACCTTACTGGATGGCTCCGGCAGAGTTGCACGAGTTGAAGAGCCAGTTGCAGGAGTTGCTTGAGCTGGGCTTCATTCGTCCGAGCCGTTCGCCGTGGGGAGCGCCTGTTCTGTTTGTGAGGAAGAAGGATGGTAGTCTGCGGTTATGTATCGATTATCGGTAGCTGAACCAGGTTACAGTGAAGAACAAGTATCTATTGTCGAGGATCGATGATTTGTTCTGATGATCAGACCATCGACATATAATTCTATTTAATTATATACAATTTTGGTGATTAAAAAAATCTCAACAATTATTTTCTAACAATCTTTTATGAAGTTCATCCACAGGGAATAAGTCAAGCCTAATATGTAAGTAATCCTTACACTGTATCATTTAAAGTTCAGAGCATACATTTCTTCTAAGTACACATCGATTTTCCTTGTATAATAATGATTTGATAAGTGAGCATGAACGATTCTATCGCTCAATGATTTCATCTTATAACGATTTGATAAGTAAGTACAACGATTTCGGTTTCACAACGATTTGTTAAGTAAAACATCGATTTCGATCTCACAATGATTTGTTAAGTGAAACATCAATTTCGGTCTCATATCGATTTCATAAGTGAAAACAATGACTTGACTCTTGTAACGATTTCATAAGAGAAAACAATGATTTAACTGTGATATCAATTTCATAAGAGAAAACAATGATTTGCTTATATTTGATTGTACAACGATTTGCTTATATATTTATAAAGATTTGCTCAAAGAACAATTTGTTTATGTTTGAACAACGATTTGATTATGTTTGAACAACGATTTGTTCAAACAACGATTTGTTTATGTTTGAACAATGATTTTCTCAAACAACAATTTGTTTATGTTTGAACAACAATTTACTCAAACAACGATTTGTTTATGTTTGTACAATGATTCGCTTGTACATCGATTTGTTTATGTCTGAACAATGATTTGCTTAAACAACGATTCGTTTATGTTTGAACAACAATTTGCTCAAACAATGATTTGTTTATGATTGAACAATGATTTGTTTATGTTTGAACAACGGTTTGCTTAAACAACGATTTGTTTATGATTGAACAACGATTTGTTTATGTTTGAACAACGATTTTATCAAACAATGATTTGCTTATGTTTGAACAATGATTTGCTTAAAAAAGAAAGTTAAGAAATATAATCCGATGATTGTGGGTATCTCTGAACCAAAAACTATCTTCAATAAAGCTAGATCTCTGGGCAATTCCTTACGTATGAATGGTTGTGCGGGGAACAAGGATGAGGAGTCAAACATTTGGGTCTTCTGGAGGATGCAGGATGACATCCAGTTCATCACTTCTTCTAATCAGTCTATTACTCTTGTGTGCAATGTTGGCAACAGTAAGTTCTTTATCACCATTGTGTATGCGGATTGCAACCAAGGGGAGAGAAGATGTCTGTTTGATGAGTTAATTATATTTGCTCAAAATACTTCCAGTGTTCCTTGGTTGGTTACCGGGGATTTTAATTGCATATCTCAACACGCTGAGAAGCTTGGTGGTAATCCTGTCAGCAACACCTCCATGTCTGATTTTAATGATTTCATTATGGCGGCTGGGCTGTTTGATGCTGGTTACATTGGGTCCCCTTTTACTTGGGCTGTTTGAGAGCTAGGTTAGATAGAGCTATGTTTAATACTGCTTGGCAGGATGGTTTGCCAGAAATTGTTGTTCGACATCTTCCTAGGGGGGTTTCTGATCATGCTCCATTGCTTGTAGATCAGAAGGCGGTTTCTAAGTTCCCGAGTCGTTTCATTTTTCAGGAGGTCTGGGCTTCTCATGATTATATTTTGACTGTTGTTTCCAATGCCTGGAAGGGAGTGGATTCAAAAGTTTATGCTTTTGACACTTTGCTTTGTAGACTGCGGGCGGTCAAGTTGGCCTTGTGAGATTGGAACAAGGAGGTGTTTAGTAACATACAGAGTCCATTTATGCTGTTGAACTAGATGTCTATAATGCTGAAAAGAAGTTTGACCTTATTCCTACTGAAGCTAACAGAATGGCCATGTCTGCTGCCCATGCTAGACTTTGCCAAGCTCATGTTAATGATGAGAAGATGTGGTGTCAAAAAGCTAGGATGGAATGGTTGCAAAATGGGAAGGAAATACTTCCTTCTACCAGGCTGTTGTTAAGAATAATCGTAGAAGAAGTTATATTCACAGACTTAAGATTGAGGGCTCTAATGAATGGTGTGAGAATCAAGATCAGCTGAAAGTCACGGCGGTTTCTTTTTTGATGACTTTCTCAGGACGGAGCATACTGTGGTGAACGAAGACCTGCTTCAGGTAATCCCTTCCCTTATTTTTGATGCCTAGAATCTGTCTGTTTGTGAAATCCCGAGTAGGGAGGAGGTAAAGGCTGCTGTTATGGTTATGAATGGGAAGGGAGCTCCTGGTCCTGATGGCTTCACGGGGTCTTCCTACTCTATCTGCTGGGATATTGTTGGTGAGGACGTGGTTCATGCTGTTCAGGACTTTTTCAAGGGTTTTCCCTTACCTCGTGAGGCGAGTTCTTCCATCATAGCTTTCATTCGAAATGTTAAGGACCTTACTACGTTTGGTGATTTTCATCTAATTAGCCTATGTAACTTCTGTTACAAAATCATATCTAGGATATTTTCTGATCGTCTATCCCCTATCCTGCTCAATATTATTACTGAAGAGCAAGGTGCATTTGTTCGGGGCCGTTCTATCATTGAGACTGTTTCTGTCTCTAGACATATGATGAAAGACATTGGTAGAAAGGTTCATGGGGGTAATGTTATCTTCAAGTTGGATATGATGAAGGCTTATGACATGGTGGAGTGGAATTTCCTCTTTGCTATTCTTCGGAGCTTTGGTTTCTCTTCTCGGTTTGTTTCCTATGTGGGTATGATGGATAGTAATTGCTGGTTCTCTGTTCTATTCAATGGTCAGCAGGTGGGCTACTTCAATTCTTCTAGGGGTATCCGTCAAGGAGACCCTTTGGCGCCGACTTTGTTTATTATCATGGAGGAGGCTTTAAGTCGGGGTCTGCACGCTCTACAATTTTCTGGGGCGCTCCATCCCTACAGAGGTCCTCATGGTTGCATCCAGATCTCTCACTTCTTATATGTTGATGATACCCTTGTGTTTATGAATGGTCAAACCAGCAATATTAAAAAATTTCTAGTTTTCTTCAAGGCGTATGAGGACTCTTCTGGGCAAAAGGTGAATGTCTCCAAAAGTAGCTTTATTATCTCGCCTAAGGCTACTGCTGCTACAGGTATTCGTATTAAAGCTTTAATTGGTTTCCGCAAGCAGGAGGGGGTCTTAACGTACTTGGGTGTTCCGATTACTCATGGACGTACTTTAGTCACTCACTATAAGCACATTATTGACAAGGTTAACAACTATCTGGATTCCTGGAAGTCTAAGTTGTTATCTCAAGCAGGTCAGGTTGTCCTCATTAACTCAGTTATGTGCTCTATCCCTATATATGCTGTTTCTGCCACTTGTTTGCCTATGTCTATCATTCAGCTTATTAAGCGCTCCTGTGCATCCTTCTTTTGGAATGGAGGTGATGAGTATATAAGACGTCACTGGATTGCTTGGGATCGAATTTCTAAACCGAAGCAAGAAGGAGGTTTGGAGGTTAGAAGTATGTGGCATGTTCAGATTTCCCTCATGGCCAAGATTATCTAGAATGCTATGCATGGCCAAACCTTATGGTCCACCTATGCTAGAAGCAGATTTATGGTTCCTCAGTACACAGAAATTGTCAAGATGTTTCCTGTAGGGATTTCTAAGGAAGTGTTTAATGCTGCCCACTCTCTTATTTTGCAGAATAGTAGATGGGTGTTGGGCGATGGTAAGAACATTGACATTCTTAGGCATAAGTGGGTTGGAAATTGTCCACTTATCTCTCTTATTCCAGCTCCTTCACAATACTCTATTACAACGGTTTATGATGTAGCGGTGAACAGAGACCATCATCTAAGGAGTCATGCAGCGATTGGGAGGATAATGGAGAAGGTTGATATTCTGGACATTCCAGATACGTGTGTTTGGATGAGTAATGCGGATGGAAACTTTTCTACCAAGTCTGCATTTCAGGAACTTAGGCTGCATGGAATTCACCGGCCTTCTTTGCTTAAATCTGGAATCATACGTTCAATCCTAGGGCCTCCTTGTTTGGATGGAGAATATTACACCGTGCGGTGCCCACTGATGATAGAATCTTTAACTGTGGTGTTTATCTTGTATCATCTTGTTCCTGTTGTACTTACCCCTCTACTAAAGACATGGACCATCTTTTTCTTAAGGGGGATCTAGCTGTCGCGCTCTGGGACTGGGCCTGCCCTCTCCTTGATGGTTAGGTTATTGGTTCTCATATCACTTCCACCTTATGGAATATCATATATGTAGTCAATTGCCAGAGCACTATGGGGTTTATTGCGACATATGTTGTGCTTCTTTTGTTGTGGGAGATCTGGAAATGTAGATGTGCAAAGAGGTTTGACTCCAACCATAAGTCTGTGGGGAAGATCACTGCCGACATCAGATATGTTGTTAGTGTGGCTATTCAAGGTGTCATTTTTAAACATGAGTGTTCTGCTAATTCACTTTCAATTCTGCGGACCTTTGGTTTTAAACCAACGGTTAAACTTAAAGTACCTAAGATTGTTAGGTGGATTCCTCCTAAACATGGTGTTTGTCTCAACGTTGACGGTGCTTGCAAGGGTAACCCGGGTCCCTGTGGTGGTGGGGGATGTCTTCGCAATCCAACTGGGGATGTTCTTCTGAGCTTCGCATTTTTCTACGGCCATGGTGATAGCTTGCTTGCTGAAGTTCGTGTGCTTGCTGATGGATTGAGATTGGCTGCACTTCATGGATTCCACATAACTTATGTATATTCAGATTCTCTTGTTTTAGTCCAGTCGTTTATTCATGATAAATGCCCATCCTGGAAGTGCTCTTGGTGGTGGAGGCTGGCTTGGTCTTTGCTGCAACAGTTGCATGTTTGCGTGGCTCACTCTTTCAGGGAGCCAATAGGGTGGCAGACACCTTGGCTTCCTATGCCTGTGATAGTCAAGAGAGATCAATTTTTTCTTTATCCACTATCCCTATCATCTGTAAAGGACCAGTAGTTCTAGACAAATCTAGCCTACCTTCTGTTAGATTACTTTGATTCCTGCTTCTCAGGGGTATGCCCCGCTAGTACATGTATGTGTTTTTATCCATATTTATAAAATCTTAGGCACAGGACAAGGCTAGGGGAGTGAGAACGTTATCCCCTGCTGGGGGATAGCGCACTTAGCTAGCTCTTCGTCCCTGTGTCCTTCTGTTTAAAAAAAAAAAAACAATGATTTGCTCTCTCTCTCTTGTACAATGATTTGCTTTCTCATGTACAACGACAAGTTCATGGAACGATTTCTATAACATCGACTTCATGAATGCATCTATTATTCTCATGATATTCAAATATATTTTCAAATATTGTGAAAGTCAAAGTCTTCCCGTGTGCATCTCTAGTATCCTTGCATTTATTATGTCTGTACACATCATCTGCACATTGCCTTCTACTCCTGTGCTTCTAAGGCAAATACTTTTCAGGGTAGCAGAATGATATTTCTATTTCGATGTACATTCTCTCTAACGTTGATTGACAAGTATAGAGACAGTCTAGCTGTCTATGTTCTAGCATTTATTGTGTGCAGGTTTCTGCCAGTACCATGCTATACAACATTAGACAAATAGAAGCAAAGGATATGAAGATGAATCTTCTCCTTACGTGCATGTCTCGTAAAGCATTTATTACTGCCAGCATACCTGTTCCAGATGGTAAACCATTCAGTCTAACGTGCTTCAAACAAGAAGACAACGACCACTTCAACGGCTATTTTGTTAAAGAGAAGAGATATATATATATATATATATATATATATATATATATATATATATATATATGCGAGACTAAAGACTCAGATATACAGTTCAACAATTTGAATCCTTACGTGATAGAGCCTTCAAGAAAAACCTTCAACAACGAAGAAGAGCCTCTTGCTTCATTCACATTCCTTAGCTCGTAGCTCTCATCCTTCATTGTTTAGATTATTGAGAGCTTGTAGTTCTTAGAGATTTGTTTTATTGTTGATCTTTCTCTCTTAGACTTTGCCTCAGATCAAGCATTTCATTGTGAGCTTGGTCTAGGGGCCTTTCGCTTTTTTTCACATTTGTTGTGAAGTTCCTCTTCGGGTTGTGAAGAGAAACCTATTGAAAATAGGTGATGTGTATTCCCTTCGGTAAGGAAGGAAGACCTGTGTATTAGGGTGGTTGTATACCTCTTTAGGGTTAGAAGAGAAGGTCAGTTGTGGCTGGATATGTAAGGGTCCTTGAGGGGGACTGTACCCTTGGATAGTGAAATCCCAAGTTGTTGCTTGGGGACTGGATGTAGGACTCCTTGGGATAGGAGGTCAGAACCAGGATAAAAACTTCTTTGTTGTGTGATTGGTTCTTTGTGTGTTTGTCGTCATTATCTCTAACACTAACCATCGATCTTAGTGTCTTCCTGTTAAGTGTTTTTGTTGACAGGTTTTTATATAAACAAATTTTTAAATCCCATTCACTCCCCGTCTGGGCTTGCTAGCTGGGCATCAAGTGGTATCAGAGCCAACTCTCTTTGACAAAGAAGATCTCGCGATCTTAAGAGCAAAGATAAATGGCAGCTCAAGGGTATGCAGAAGGTCAGTCAGTCAACCGACCCCCTCTATTCGATGGAGAAGATTACAACTATTGGAAGACAAGAATGGAGTTCTTCCTACAAGGTCTCGATTTTCATCTCTGGTCCATCATAGAAGAAGAAGATCTAGTGGTTCTAAACAACAGAGAAAATTGGACAGATGACGATAAGAAGAAGATCTCTCTTAACTACAAAGCTAAGAGTATATTATGTTGTGCTCTTAGTAAGAAAGAGTTTAATAGAATTTTAGCATGCAAATCAGCGATGGAAAATGTGGGAGAAACACAGAATCACATATGAGGGAACACACAAAGTCAAGGAAACAAGGATAGACATCTTAGTAGCTCAGTATGAGCGATTTCAAATGCAGCCAGGAGAATCAATTATATAAATGTACAGTAGATTCATAGATATTACAAACGGTTTGGCTGGTCTTGGGAAGAACTATGACATGGGTGACATAGTAAGAAAAATATTAAGATCCCTACCAGCTTCTTGGACTCCAAAAGTGACAGCCATAGAAGAAGTAAATGACTTGAGAAAGATGTCACTTGAGAAGCTCGTTGGGTCACTAATGGCCCACGAAATAAACATGGAAAGGCTTGGGGAGTTCTCCAGTAGAAAGAAGCACAACAACACTCTCAAAGCTGTTGAAGACACATCTGGTGATGAATCAGATGGTGATAAAAGTATTGGAAGCAGTGAAGATGAGGAAGCAATCTTATCCAGAAGATTGCAGCGTATACTTGCCAAGAAAAAGTATCAGTCTGGAAGGAGATATTTCAAGAAATCTGAACCTATTTGCTATGAATGTAAGAAACCCATACATATCAAGGCAGAATGTCTGAAACTAAAGAAGACAGAATTCAGGAAGAAAGACAGCTCGAAGAAATTCAAAAGGTACAAAAAGAAAGCCATGGCAGCTGCATGGAGCAATGACAACGACTCAGACAGTGAGTCTAGCTCCCGTGAAGAAGAAGAAGAAAAGGCCAACTTGGCCTTCATGGCAAATATAGAGGAAAAGGTAACCTCTGACTCTTCATTTACTTCCTGTAATGAATCAAATTCTGGCAGTTTAGAAGAGGCTTTTAATGAGCTATATAGTAAATATAAAGATGTATGTAAGATATTAAAAACTACTAAGAAAAGTCATGCATGTTTAGAAATTACTAACTCAGATTTAAAATCTGAAAATGAGTAGTTAGAAAGACAAATTTCCGAATTAAAAGAGAGAAATGAATTATTATGTGAAGACTTGAAAAATAAAAATGAACGAATAACAAATCTAGAAAGCCAGGAAATCATAAATAAACTTAAAAAGGAAATTGACACCCTAACTAAGGAAAATGAATATTTAACTAATATAATTGAAAAGTTTACAAATGGTAAATCAACTCTAATACTAAAAGGAGCTAGAAGATCGGGTAGGAAGAAGCATGGTTTAGGATACACTCCACCAGATAATGAAGAAACAATAGTCTACCCTAAAATCTATCCAACACCAAAATTTGTAGCTGAACAAAACACTGAATACAAATCTAACTTTAAGTACATCCCAACTGAATAAGTTAGTAGAATTTCTTGTTGTAGTCATTGTAACAAATTAGGACATACTAAAGTAACTTGTACAACTAAACACCTAAAATGGATCCCTAAAAGAAAAGATGATGAAACTAACCATCAAGGACCCAAAAGAACTTGGGTACCTAAATCTTAGTGTCTTAATTGCAGGGAAGACCTAGAACATCGAAGTGGTACCTGGATAGCAGGTGCTGAAGGCACATGACAGGCAATAGGAAATTGTTCTCACACATTGAAGATGAAGAAGGTACAGTGACGTATGTTGACAATGGAAAAGGTACAGTGATCGGCTGTGGTTCGATAGAAACTCAAGGCAGAACTCTTATAGAAGATGTGTTATGTGTTAAAGGTCTCAAGCACAACCTGATAAGTATTAGCCAGCTATGTGACAAGGGTCATCAAATCAAATTTCAAGAATCTAAATGCAGCATTATGAAAGATGGTGTAATAGTGTTCGAAGCATGTAGAGAAAAGAATCTATATGTATTGCACCTAGAAGAATTAAAGAATCAGGATGTATGCCCTGCCGCAAACAAAGAGGAATCTGCTGAATTATGGCACATGAGATTGGATCACTGCAGTTTAGATGGAATCAGAAAATTGGTCAAGAGAAATCTAGTGGATGGTCTGCCCAAAGTAAGTTCAAGGATAGAGGGTGTGTGTGAACCTTGTGCAAAAGGGAAGCACACAAAATCATCCTTTAAGTCAAAAATAGTTGTAATCAGTTCCAAACCTTTAGAACTATTACATATGGATTTATTTGGGCCAATGAGAACAACCAGCCTTGGTGGAAAGAATTTTGGATTCGTGATAGTTGATGATTATTCATGATTTACATGGGTATCATTCTTGGAGCATAAAGATGACACGTTTGACAGCTTTGTTAAGTTCAGTAAGAAAGTTCAGAAGGAGAAGAAGTTCAGTATAATAAGTATTCGATCAGATCATGTAGGAGAATTTCAAAATGAAAAATTTGCAGAATTCTGTGATGATCAAGGAATAGAGCATAATTTCTCAGCACCAAGGACACCACAGCAAAATGGAGTAGCTGAGAGGAAAAATAGAACACTATTGGACATGGCCAGAACAATGTTATCAGAATACAATCTTCCAAGATACTTCTGGGCTGAAGCAATCAACACTGCCTGTTACATAATAAATAGAGTGATGATCAGGCTAATACTAAAGAAGATAGCATATGAGCTCTAGAAGCAAAAGAAGCCAAAGATCAGTCATTTCAGAACATTCAGTTGTCTATGTTTCATCCATAACAATGGTAAGAGAGATATTGGTAAGTTAGATTCTAAATCTGATGAAGGAATATTCATGGGGTATGCTTCTAAACCTAAAGGTTATAGAGTATTTAATAAACAAAGTTTATTAATTGAGCAAACTATTCATGTTATTTTTGATGAATCTAACCCTTCCTTGAGAAAAGAAATAGATAGTGAGAATGATGATGCAGAAAAACTATCCAAGAAACTAAAGGATACATCTATCAAGGATAATGATGATCCACCCTTGGAAGAACTAGAACAAAAGGAAACTGTACATGAAGATCTTCCAAAGGAATGGAGATACCGGAAGGATCACCCAAAGGACAACATTATTAGAGATCTATTTGTTGGGGTAAGAATAAGAGGCAATGTTATTCCATGTGATTACTTAGCATTTGTTTCTGAAATTAAGCCGAAGATAGTCAATGAAGCACTATTTGATGAATCTTGGATTTTAGCCATGCAAGATGAACTTAATCAGTTCAAGAGAAACCAAGTTTGGTCCCTTATTCTGAGACCATCAGATCATTCTGTTATTGGCACCAAATGGGTGTTCAGAAACAAATTGGATGAAACTGGTGTTATCACTAGAAACAAGGCTAGACTGGTTGCTCAAGGCTATTCCCAAAAGGAAGGCATAGATTTCGATGAAATCTATGCACCAGTGGCTAGACTAGAGGCTATTAGAATTTTACTTGCATATGCATCTGCATTAGATTTAAAGCTTAATCTGTATTTTTAAATGGATATATAAAGGAGGAAGTCTATGTAGAACAACCTCTGGTTTTGATGATGAAGAATTTCCAAATCATGTCTTTAAATTACATAAAGCACTATATGGTTTAAACCAAGCACCTAGAGCATGGTATGAAAGACTTAGTGCATTTTTATTAAACCATGGTTTTATTAGAGGATAGGTAGATAGCACTTTATTTATTAAGTCAAAAGTCAAAAATATATTGCTTGTGCAAATCTATGTTGATGATATAATATTCGGATCTACTGATGAATCTCTATGCAAGTACTTTGAAAAGTTTATGCAAGGAGAATTCGAAATGAGTATGATGGGGTAACTAAATTATTTCCTTGGACTTCAAATCAAGCAAGGCCAAGATGGCACACATATCTACCAAGCAAAATACACCAAGGAATTATTAAAGAATTTTGGATTTAAAAATGCAAGTCACTGTCCACACCAATGAGCACATCTACAAGGTTAGACAGTGATAAAGATGGTAAGAAGGTAGATCAAAAACTTTACAGAGGTATGATAGGGTCATTACTTTATTTAACTGCTAGTAGACCTGATATTTTATTTAGTGTATGCATGTGTGCAAGATATCAGGCTAATCCTAAAGAATCTCATTTAATTTCTGTTAGAAGGATCTTTAGATATCTAGTTAGAACTCATTATCTAGGTTTATGGTATCCAAAATCATGTGAAATTAGTTTAGTAGGATATTATGATGCTGACTATGCTGGATGCAAGGTAGATAGAAAAAGCACCAGTGGAAGTTGTCAATTTCTTACAGGATGCTTGATTTCTTGGTCCTTAAAGAAACAAAATTCAGTAGAACTATCAACAGCTGAAGCTGAGTACGTAGCTGCTAGAAGCTGTTGCACTCAACTACAATGGATAAAACAGCAACTTGAGGATTATGGACTGCACATCAAGACCATTCCATTGCTTTGCGACAACATCAATGCAATAAATCTCACCAAAAATCCAGTTAAGCACTCCAGGACAAAGCATATAGAGGTTAGATATCATTTTATTAGAGATCATGTAGCTAATGGAAATATAAATATTTCTTTTATAGATACTCTAAATCAGTTAGTAGACATCTTCACAAAGGCCTTACCTGAAGAGAGATTTACATCTCTTAGAAGAGAATTAGGCATGTGTAATTTGTGATAGATTTTTTTGCACATAACTGAAATAATAATATCCTCAGAATAATGCTTATTCTCTCCCCTGAAATTAAGTAAATTCCTTAATTGCTTGCGTCATAACTAGCTTTGACGGTTCGTTATTTTATAAGACTTGCTTCTTTGCAAAATCGTCTCCTTTTGTCATTTTCCGCATTAACTGATGTGTCCTTTCAAAAGTAGCTTTAACTTTCACTTTTTAAATCCCGTAATCCATGCCACACCGATTCCACCTATCTCTCTCATCTCTTTCGACTCGCCCGGAACAATAAACCCTATCGATTCTGGCATCCTCTCATATGTGATTTCAAAAGAATCCCTTTGTTCGCGCCAAAATATCTTGAGGGCTTCTGTTCTACTCCTTCCTATGATCCTCCAAAACCTTTCCCTATTCAAATCCATGGCGGTTTCTGGGGTCTCCGGCACTGTTGGCGGTTACAGCACCGCATTCCTCACAGCAGAGCAACAAGAGAGGTTTGTAGCGGTAAAGACAAAGCTGTGCAGTACAAAGGCAGTAAATGTGGCTGATTTGGAGAAGAACGGAATGCACAATGTCATAGCAGCAATGCATAGGTTGACGTGGACAAGAATGGCAACTCTTTCAGAGGCCAGTTATCTAGACCCGGTGAAGGCCTTTTACACCTGCTTAAGATCTGAAGAGGACGAGTCCCTGATCTCCTCAGTCAAGGGTACCTCTATTCACATTACGTATGACTTGTTGGAGAGTCTTTTTGGGGTGTCTACCAGTGGTCGCAATGGAGTAGATAGTGTTGATATCCACGTCAAGGGTTTGGGGTTTATTAGTACTGAGTATAAGTTGAAGGATGGCAAAATTGACATCAACCAGTTAAATGCCTTCAACCGGATTCTTCACTTCATTGTTTGCAAAATTATAGTGCCTAGGAGTGCAACCTTCTCCACTTGCACGAAAGCAGACTCTGATATGATGTTCTGGGCGATTTAGAACCAAGATATCAACAAGGCTGAGGTGATTATCGAGAGGATGAAGTTTGCATCTGCAATATTATGGGACAAGAAGAATAAGTTAAATGTGTCTCTACCGTATGCTCACTTGTTGACAAACATTTTCCAATATTTTAACATCAATTTGAGTGGTGAAGTGTCTGAGAAGATGGGCCAAGATATTAGGTCCAGAAATCTGAAGAAAAGTGGCTTCTCATTAGTAGCTGGTGTTTGGACCAAGACCTCAGTCGCTGAAGGTGAGGGTATCATTGGAGAGGGTCCACAAGTTCCTCCTATTCAAGCAGTAGAGGCAGAAGCAGAGGTATAGTTAAGGGTTGAAGCCCAAGCAGCTGAAGATCCAGTTGTTCCAGCGGTTCGAGAACAGCCATAATAGATAAGAACAGAAATTCCAGTGGTTCAAGAAGAGGAAGAAGAGGCAGCAGCAGAAATCAGAATTGAAGTTTCAGTGGCCAGTCCAAGAAGAATTGAAGAAATTCCTCCAGAACTCATTGAGCCCGTTGGGCAATCCTTAGAGGTTGTGTCCCCTTTGACAGTTGTTGCAGCAGTAATTGAAGATATTTTGGATACTGTCGCTAATATTCAGTGGGAGCAAGAAAAAAGTGTGGCTGAAGTTGTGGCACCAAGCCACAGTTCAGAAGTTCCTATGGAAGATGCTAAGATGGCAGTAGATATTAAGGGGGAGCCTATGGCTAGCCCTCATGTTGATCAGTTCCAAGAAGGTGTTTCTGCAAGCCCTTCTGAATCAGATGAAGTTGTTGCTGAGGAATCTTTTAGAGAGCCAGCTGTTGGCACCAGTGATAAAGGCAAAGGTGTAGCCATGCAATTCCAGTTCTTTCTAATAAGGCACACTGAAGATCAAAGAAGAAGAAGCTCATAGTAAACCTCAAACCAGTAATTGAAAGATTAGATGCTCATGGTCAAATTCTTTGCTATGTGCAATCAGATATTTCATCTATTTTTATAAGCCAGAGCACTGGAGCTAAGGAGATGGGAATGGTCAAGAATGCTCTAAGATGGATGAAAAATGAGCTGGAAAGCATAAAAGTATCTATTTCAATCCTTTCAGACTTGGTGAGGGAGCAATCATCTACTCCTGCCCCTCCTACTCCCACTCCTGCAGTACCAGAAAGCAGCTTAGGGCCATCCGGGCCAAGGAATGAGGAAGCAGCAGTCCGGCCATCAGGGCCAAGTTTTGCAGAAGAAGAAGTTCAGCCATCAGGGCCAGTTGGTGTTGAGGATGCAGGGCCATCAGGGCCAAAGGTTGTTGAGGGTCAACCCGCTCAGGCAGCATCTAATGAGAAGCCAGGGCCTCCAGGGCCAGTTGTGGATGAGCAGTCAGGGCCATCCGGGCCAGTGGAATCTCAGGATGAGCAAGGTAGAGTTGAAGCACCTGTGGAAGAGGATATGCCCCCAGAGCCTCCTTCTTCTCCTCTTCAAACTCCAGCACCTCCTTCTCCACCTTCATCTACGACTGCTCCTCCAGCTCCTGCCACCTTCAAACAACCCCTACCTAAGCACATTTCCTCACCTACACCATTTCCTACCACAACCTCCTCTTCTCTTGCTTCCTCCACATTCATTCCTCCTCCTCCTTCTGAGGCACCTCCAGCATCATCCTCCTTAGCTGGAGCTTCCTCTTTTGGTCCTTCATCTTCTGGACCATCCATACCACCTCCCTCTACTGCTCATTCTTTCCTTCATCCTCCTACTCCTCCCTCTTTTGTTACAATCATTCCAGAGGGTGCCCAACTTGAAGGTCCCTTTATCCAGGACATCAAAGATGAGTTTGAAGTAGCCATACTTCGCTCAGTCCTATTAGTTGGCACTGACATTCATAGGACAGGCTCTTCCAGCCATGTTCCTAAAAAGAGAAAAATATCTTCCAACCTTGCCACCTCCTCTGAGCCTCGTTTTCCACCTCTTTGGTTTTCTTTCACTGTTGAAAATCGAAGAAGGTTTATCTATTGTGAATTCCTCCAGAAATACACATTTGCCACCATTTTTGGCCTTCCTCACCTTAATCTAACTAACCACCTAAATATTGTTCTCCCTTTCTCTTCTCTTTCCAAAGCCGAACAGTCAAAAATCTTATCTATGACTGAGGCTAAATCTGAAGAACAATGGGCTCGGGGCCATCAGTCTTTATACAGGCAATTCATATCTGCCATCTCTGCTCGATTCCCACCCAGGGATCACTCACTCTCTCTCTCTGAGTGGTTTGTGATTCATCACAAAAATACCTGGTCCTTTTATCCAAAAGGAGATCAAGCTCATCAGGTACTTCCAGATGTTTAATGATTACAACTATCTCCATAATCTGCCCGAAGTTCAGCTTGGCCAATTCCGGCAAGCTATTTCTCTTCTTGGTTCGGATACTGCTCATACCACCTCCATCCAAGTGGATTTTGCCACTTTGGAGATACCAGATGTTGTGTTTCTACCTCCACTTCATTCCTTAGTCATGGAATCTGCAGTAGGCCCTATTATTTTTGAATGATTTGCTAGGGTCATGGGGCGCATTTCAGTGCAAAAAGACATTCCCTTGCTTTCCACATATTCATCTACCCGGAATATGTTAAGTACAACAATTTTGGTTTCACAACGATTTGTTAAGTAAAACATCGATTTCGATATCACAACGATTTGTTCAGTGAAACGTCGATTTCGGTCTCATATCGATTTCATAAGTGAAAACAACGACTTGACTCTTATAACACGATTTGCTTATATATTTATAACGATTTGCTCAAACAACGATTTGTTTATGTTTGAACAATGATTTGCTCAAACAACGATTTGTTTATGTTTGAACAACGATTTGTTCAAATGATTTGTTTATGTTTGAACAACGACATGTTTATGTTTGTACAATGATTCACTTATACATCGATTTGTTTATATCTGAACAATGATTTGCTCAAATAATGATTGGTTTATGTTTGAACAACGATTTGCTCAAACAACAATTTGTTTATGATTGAACAACAATTTGTTCAAACAACGATTTGTTTATGTTTGAACAACGATTTGCTCAAACAATGATTTGTTTATGATTGAACAACGATTTGTTCAAACAACGATTTGTTTATGTTTGAACAACGATTTTCTCAAACAACGATTTGTTTATGTTTGAACAACGATTTGCTCTCTCTCTTGTACAACGATTTGCTTTCTCGTGTACAACGACTTGTTCATGGAACGATTTCTATAACATCGACTTCATGAATGCATCTATTATTCTCATGATATTCAAATATATTTTCATATATTATGAAAGTCAAAGTCTTCTCATGCGCATCTTTAGTATCCTAGATTTATTATGTCTGTACACATCATCTGCACATTGCCTTCTACTCTTGCTTCTAAGGTAAATACTTTTCAGGGTAGTAGAATGATATTTCTATTTCGATGTACATTCTCTCTAACGTTGACTGACAAGTATAGAGACAGTCTAGCTATCTATGTTTTAGCATTTATTGTGTGTAGGTTTCTGCCAGTATCATGCTATACAATGTTGAACAAATAGAAGCAAATGATATCAAGATGAATCTTCTCCTTACGTGCATGTCTCGTAAAGCATTTATTAATGCAAGCATACCTGTTACAGATGGTGAACCATTTAGTCTAACGTGCTTCAAACAAGAAGAATATATATATATATATATATATATATATACAAGACTGAAGACTCAGATATACAGTTCCACAATTTGAATCCTTGCGTGATAGAGCCTTCAAGACTGAAGACTCAGATATAGAGTTCAACAATTTGAATCCTTGCGTGATAGAGCCTTCAAGAAAAACCTTCAACAACGAAGAAGAGCCTCTTGCTTCATTCACATTCCTTAGCTCGTAGCTCTCATCCTTCATTGTCTAGATTATTGAGAGCTTGTAGTTCTGAGAGATTTGTTTTATTGTTGATCTTTCTCTCTCAGACTTTGCCTCAGATCAAGCATTTCATTGTGTGCTTGGTCTAGGGGCCTTTCGCTTTCATTCACATTTGTTGTGAAGTTCCTCTTCGGGTTGTAAAGAGAAGACCTGTTGAAAATAGGTGGTGTGTATTCCCTTTGGTAAGGAAGGAAGACCTGTGTATTAGGGTGGTTGTGTACCTCTTCAGGGTTAGAAGAGAAGGTCAACTGCGGTTGGATGTGTAAGGGTCCTTGAGGGGGACTGTACCCTTGGATAGTGAAATCCCAAGTTGTTACTTAGGGACTGGAGGTAGGACTCCATGGGATAGGAGGTCCGAACCAGGATTAAAACTCTTGTGTTGTGTGATTGGTTCCTTGTGTGTTTATCTTCATTATCTCTAACACTAACCATCGATCTTAGTGTCTTCCTGTTAAGTGTTTTTGTTGACAGGTTTTTATCTAAACAAATTTTTAAATCCCATTCACCCCCCCTCTGGGCTTGCTAGCTGGGCAACATGTTCCACCAGTTGCAGTCAGCCAGGGTGTTCTCAAAGATTGACTTGAGATCCGGTTACTACCAGTTGAGGATCAGAGAGTCTGATATTTGCTTGACGGCTTTCCTTTTGAGGTACGATCACTTTGAGTTCGTCGTGATGCCATTTGGGCTGACGAACTCACCCACAGTGTTCATGGATTTGATGCATACGGTGTTCAGTGAGTACCTAGATCAGTTTGTGGTCATCTTTGTGGATGACATCTTGGTCTACTCTCTTATGAGGAGGAGCACGAGGAACACCTAAGAATCGTGCTAGAGACCCTACTGAGTCACCGACTGTATGCCAAATTTGACAAGTGCGAATTTTGGCTACGAGAGGTGCATTTTCTCGGGATCGTCATCTCAGGATCTGGTGTGGCAGTGGACCCTGCCAAGGTGGAAGCAGTGTTGTCGTGGGAGCAGCCCACATCAGTGTCAGAGGTTCGCAGCTTCTTAGGTCTGACAGGTTATTATAGGAGATTTATCCAGGATTTTGCCAGGATTGCAGAGCCATTGACCAGGTTGACGAGGTTGGACATCAAGTTTGTTTCGTCAGAGGACTATGAGTGGAGTTTTTAGGAGCTGAAGATGAGGTTGACTTCAGCGCCAATGTTGGTCTTGCCGTCGGGCAGCGGTGATTTCATGGTCTACACCGATGCGTCGAGATCAGGTTTGGGTGCTGTGCTGATGCAGCATGGTGGGGTCGTTGCCTATGCTTCTCGTCAGCTCAAGAAGCATGAGGAGAACTACCCTACCCATGACTTAGAGTTGGCAGCAGTGGTGTTTGCTCTGATGTTGTGGAGGCACTATCTGTATGGAGAGGTGTTCGAGATCCTCACCGACCATTAGAGTTTGCAGTACATTTTCACCCAGAGGGATTTGAACTCGAGACAGTGCAGATGGATAGAGTATTTGAAGGACTACGACCCTACCCTCTCCTATCACCCAAGAAGGGCTAACTTCATGGCTGATGCTTTGAGCAGGCGTGTTCGCTGATGGTCCAGGAGTGGAGGCTGTTTGAGGATCTGTCCCAGGGAGTGTTCTACACTTCGAAGCACAGAGATCATGCAGTGATGACCAGCTTGTCAGTCCGTCCGTCAGTGTACAGGCAGGTGTTGCAGGCACAACATGTAGAGTCAGAGTTGGTAGACGTTTTGCAGATGCCAGATGTTGAGTTGGACGAGGACAGCGAGGTCAAGTTCAGAGGCCAGTTGTACGTTCCCGAGGAGGTGCGCCAGGCGCTATTGTCAGAGGCTTACAGGTCGAGGTATGTTGTTCATCCTGGTTCCACCATGATGTACCATAGCTTGAGGAGGTTCTTCCGGTGGCCAGGGATGAAGAGGGGCATGGCAGAGTTTGTCGCTCGGTGCCTTACCTGTCAGCAGGTGAAGGCTGAGCATCAGCATCCTAGTGGTGAGCTGCAGTCGTTGCCCATTTCCGAGTGGAAGTGGGATGATATCACCATGGACTTTGTAGTTGGGTTTCCCCGTACTCCACAGCGGCATGATGTTATCTAGGTGATCGTGGATTAGTTGACTAAGACGGCACATTTTCTTCCAGTCAGGATGTCATGGTCAGTGGACAGGTTAGCCAGGCTATATGTGGACAGAGTTGTTCCGTTGCACCGAACCTCAGTTTCGATCGTCTCCGACAGAGATCCGAGGTTTACTTCTGGATTCTGGCGCCGTTTGTAGAGGACTCTTGGCACAGAGTTGAGGTTGAGCACAATGTATCATCCACAGTCAGATGGGCAGTCAGAGCAGACGATTCAGACACTGGAGGATATGCTGAGAGCGTGTTGTTTGGACTATAGTGGCACCTGAGAGTCGCACCTTCTGATGGTAGAGTTCGCTAACAACAGCAGTTATCACTCGAGCATTGGAATGGCACCATACGAGGCTTTGTATGGCCGCCCATGCAGGACACCACTTCACCGGTTCGAGGTCGGAGAGAGGCAATTTTTGGGACCAGAGATGGTGCAGCAGTGTGCAGACACAGTCAGACTTATCAGGCAGAGGCTTCAAGCAGCGCAGAGCAGACAGAAAAGCTATGTAGACATCCGCAGGAAGCCATTATAGTTTAGTGTGGGTGACCTCGTGTTCTTGCGGGTCTCGCCGACCAAAGGTGTTATGAGATTTGGCAGGAAGGGAAAGCTCAGTCCCAGGTACATTGGGCCTTTCCCTATTACAGAGAGGATCGGCGAGGTGGCTTACAGGTTGAGTCTTCCAGCAGAGCTGGCAGGTGCGCACAGTGTTTTCCACATTTCGCAGCTCAGGAGGTACGTTGCAGATCCGTCGCACATGGTGGACTACTCACAGCTTGAGGTAGCACCAGACTTGTTAGTGCCAGAGTTATTGACCGCAGAGTGCAGTAGTTGCGCCGAAGGCAGATTCCATTGGTGAAGGTCATCTGGGAGAACCGCGTGGGTGGCGAGGACACCTGGGAGAGCAAGGATGAGATGCGTGAGCAGTTTCCCTATTTGTTTGATTGATTGGTATGTCATCTTTCCCTGTACGGCTTTCCAGGTTGAGACTGAGTTGTTTTCATTTCGAGGACAAAATGTCTTAAGGTGGGTGGGATGTAAGACCCCCCCCCTTGGGCCCTTTGGCCTCATCCTCAGGGTCGCGACAGGCGCTCTGGTCATGACATGGTCGCGCCAGAGTGGCCTGCTGCGAAGGGCTTGGTGATGCACCGCACCCGGCCATCGCATTCTTATCGTGACGGGGGTGGCCGTCGCGTCCTTGTCACGACATCTGATGGCGTCGCGACTGCTTTTCTGATAGACGTGACAGCTGTCCAGTCTTTCAGAACGGTCGTGTCGAGCGGTAGGAGCATACAACGTTGACACGACCTGGCCAGCTGTCGCATTTTCTTTTCCCAATCTTCGATGTTTGACAACTTTTGGGGTCGCGTCAGGGGTGGCAGCCACGATATGGTCGTGACGCCTATGGGCGTCGCGACTTGGTTGTTGTTGCGCCGGGTCGCCCCGTCGTGTCTTGAAGGCTGTCGGTTTAAGACCGAAGCCGCGCCCCATTTTTTCCCTCTTGCCCTCTCTCTTCTCTGTCTTGCCTCTTCTCCCCCTCTCGAGCTCACTTGCATTTTGTCAGTGGTTCCTCGTGCTCGGGGTGCTCGTGCTGAGGTGGTGTCGTCCCGTTCGTGCAAGGGATGTGTTTGTGTTGCTTGGAGCGAGGAGGAGGTGGTCATTCCTACGTGAAGGCCCCAACGGGTCGGCTCTTCTTGTGGAGGTAGGGACCCTTGATCCTCTCGCCCTAAGCATGCTCCCCTCCCTCTAGAGACGGTGTTTCTTCATGGTTTGGGGTTGTGGGAGTGTGAGGATCATGCTCGTGCTTGAGTGAGGTTTCCATTGAGCGTAGATTCTCGTGAATCCATGTTTGTGGGGTTTTAAGGGTGCTTGAGTGATTTAAAACTTTCATACATGTTGAACATGCTACCCTCCCCCTTGTGGAATGTGTGTATCGTATTTTGGGGGTTGTTCTCGGGAGGACTTCTCCGGAACCCCCCTCGGCTGAAGACACGACCACTATAGAGGTCGCGATCTTGTCACAACAGCCTGGTCAGTCGCGACATGATCGCAGTGCTCTTGGGCGTCGCGACCTAGTCGCGTCGGCTTGGGACCCCTGTCCTCGGGAGCCTGTTGAGTGAGTACTCTGGGCTACGAGTGTACTCGAGTTGGCAACCGAGTTGGTGGACTCCAGAGCAGAGGGGAAAATGGTGGTTAGGACAGCGTCGTTGAGTCGTTTGCAGAGCTCTCGTGGTTTGTCTGGGACGCCGAGGACGGTTTAGGAGTTCTACACGGCGCAAGCCAGCCAGTCCTGTTTCTCACTGCCTCACTCCTTGTGGCCCCTGAACCACTTGGAGAGGCCAGGCGTGGGACCATAGTTCGGCCAGACTACGGCGGTTACTATTGTGTTCTTTGTGTCCTACCTCGCTCTGACTTGATGTGGGGGTCAGGACCTGGGTCGAGGATAAGACGTCAGTGGACGCACCTGACTGGTTGACTAGTGGTAGTGCTTTCCATAGCTAGTGTTTCTTGTCCAGGCAGGGTTTCCCCTTGTTTGTGTTTACTAGCCGTGTGGGGGTCACGACGAGCAGTCGTACGGAATTTCTGACTGTGTTGTACTTCCGTACCGTTGCTAGATTAGTAGCTTTGCTTCCGCACTTCTGTTCATAGGTAGAAGATATAACTACTGTCATTTAATTGATTATATATATTCTTCTGCCTGTTAGAGCCAGTAGGAGATTGGTAGTCCCTACTGAGCGTCTGTTGTGAAGCTCATCCCTCCTTTTCCCAAGTAAGACTTCTCAGCAGCAGGAGGGCGCACGCCGGCCAGAGGAGACAGGGAGGTAGTCTTGGTCCCCGTAGCTAGCAGTGGTCTTCCCCCTCTCAGTGTACGTCACCCTCGGGGTATGCCCCTAAGGGATTTGTTATACCCTGCTTTTACTTGTACTAGTTGTGTTGTGTTGGGACTGTACTTCGAGTGGCACGCAACGGTCTCACTCTTCTTTCTGCTTCCGCGTGTGCGCTTCTAGCTTAGCAGTTGACATTTACTTCCGCTACATATCTTGTTATATTCATATTATAGCCCTTCCAGGTCTCCAGATCCGTGGGCGACGACCATGAAAGTCGGGTCATCGGCGTTGGCCGAGGGTCGGGTTCTTGGGGTCATTACACTAAGAGGGTGGAGTAAGGAGAAAATCTACTTATATGATTTAGTCTTTTGTATCTCGTTTGAAAGTAGCCGTTTGAATCTGAACCTTGGGTCTTGAGGCTTAAGACAGCTGAGATGTCTGACTATGTAGATAGCTTTATGGCTCCATTTGATAGCTTCAATAAATGTCTGCAAGCTCTATCCCATGACTAAAACACAGCTAGCATGCTTCTGAGTATCTGCATGGTTAAGAGAAAAACATAGATACCTCCATTCTTTGGAGGTAGGTGAGATACCAAAATATATATAAAACAGAAAGGATTTTAGACACATGTACAGTGCATTTAAAGACAGACAAGCACTGTATGAGTCATGCAAAACATTTCTCATCAAAACGTGTAGTCTTGACAAAAAGTGAGATGTGGCAAGTGAGTTCTAACAGATAGACCATACTGCTTATGCCTACCTCCGCATTTTCTATAGACCATATGTCATGCAAAGTATGAACTATATATCTTACAGTGAGTGAGAGAGCACAAATACAAATCTTTCAAATTTCAACATAATGGAAATGAGATTTTAAATTTGAATATATTAGAGTCAAAATTTTCCCGCTAAATCATTTGAACTTGACAACAAAAAGAATAGATAAGTACAATGCACATTGGATAAATTATCGTACAGATAATAAAGAGAATGCCGCAGTGTACATCAAGTGTTCATCTAGTTTATTGAATAATTCCATATTGATTAGAACATTAATCGTACTAAGAATACATTGACATTTTAGCAAAAATAATAATAGACTCTTAAAAACATCTAAGTATAGATGATCAAGGAAGTTGATGTTATACTTCAACTTTCAAGGAGTCGGAGTGCTACAAGAGTAACAAAGTCATGCTTCGACTTTCAAAGAGTCGGTGCACTTCCAGTAAACTGTATGAAAGACTTTGACTGTATCAAAGTTAGAGTGAGAAACAATCGATATGAAATAGAGCAACAATTGATTGGAATGGAATATGATGTAAACAGCCAAAATGATGCTTCGGATGGTCAAAATATAACACAATCGGTCGAAGTGAAGCTTCGGATATGACGAAGTGTAACTTAAGATGAACAGAAAACAACGTTGTCAGTCGAAGCTGAAACCTATAGTCGGTTGAAGGGAGCTTCGTATATCGCTTCAGATATGATGAAGTTGGACTTTGTATAAAATAGATTAGAATGCTGTCAGTCGAAGTGAACTTCATATAAAGCTTTGGATATGACGAAGTCAACTTCGAATGTGACAAAGTGGACTTCGGATGTACAGAAATTAACGTTGTTGGTCGAAGCTGAAACTCACAGTCAATCGAAGTGAACTTCATATATAAGTTCAGATATGACAAAGTTAGCCTCAAATATGACGAAGTTGGACTTCGACTGATCACGACCAAAACATGCATGACGAAGTGCCAGCTTCGTATATGAAGAAGTAGGCTTCGGATATGACGAAGTGTAGCTTTGGATATGACGAAGCTAGCTTCGATTGAACATGATCAAAAAATCCATGACAAAGTTGAAACTCAGTGTAAATCTATAATGATAATGCAAGAATATATTGTATTCATGAGAGAAACATGATATAATATACTAATGATATTTTTTATGGTAAACATGAGTTTTGTTATCACCAAAATAAAAGGCTAAATTATAGGAGTGGTTCAACAATCTCCCTCTTTTTTGTGTTGACAAAACTCATGCGAATTTTCTACAAATATTCAATACAGAAAATTAATAACATAAAATACTCTCTCCCTTTCTTTCAATAACTAAAAAGGAAGGATCGTACCATTTTTCTATCACCTCTTTAGTAGAGACTTCTTACCAATCAGCTGTGGGTTTGAAGGAGAGGGGTTCAACAATATGTGTCATGAATTATCATTTCCCATTTGTACTTACTCCCCCTTGGTGTGAGACTCCCCCTTGATGTGAGGCTCCCCCTCAGTATATGGCTTGATGAATTTTCAATCTTCTCCTTGTCTGTCGACATCTCCTGTTGTATTTTCATTTGTTGGTTGTCAAGTCTTCAAGAGTTTTACCTGCATTGATCTTAAAAATAGAAAAAACTGATAAAACCTCATTAAAAGTATTGTATATCACATATAAATTTGTGACTACTCCCTCTTCAGATTTGAGTTTGATGAAGAGCTAACAGTCACCAATGCCTTGAGCATCCTTTATTCCTAATGCTCCAAGGCTATCCTGCAAACAACTTATTTAGAAGTAGGTACCCAAATCTTTTTGGATCCTTCATGGTTGGATGCATGAAAATATCCTTTCGGAATCCAATGTAGATGTCCAGTGGTGCAAGTGTCTAGTGGTGCAAGTGCTAACTGTGTGTCCTAATTGATTGCAGTGACTATAACATAAATCATATGCTTGCTTTGAATTTGTAGTGTTATTTTCTTTAAGTTTTTGTTTGTAAACATAATGATTAACCCTTTTAGGATTTTTAATTCCTTTTTCTTTTACAATTTTATGAGTTGGGTATTTTTTTAGGATAAGCAATTTCTTCCACATTTATTGGAGGTGTAAAACATAATCCATATTTCTTTTTATCTGCTCTGAAACCTTTTAGTTTTACAACTAAGGACGTTTTGCAATTAGTTAATTTATCTCAAGATGCTCTCAAGTCATCATTTTCTTCTCTCAATTTTTCTTCATTTTTCAATACATTTAGATTTGTTTTGAGTTATTTAATTTTACCATTTTTAGTCTTTAAATCCTCACATAACAATTCATTGTTCTTTTAGTTTCTGATAAGTGTTGTCCTAATATTTCTACTTCATTTTTTAAAAAGGTGTTGGATTTTTATTGGTTTATCAGATTTAATTTAACTACTTTCATTTGTTTAATTATAATTTTATATTTATAATACAATTCATTAAATGAATCTTCTAAATCTTCAGACTCTGACCCTGAATCAGTGAAAGAATTAAAAGATGGGTCAGAATGTACCTCATCTAGTCCTTCCATGAGGGTTATACTTACCTGCTCTTTTTTTAAATCTGAGCTTGATGAATCTGAACTTGTCATTTCCTCATTATCCTAAGCTACTGCCATTGCTTTCTTCTTATATCATTTGTATTTCTTTACTTTCTTCTTCCTTTTCTCATGCTTGTCAGCCTAATATTTTCTTTTGAGTTTTAGACAATCAGTTTTGAAATGTCTTGGCTAGTTACATTCATAGCATATTAGTTCTTGCTCTTCTTATCCTTCTTGAAGTATCTCTTGGATCCATACTTATTCTTAGTAAGGATTCTTTGAAGTCTTCTAGAAAGTATAGCTTCATCCTTGCTGTCTTTAGATTTAACCTTCGAATCTTCAGAAGATGAAGAGGAAGAATCTGTAACTTTTAAATCATTT
Organism: Colocasia esculenta; assembly: GCA_014218235.1. Taxonomy (NCBI): domain Eukaryota; kingdom Viridiplantae; phylum Streptophyta; class Magnoliopsida; order Alismatales; family Araceae; genus Colocasia; species Colocasia esculenta. The sequence goes on from CM024753.1 coordinate 100,388,398, forward strand.
GGCATTTTATTTTTTGAAGAACTTTTAGAAAACCTTTCCATATTAATTTCATAGGCCATTAGAGAACCAATTAGTTTATCAATAGGAAGTTCAGCAAGATCATGCGCTTCTTCAATAGCAGTAAACTTAGGAGTCCATGAATGAGTTAATGATCTAAGGCTTTTTCTGACTGTTTCTTCATTAGTGAGATTTTTACCTAGTAAACTTAGACCAACTGTTATATTGGTAAATCTAATGTACATTTGAGTTATGTTTTCATTCAGCAACATTTTAACTGTTCATATTGAGATACCAAAATATCTATTCCAGTTTGTTTAACTTTATATGTTCCTTCATATGTTACTTTTAGTTTATCCCACATTTCCTTAGCAGTTGTACATGTGGATAATCTATTAAATTCCTTTTTAGATAATGCACAATATAAATAATTCTTAGTTTTGTAGTTTAGAGACATATTTCTTTTATCAGTTATCGATAAGGCAGAAGTACCATCAGCAAGTAAATTATAATCACCTTGCTCTATTACCTGATACAGATCAAAGTCTGTGCCTTAGATGAAGCATTTCATTCTCATCGTCCAATATTGGTAATCTTCTCCATCAAAGAATGGTGGTCTTGTGATGGATTGTCCTTCAAAGTTGTGAGCTTCAGCTGCCATCTCTTCTCAAATCTTTCGATTCTTCTGAGAAGACCTCACTCTGATACCACTTGTTGGTATCAGAAAATTGCGAGAACTTGACTCTGATACCACTTGTTGGTATCAGATGAATGAAAGAGCCTGGCTCTGATACCACTTGTTGGATTGGGATGGCACTTTAGATGTCCTAGAGGGGGGGTGAATAGGACTTCTTGCACTTTAAAAATTTATCTGAAAATAGATAACACTAGATAGTAATGTTAGTACTTAGAGTACTGTGTGTGAAACAAGTGAAAAACTTAGCGAAATCAATCACACGAAGTGCACAGAGATTTATCTTGGTTCGTCTCTCCTATCAATCAGGAGTCCTACCTCCGTCCCCAAGCACCTCTTGGGATTTTCACTAACTGCAAAGAACACTTGGCCTTCTCTCAACCTGAGAGGTATTACAACCCACTTGCACCCAAGCAAGTCTTCTTCTCTTTTCAGGTATGAAGGCAACCCACTGTTTCACCTCAGCCAGGTGCTTCTTTTACGAGCTCAGAAGCAACTCACTAGTACACACCACAACAGGTCTTCCCTTCATAGAGGGGCATTACAACCACCTAAAACTATAGATCTTCCCTTCACAGAGGGACACTACAACCACCTACAACCGTAGGTCTTCCCTTCACAGAGGGGCACTACAGGGAACAAACCCCCTGTTGGTTACAACACAAAAACAAACACAGTGTGTCTGCTCAAATGAAAGAGAAAACATAGATGGTCAGAAAGAGATACAAGTATGAATGGAATCTCTGACTCTTTCTGACTCTAAGAGGGTGGACTAAAGAGAAAATCTACAATAGCGGAAAGCCACTCAAAGAGAAAGACTTTCGAATGCAAGAGAGCTTCAAAGATAAATCTTGAATAGACGGCTCTCTTCAGATCTTGAGCTCTTCTCTCTTTTCTCTCTGAGTGTGGAATGTGGTCGTGTATGCTCATACACTCTACGCCTCTTCTTGTATTGTTATGGTCTTCTTGTTTTTCACTTTCAAACTTCAGCTTCATATCTATGCTTCAGTCTTTTGTTTCCTGTTTGAAAGTAGCCATTTGAATCTGAATGTTGGGTCTTGAGACTTAAGACAGCTGAGATGTCCATCTTCAGATCTTTAGCCCTTGAGTCTCAACGGCTTGAGGCTATGCAGATATCTTCATGGCTCCATTTGATAGCTTCAATAAATGTCTGTAAGCTCCATGCCCATGACTAAAAGACAGCTAGCATGCTTATGAGTATTTGCATGGTTAAGAGAAAAACATAGATACCTCCATTCTTTCGAAGGTAGGTGAGTTACAAAAATATATATAAAATAGAAAGGATTTCAAACAGATGTATAGTGCATTTAAAGATAGAAAGACACTGTATGGGTCATGCAAAATGTTTCTCTTCAAAACGTGAAGTCTTCACAGAAAGTGAGATGTGGTTGTTGAATTCTGACAGATAGATTATACTGCTTATACCTACCACCGCATTTTTTGCAGAGCATCTGTCATGCAAAGTACGAACTATATGTCGGACAGTGAGTGAGAAAGCATATATTAAATCTTTCAATTTTCAACATAATGGAAATGATATGTTAAATTTGAATATATTAGAGTCAAATTTTCCCACTACATCATTTGAACTTCACAACAAAAAGAATAGAGAAGTACAAAGCACATTGGATAAATTATCATATAGATAATAAAGAGAATGTCACAATGTACATCAAGTATTCATCTAGTTCATTGAATAATTCCATAATGATTAGAACATTAATCGTGCTAAGAATACATTAACATTTCAGCAAAAATAATAACAGATACTTAAAAACATATAAGTATAGATGATCAAGGAAGTTGATGTTATACTAACAAAGTCATACTTCGACTTTCAAAGAGTAGGAGTACTTCTAGTAAACTGTACGAAAGACTTCTACTGTATCAAAGTCGGAGTGAGAAACAATTGATATGAAATAGAACAACAATTGATTGGAAAATAATATAACGTAAACAATTGAAATGAAGTTTCGGATGGTCAAAATATAACACAAACAGTCGAAGTGAAGTTTCGGATAGGATGGAGTTAATTTCAGATATGATGAAGTGTAACTTTCGATGAACAGAAAACAACGTTGTCAATCAAAGCTGAAACCCGCAATCCGTCGAAGGGAGCTTCGTATATCGCTTCAGGTATGATGAAGTAAACTTTGGATATGACGAAGTTAGACTTCGTATAAAACAGATTAGAATGCTGTCGGTCAAAGTGAACTTCGTATAAAACTTCGGAATGACGAAGTCAACTTCGGATATGACAAAGTAGACTTCGGATGTTTAGAAATTAATGTTGTCAGTTGAAGCCAAAACACAGTCAGTCGAAGTGAAATTCCTATATAACTTCGGATATGACGAAGTTAGCCTCGAATATGACGAAGTTGGACTTTGATTGATCACGACTAAAACATGCATGACGAAGTGCCAGCTTTGTATATGACGAAGTGGACTTCAGATATGACGAGTTTAGCTTCGGATATGACGAAGCTAGCTTCGACTAAACATGATCAAAACTTGCATGATGAATTTGAAACTCAGTGTAAATCTATAATGATAATGCAAGAATATATTGTATTCATGAAAGAAACATTATATAATATATTAATAATATTTTTTTAGGGTAAACATGGGTTTTGTTATCACCAAAATAAAATGATAAAATATAGGAGTGGTTCAACAATTCATACTTAAGAGATGAAAATAAAGAAAACTCAAAGGAAAGAGCCAAAGAAACTTGCATGCATGAGAATAAATAACAAATGAAGGAAAGAAAGTGAAGATGCTATGAGAAAAAACTCTCTGGAGAAATAAAGATTTGGAGCTGATAGGTGGCATCCTCATGAGCTAGACTAGGCCTACTCCCTCACTTAGTCTTACATCCCAAGAATACGCAGCGAAAATTGTGAGAATAAATGGTCGAGACGTGAGCAGTCGGTAAATATGTCTCTAACTAACGAACATTAGATTTTTAACAACACATAGACGTGTCCACAAGATAGCGGAACTTTCATTCCATTAAACTTAATAATCATCCATTACAACTTCATTGACTTCGGGCTAACAATGACCTATGAAAGAGAAAATTACATTAGATTGCACTATCTCGCTACCTACTATATCAATGTTACTCTCAAATAAACTAATAAGGATACTATGGTTGAACCATGCTCTTCACTCAAAAGCCTTCCCATCACTAGCCTGGTTCTCCTCTTCATCATTTATGTTACCTAAATGTTGAGAAGGTAGATAATGGGCCACAATACTCGGCTTCCTGGCTTTCCATTTTGGATTTTGGGTGACTGGCTCTTAATGCATCCGGTGTGGGTGAAGCATTAGTGAGGCGTCAGAGGGATCTGACGCATTAGTTACCAATCAATTTCTTGTCTCTCCTCATTGGTGGGACGCAACAGTCACCAATAGATGCGGGTTGGATGACTAGCTCCTAATGCGTCCAGTGGGGTCGACGCATTAGTGAGGCATCAGTAGGGTCTGACATGTTAGTCACCATTGCTTTCCATGTCGTGCCTGATCAACGAGACATGATAGTCTTCTGCGTGATCATCTGACACCTGCCAGTGTGGCAGGCGTGTCAGTACGACCTATCAGATTGTCGCTACCGTCCATGAGGATGCGTTGGTGTCACAGAAGAGGAGCTTGATGCGTTAAGGTTGTTAATGCAGTAGGTCGCTCTGACTCGTTTTGGATGTCGAAGGCTTAAGGCCATGGCTGGTGCTCATTCTTCCTCTTCTTCCCTCTCTTGTCTTCCTTCTCCCCCTTGGGTGGGAGATCTCCCCCTCTTCCTCTTTTGGTGTGTTTTGATCAGGGTCGAGGTTGCGTGGAGTAAGAAGGGCCCCAACGAGTCTGTTTCTTCGTTTGAAGGTAGGGATTTCTTGTGCCCTTCCTGATCTAGGTGGATTGGGAGCCCCTTGTGCTTGATAAATAGCATTTATAGCTTTTCCATGCTCCCCTCCCCTGTGCGGCGTGTGTACGGTGTGTGGATGGCCTCGGGATGGTGCATCTCGGGGGTCTGCCTTCCCTTTGGTATCGCGTCCGTGGTGCGCGATGCGATACCAGAGAAGGCGCCTGCCCGATCAGATGCGGTGGTGTCTTAGTGGGTCGGCCCGACCGTTAGCGTCACAGTCCATTGACCGGATGCCATCACATCGTGGCATCGATGCGTTACCTTTCCTATCACACTGGCAGTGGTGGACGCATTAGTTCTTGTGTTCCTCGGCTGGTTGTCGGTCTTTCCTAGTGTGGCAACCCAGACTTTTGTAAAATCTTGATAAATAGAAAAGTTATTATCACATGTGAAAAACTTCATTTGAAATAAATGAAACTACATATGTATGAACCAAATAACATATTATGATGATAAATAAGGAAATTGTGGTAAACCATACACATTAGTCATAATATAGCGGTAAGAGTGGGAAACCCGATAGGGTCGGAAATGCATTATTGCATATACATAACCCCAAAGACCATCAAATCAAACATGATAACTGGACTCATAAGAGTTTATTGGGCTCAGTGTGTGGCTTAAATGAGCCTAAAATGGTAAAAATAGTATTTAATTCGAAATACCCACTTAAGGAGTTAATTAATGGATTAGTAAGCTCAATTGGGCCATGAACATGGGCTAAAACTGAAGTTAGCCATAACCGATCATGAATAGGAGTCTTCCCAACCAAAACCCTAAAGAAATTTGAAGTTGGAGGCTCCAAGAAAGGAAATAAACAAAAGAAAACTCGTAACTAGGAAATTAGAGTCTCATTAGGACTCCTAATGACCTATTTACATAAACAACCCAATTCCCTTCCTTGGCCGACCTAACATTCTACTGAGTAGGCTTTGGACGTAGGAGAAGGCTGAAGGAAGGAGGAGAATAAGAGAATTTGGTGTTCTTCCCCAAAGTTTGTGCAAGGAACCCTAGAAGACTAAAACAACTTATAAGTAGGCAATCTCTTAAGCTAAATCTAATTAAATGATCCTGTAGGTACTTCTTGATACCAAGAATCTCATGAACTTGTTTTCCCCAATTCCTATCATGTTCATTATTCATATTTCATGTCTCAAAATCTCTGTTCATGCTCTACTGACCCATCATGTTCTCCTTAGATCATTGTCCATACTCCATCTCGTGGTGTGAAACTCTTACTGTAGATACTACTTGATATCCTAAACACGTTGATACCTTTTTCCCCAATTTTCATCATGTATCTTGTGTGAATCAATTAATCTATGCTCACTGTGTTACAAATCACGTTCTTCGTGAAAGTCCTTAGTGGTATCCTATTGAAACCAACATGCAAACCTAATTACTCGTTACTGTTGGTACTTCTCCATGTCTACTGTAGTTTCCCTTAAGTTTCATAATTTTCATCATGTATATGTTGAGTATTTTACGTTTTAAGATCACTTTGTCATCTTCCATTGAAGAACCACCCGAATCCCAAGACATTTGTTTTCCTTTTTGCGCTTGGACTCAAACATTGAGATCACGACGGCCCAATATGTCGCCATCTGGGTCTGGTCGGGTCGTAGTTCCTACCGCCTTTAGATCGCAATCACTTGATACATCGCATTCATCACTTGTCTATCAGAGACCTTGTCACGTTCTTTGTTGGACCCTGTCGCGTTCTCTGCATACCCCGTTGCGTTTTGACTAGGGGTATGTCGTGTTCTCAGGCATTGTCATAAAAGTGGAGTTTTTTGAAGTACGTGTCATGAACAGTAGTGTAAAGATGTTACCCTCTCCTTACAACTATTAATGATCAATAATTAATTGATAAATGGACTTAACCATGTTAAAATCTCTCTTAAATGATAACTCTCTCTCTCAAAAACTATTTTCTCGCACCGTGTTTTTGAAGTGATCACCTTGTGTGACGTATTCTCACCGTGTTGTAGTTAGGAAACCCTTCTTGACTTGGATGAACTCTCCTTCGGATATTCCTTTTGCCGGACTAGTGACTCCTTGTTCTAAGGCCTCTGTAAGACTTCTCTAACCATGGATTTCCACATAGCCGACAAGCAAGTTGTACCCTTAAAAAACCCATGATATACTCGTTACTGTTGGTACTTCTCCATGTCTACTTTAGTTTCCCTTAAGTTTCATAATTTTTCATCATGTATATGTTGAGTATTTTACGTTTTAAGATCACTTTGTCATCTTCCATTGAAGAACCACCCGAATCCCAAGACATTTGTTTTCCCTTTTTGCGCTTGGACTCAAACATTGAGATCACGACGGCCCAATATGTCGCCATCTGGGTCTGGTCGGGTCGTAGTTCCTACCGCCTTTAGATCGCAATCACTTGATACATCGCATTCATCACTTGTCTATCAGAGACCTTGTCACGTTCTTTGTTGGACCCTGTCGCGTTCTCTGCATACCCCGTTGCGTTTTGACTAGGGGTATGTCGTGTTCTCAGGCATTGTCATAAAAGTGGAGTTTTTTGAAGTACGTGTCATGAACAGTAGTGTAAAGATGTTACCCTCTCCTTACAACTATTAATGATCAATAATTAATTGATAAATGGACTTAACCATGTTAAAATCTCTCTTAAATGATAACTCTCTCTCTCAAAAACTATTTTCTCGCACCGTGTTTTTGAAGTGATCACCTTGTGTGACGTATTCTCACCGTGTTGTAGTTAGGAAACCCTTCTTGACTTGGATGAACTCTCCTTCGGATATTCCTTTTGCCGGACTAGTGACTCCTTGTTCTAAGGCCTCTGTAAGACTTCTCTGACCATGGATTTCCACATAGCCGACAAGCAAGTTGTACCCTTAAAAAACCCATGATACCCTTCTGATCATACTAGACTATTGCACGGTATGTATCAACCAGCTGTGATCTGATCATTCTTGTTGTCCTCATCTCGTCTCGACCCTGTGCTTCTCATGGTTTAGTAAACCAGAACCTAAATCAGTTCTTGGGTTACAAATTCTCCTCTCGTTCTATTGCTGGAATCTCATTTTATTCCATAACGTTCTCGTGTCCAGAAGGCCTCATCCTAAGATATGCGATACGCTTTGGTTTCCCATTTTCTAATAACGTGGCCAAGTACGAGGCTATCATCTCAGGGCTACAGATGGTGAAATCGCTTAGAGCTACTTGGATCACAGTCTACAGCGACTCTCAGTTGGCCATCCTTCAGGTCACAAAAGACTTCGAGGCATGAGAAGAGAAGCTTGCATAGTATATGAACAAGGTACTCAGATTGATGAAGAGTTTGAATCGGCCGAGCTTTAGAAGATCTCGAGGGCTGATAATTCCACGGCCGACGCGCTCTCGAAATACGCAGTGACGTCCAAGAACTACCTCAGAACCACTGTACTAGTTGAGGAACTTCATGAACCCTCCATGGGGGTAGCAGTTGAGTTTCTCTATGGGGAAGTGAGGCCGACCTCGATGAGTCCGATCATGGAATACATCCGAGATATGGTGCTTCTAGAAGATAAAAATGTGGCACTGAAGACCAAGCGTCGAGCTCCAAGATTTTTCTTGATGGGAGATGCCCTCTACAAGAAAACACTTTGAGTACCTGCACCTCCGCGGCATCATCAGTCACGCCCCGCCAATTTAGCAGTAGAATAAATCGAGGAGATGTGAGCAAAGTGCAGAGTAATGTAAATTGCACAACCGTTGAGTGAATCAGAGTATCTAATGAACAATAATTGGAATAAACTCTTGATTTCATTATAAAATCACTAAGACTGTTACAACCACTAATTCAGAGCCACGCAGAAGGCTCAATGACATCACTACATCGGAAAGGAAATCTAAAGCAATAACTACTAGACTCCATTGTACTAGGGTAACTTCATGAGTTGACTCCAGGTCGCTCATCACTCTGGTCCTATCCCATTGGTATGTATAATGCCTTTATCCGACTTACCTGAGACACAATAACAAATAATGAAGGGTGAGCGATAACGCCTAGTAGGACTTAAATCTCATGAATCAAGCAGGCTTTAAATAATTAGTTCTTTAAAAAGGGCAGAGTAACTAAAGAAAGCAAGAGTCACGTAAATACGAGAAAGTGATAGCACGAGTATACATGGTTCAGATAGCAGATGAATCAAGTATAGCATGATGATTAAAGTCAAATCACGATATAGAATGATAACAACGCAATAGCAAGTAACGGCATTGTCAAGCAGTAGCAAACGACGTGTATAGCAAGGAGAGAGAGAGTAATTGGCCAGGTAGAGAGTAAATTGCACTTTGATTGTTTTTCATCAATCGAAATAGTATAGCACTTTTGATTAACTTTCGTCAATTGAGATAGTAATGGCACTTTGGTTATTCGTAGATAGCCGAGAGAGAATATAGCACTTTTGTCGTCAATAGACAACAAGAGAATATAGCACTTTTGTCGTCAACAGACAACGAGAGAATATAACACTTTGTTTTGATTGTCATAGATTATTCTTGATAGTCTGACACTTGGATGTAATGCCGACATCCTGATCATTTAACTCTCGTGGGCAAATGGCACTTTCGGGCGCTCCCCCCAGGACTAGATCGGGCCCTATTCTGCTGGCATTGGTTATGTTGTTTATCTTTAGACAATCAATTAATCTGCAATAGAGAGTACCAAGAAATAGATAAGAGCACTAGATGAATAGACGAGATAGTAGAGTGGATGTGAATAGATGAGCGAGTAAAGTATAGACGAGAACTATAGGTCAATGCACATAAAACGTCGAGTAAATGGGCGATAGTAGCAATTGCACAACACGCGCACTTGGTGTTGGCAGTCAGGTGGAATTCACTACCCTTCCACTGGCCATGTTACACACAGGTCCAGAGGTCTGGCATGATTCAGGCTTAGAGCAAACTTCTAATAGCCATTTGGATCATATTGATCCCTAAAGGGTATCATAGGTGTTAGGGTACAACCAGCTCGTCGACCATGTGGGAATCCATAGACAGAGGCGACTTACGGAGGCCTTGAATAAGGATTCCATAGTCCGAAGAAGGAGTATTCGACAGAGAGTTTGTCCAAGTCAAGAGAAAGTGTGTAAATAGAAACAAGTGCCCAACATTCTAGAGGAGTTCTAGAATAGTGGAGCGTCGGTAATGGTATTCCCAAAACATCGCGAGAATCGTAGATAAGTTCATTTAAAATAGGGCAATTAATATACATTATTGAAACAAGTTACCAGATGTATATTATGAAATATTTTCATGCCAAATTAAGCCATATGGGAGGGTTCAAGTGTGTGCATGTGTTAAGAGAATCATGGAGATGAAATAATCAAGTGAAAGACTTTTTAATTAACTAATTACATGTCCATGATTAACAATTTTGTTTACTGAGTGTAAGATAGTTAACAGGGTAAAGGGTTACTGTAGAAAGTCAAGACTTGTAGAGATAGGGGTTTCATGCAAAATACTGAGAACGCGATGTACCCTGATGAAGGTCGCGATAACGTCAAGCGAAACGCGACAGGGTCTTGTATAGGACGCGACGGGTTTGTCAGATCGGGTAGACAGAACGCGATGATAGCCCCTGTCGCGATCAGATCACGACAGGTACTGTGTCGTGATGACCCTGAGAATGCGGCCTATCGGGTCATCACGTTCTCAGGTTCTGCGCCTGAGTCCGACAGGGAAAGAACATGTTCTTGGATTGCGGTCTAGAACTACCTTATTTTGACACAAGGTGATTCAAAAATTAAGAACAAATTGTGCAATATATGAAAAATCACGCAACTAGTTCTAAATAGATTTAGACATGCAAGAGTACTTCCAGTAAATCAGAATTTGAAAACAATCATGGTTTCGATAGGCTTTAATCAAGTCAAACATGGGGAATAGAAGATTGTGATCAGTTGAGATGCAAGAATTAATTCGCAAGATTGGGTGGATGAAAATTAGGGCTTTTAGGGGCAAAAGACGCCTAACATGCATCAGTATCTGCAATAAAAATTTCGTGGCATGGGGTTGAGTATACATGGAGAACAAGATTTAAGATGAAGGGTCGGGGTCATGATAAACTTCAAAAAATCAAGAACAAAAGATATGTTCGATGGAAAATTATGAAACTAGAGGGCTTTTGTCCCTGATGGTTGGAACAACCTACAGACAAAATTTTATGATTTATGCTTGTGAGAGTGCCTACCTTTGACTCCTTTTCTCTTCTAGGGCTAGAACATTGAAGAACAGGGATGAGAGCTTTAGAGGTTCTTCTCCCCACAAGATCTCCTCCTCCTTGGCCTCTCCTCCTGGTCTAGCAACCCTTGGCCGGCCATGGGAGATTTAGGAGAGTATTTAAGCATTCTCCCTTTCTATTTCCTAATAGGACTCTAACTCCTATTAATTCTGAGATTTCCTCATTCCTTCTTTCCTTCTAAACTTGACAACTTCTAATTGGGTTAGGATGGGATCTAAATTCGTGGCCAAGTAATTAGGGTAGGTTTAGGAATCCAATTCCTACCCAATTTACTTATTTTAATGCATTAAATACCTTTTTCTATTTAAGTAATATTTAAGTTACAAATTTAGGATATTTTCCTATTATTCCCTATTTACAAATCCTTATTTTGGCCCAAGAAATTTTAGATGATCCATTTAGCAAAACCCATCACTCCATGGAGTTTAACTTATGGGAATTTCCTCTTTTAATTAGGGAATAATGAATTTTGATACTTATTATATTTTGCTCACTTGAATTTATTCATGGGCTATGGGAGGTCCCTTGGTCTAATTCTGATAATGGGTAATCATTACATGACGTTGGAAGCCTCTCCGACAGGATCGTTTAATTTATGGGCGCGTTATCTTTCCGTGTTAATAGTTTTCTGACTTAGTTTCCTAATTTAGATAATTAGTCACGTTGCGACGTACACTTGGCCAATCAGATTTTCTGTTCCATGAATTTCTTCGTGGAACACGTAGAAATAATGTTTGGGGTTGATTTGTAATTTTTACGGAATTTTCCGAAGTAATCTCATCTATACGATAAGGGTACGTATGTTTCTATTATTTTAATTTAAATAAATTATTATTTCTAAATTTTAGGTATTTAAATTTTTCGGGGTGCTACATCCTCCCCCACTTAAAAAGAATTTAGTCCCCAAATTCATATGATGTGATACGACTATCAATTTACTCTGAATATTTCATTTCCATCATCTCCCTCACTTAGGGCTTTGCTATTGTGAAAATAATATGAAATTAACTAAGGGTTTAGTGATGATACCTTGTCCACCTTCATTGGCATGATTTACATCCACAAGGGCTTGTAATTGTCCTTGGCGTAGAGTTTGGTTCTTCTTTGTTGGACAATCGATGACTTGATGTTGTTGACTTCCACATCGAAAGCATCTGCCCAATCTCTTCCTACAGTTATCAACCTGATGCCTTGGTTTTTCATAAAATTCATAGACTTCCTTCTGCTCCACTTCCCCTTTCATTCTCTTGCTATCTACTATATTTCCTCCTTTATTACCACTGGAATGAGTAGCACGTTCCCTTTTCAACACCTTCTTCTTATTCTTCATTTTACCCTTACCATTGTTTGGTCGCTTCTCCTTTGTCATAGAATTGAGATCTTCCACACTAGTAGCTGATTCTTCTAAGAGTGGACAGTCTCGCAGCTGATGCCTCGAGTTGCCACAACGTAGGCATGCACCAATTTTTCGCCAACACTCCTTGGCCACATGACTTGGCTTATGACAATGATGGCAAATGATCTCATCGTTGTGATTCACTTGCTGGTTGGCCTTCTTTCCATGGTTATATCTTCTCTTCTCATTCTGATGGGTCTCCTTTTTAATCTCCTTAGTCGCTTCCAGAGCTCTTTCTAGCAGTTGAGCGGCTTGCTGACATACCAGAGCTTGCCTCTGGGTTGATCTCATGTCGGCGTCCATTAAGAGTCCCTTCAAGAATGAGGTTGACATTAGGGTACGAAGTAGTATTAATTGGGGTAAGTATACATATATTAGATCTTAACCATGGTTCTACCTAATCCTCACTTTAGGTATGATGGTTGATTTAGACACGTGTCAGGGCAGTTCTTCCTAGAACACCCTATACCTAAGAGATCCAATGAGGACATCCTAGAACATCTTAAACCTAAGATATCCGATTAGGACATCCTAGGCTCTGATACCAACTGTCACTCCCCGCCAATTTAGCAGCGGAATAAATCGGGGAGACGTGAGCAAAGTGAAGAGTAATGTAAATTGCACAACCGTTGAGTGAATCAGAGCATCTAATGAACAATAATTGGAATAAACTCTTGATTTCATTATAAAATCACTAAGACTGTTACAACCACTAATTCGGAGCCACGCACAAGGCTCAATGACATCACTACATCGGAAAGGAAATCTAAAGCAATAACTACTAGACTCCATTGTACTAGGGTAACTTCATGAGTTGACTCCAGGTTATTCATCACTCTGGTCCTGTCCCATTGGTATGTATAACGCCTTTATCCGACTTGCTTGAGACACAATAACAAATAACGAAGGGTGAGCGATAACGCTCAGTAGGACATAAATCTTGTGAATTAAGCAGGCTTTAAATAATTAGTGCTTTAAAAAGGGCAGAGTAACTAAAGATAGCAAGAGTCATGTAAATTCGATAAAGTAATAGCACGAGTAACATGGTTCAGATAGCAGATGAATCAAGTATCGCATGATGATTAAAGTCAAATCACGATATAAAATGATAACAATGCAATAGCAAGTAACGACATTGTCAAGCAGTAGCAAGTGACGTGTATAGAAAGGAGAGAGATAGTAATTGGCCATGTAGAGAGTAAATTACACTTTGATTGATTTTCATCAATTGAAATAGTATAGCACTTTTGATTAACTTTCATCAATCGACATAGTAATGGCACTTTGGTTATCCGTAGATAGCTAAGAGAGAATATAGCACTTTTGTCGTCAATAGATAACGAGAGAATATAGCACTTTTGTCGTCAATAAACAACGAGAGAATATAGCACTTTGTTTTTATTGTCATAGATTAATCTTGATAGTATGGCACTTGGATGTAATGCCGACATCCTGATCATTTAACTCCCACAGGCAAATGGTACTTTCGGGCGCTCCCCCCAGGACCAGATCGGGCCCTATTCCGTTGGCATTGGTTATGTTGTTTATCTTTAGACAATCAATTATTGGCCAATATAGAGTACCAAGAAATAGATAAGAGCACTAGATGAATAGACGAGATAGTAGAGTGGATGTGAATAGATGAGCGAGTAAAGTATAGACGAGAACTACAGGTCAATGCACATAAAACATCAGTAAACTGGCGATAGTAGCAATTGCACAACACGCGCACTTGGTGTTGGCAGTCAGCTGGAATTCACTACCCTTCCACTGGCCATGTTACGCATAGGTCCAGAGATCCGGCATGATTCAGGATAAGAGCGAACTTCTAATAGCCGTTTGGATCATATTAATCCCTAAAGGGTATTATAGGTGTTAGGGTACAACCAGCTCGTCGACCATGTGGGAATCCATAGATAGAGGAGACTTACGAAGGCCTTAATAAGGATTCACTAGTCCGGCAGAAGGAGTAGCCGACGGAGAGTTCTTCCAAGTCAAGAGAAAGTGGGTAAATAGAAACAAGTGCCCGACATTCTAGAGGAGTTCTAGAACAGTGGAGCGTCGGTAACGGTATTCCCAAAACATCGCGAGAATTGTAGACAAGTTCATTTAAAATAGGGCAATTAATATACATTATTGAAACAAGTTATCAGATATATATTATGAAATATTTTCATGCCAAATTAAGCCATATGGTAGGGTTCAAGTGTGTGCATGTGTTAAGAGAATCATGGAGATGAAATAATCAAGTGAAAGTCTTATTAATTAAGTAATTACATGTCCATGATTAACAATTTTGTTTACTAAGTTTAAGACAGTTAACAGGGTAAAGGGTTACTGTAGAAAGTCAAGACTTACAGAGATAGGGGGTTTCATGCAAAATACTGAGAATGCGATGTACCCTGATGAGGGTCACGACAGGGTCAAGCGGAACGCGATAGGGTCTTGTATAGAACGCGACGGGTTTGTCAGATCAGGCAGATAGAACGCGACGACAGCCCCCTGTCGTGATCAGATCGCGATAGGTATTGTGTCGCTGCGGCCCTGAGAACGCGGCCTATCGGGCCGTCGCGTTCTCAGGTTCTGCTCCTGAGTCCGACAAGGAAAGGACGTGTTCTTGGATTATGGTCCAGAACTACCTTGTTTTGACACTAGGTGATTCAAAAATTAAGAACAAATTGTACAATGTATGAAAAATCACAAAACTAGTTCTAAACAGATCTAGACATGCAAGAGTACTTCCAGTAAATTAGGGCTTTTAGGGGCAAAAGACGCCTAACATGCATCAGTATCGGCAATAAAAATTTCGTGACATAGGGTTGAGTATACATGGAGAACAAGATTTAGGATGACGGGTCGGGGTCATGATAAGTGCAGAACTTCAAAAAATCAAGAACAAAAGATATGCTCGATGGAAAATTATGAAACCAGAGGGCTTTTGTCCCTGATGGTTGGAACAACCTACAGACGAAATTTCATGATTTATGCTTGTGAGAATGCCTACCTTTGACTCCTTTTCTCTTCTAGGGCTAGAACTTTGAAGAATGGGGATGAGAGCTTTAGAGGTTCTTCTCCCCACGAGATCTCCTCCTCCTTGGCCTCTCCTCCTGGTCCAGCAACCCTTGACAATGAGCTAGGGCCGGCCATGGGGGATTTAGGAGTGTATTTAAGCATTCTCCCTTTCTATTTCCTAATAGGACTCTAACTCCTATTAATTCCGAGATTTCCTAATTCATTCCTTCCTTCTAAGCTTGAAAACTTCTAATTGAGTTAGGATGTGATCTAAATTCGTGGCCAAGCAATTAGGTTAGGTTTAGGAAACCAATTCCTACCCAATTTACTTATTTTAATGCATTAAATACCTCTTTTCTATTTAAGTAATATTTAAGTTACAAATTTAGGGTATTTTCCTATTATTCCCTATTTAAAAATCCCTATTTTGGCCCAGGAAATTTTAGATGATCCATTTAGCAAAACCCATCACTCCATGGAGTTTAACTTATGGAAATTTCCTCTTTTAATTAGGGAATAATAGAATTTCAGACTTATTATATTTTTCTCACTTGAATTTATTCATGGTCTGTGGGAGGTCCCTTGGTTCAATTCTGATAATAGGTAATCATTACATGATGTTGGAAGCCTCTCCGACAAGTTCGTTTAATTTATGGGCGCATTATCTTTCCGTGTTAACGGTTTTCTGACTTAGTTTCCTAATTTGGATAATTAGTCACGTTGCAACGTACACTTGGCCAATTGGATTTTTCGTTGCATGAATTTCTTCGTGGAACATGTGGAAATAATGTTTGGGGTTGATTCGTAATTTTTACGGAATTTTCTGATGTATTCTGACACATACGATAGGGGTACGTATGTTTCTATTATTTCGATTTAAATAAATTATTATTTCAAAATTTTAGGTATTTAAATTTTCCGGGGTGCTACATCATCCCCGACCAAGCCGAGGAAATCATGCACGAGGTGCATGAGGGTAGCTGTGGAAGCCATACCGGAGCTCAGTTGTTGGTTCGGCGAATAACCTGACAAGGATATTGGTGACCGACCATGCTGCAAGATGTCGAAAGCTACATCAGAAGGTGCCATCAATGTCAAGTCTTCAACAAGGTAGATTTCCAACCACCAGCAAGTCTCACTACCTTCACGGATCCGTGGCCCTTTGCATAATGGGAGACATCCTTGGTCCCTTCCCCGTAACCTCAGGTCAACAAGAGTTTCTCATCGTTGGCATCAACTACTTCACTAAGGGGGTCAAGGACGAGTTGTTGGTGAAGATCATCGATGCCAACGCCTGGGGATTCATCTAGAAGAACATCGTCTATCAATTTGGAATACCAAGGACATTGATTACCGACAACGGCAAGCAGTTCAACAACTCGAGGTTTCGTTAGAATTGCTCTCAGCTCGGCATCGATTATTGATTCACTTCAGCTACCCATCCCTAGTCCAATGGGCAAGCCTAGGTGATGAACTGAGCCCTCCTTAATGGGTTGAAGAAGCATTTGGATGACCTGAAGGCTCTTTGGGCCAAGGAGCATGCCCACGTACTCTGGGCATACCATGTCACACCCCGATAAGCAACATGAGAATATCCTTTCATGCTCGCTTTCGGGGTGGAGGCGGTGACCCTAGTAGAGCTACTTGTACCCTCGGAGATAGTTTCAGGGTTCGAGCGTGAAAGCAACGACCATTCTCTCGGGGCCGAACTAGACCTGATCTAGGGATGTTAAGAAAGAGTCGTCGCTTGGATGGGGATATACCAGCGGATGATGAAGGGAACCTTCACCGCTAAGGTCAGGCCGAGACGATTCAGTGTCAGCAATTGGTAAGCAACAGTTGGTAAGCTCTCTCTGAATTAGGAAGGCCCATATCGTGTGGTCGAGGACCTTGGTCATAGGGCATATTAGTTGGAGGACATGAGCGGGTCGGCAATTCTGAGAACCTGGAATGTCAAACAACTGGATTGTTATATCCCTTGATATGTCAATAAAATTTCAATTTTATTACATTTTATGTGAATTAATTGTAGACGAGCTGTTGAAAATAGATGAGTCCCTCCATAGCATTGTCGTCTTTTTAATATCATGTTTGTGTCGGTGAAGATAGCACGAGGAGGTCGCATCAGCAATCTTGGATGACCCAACCCCATGAGTGGACGAAGAATACAGCTCTTCTCATTTGTGATCTCGGCTGCCCCGACCCCGTAAGTGGATAGAGAAAAAGGCTCTTCTCATCCCACGGTTGGAAGTGTCGGTGGAGATAGCGTGAAGAGGTCAATCGGCGATCTCAGCTATCCCAACCTCTTGGGCAGATGGAGAATACATCTATCCTTGTCCCACAGTGCAAAGTCTGAGGAGCCAGCGTGAGGAGGTCACGTCGGTGATCTCGGTTGTCTTGACCCTGTGAGTGGACAGAGAATAGTGCTCTTCTCGTCCCACGGTTAGAAATGTCGGTGGAGACAGTGCGAGGAAGTCGCATCAGAGATCTCGGTTATCCCAACCCCATGGGGTGGACGGAGAATACGGCTCTCCTTGTCCCACGGTGCGAAGACTGAAGAGGCAGTGTGAGGTAGTCGCTTTGGCACTCTTGGCTACCCCAACCTTGCTAGTAGACAGAGGTCGCTCCGACACTTTCAGCTCACTAACCAGTGAGGTCATAGATGCATGTTGGTAAATAGTCGTGGGCATCGGGACAAACTACCAACTTGGGCCATGTCAAAACAAGTTAGTGATGGCATTACTCTAAGGTCTTGGATTGTCTTAAAAATTAAATTTCCAAGTACTCGGATAGTGATAGGAAAGAGAAAAGGATGCGATTGACTATAAGAGAAATTTTCCATTACATTGAGGCCTCGACTTTTTGGCTGAGGTGATGATATACACCAAGAGTGGCTAAGCTTGGGAAATCAAGGCTGACCCGGAGTAAACGACATCATCGACTCGTGTCCAACATCTCTAGTCTCGACCTCAACATGGGAGGTGATGTCGGCTTTGGTGGCGTCGGCGGCAGACGGGCCTATTTCAGCGTTCGCAGCATTGGCAACAGTTGCGGTGCCCTCATCCTTGTCAGACTCCTCCTTGTCGCCGACCTCCAGAGGCTCCAACTTCAACACGTCAGGTCGGGGAAGGCATCCTTGACATGCTTCGAGTAAAAGACTCAGTCGTCGCTAAAGAGGCCATCGATTTTCTTCTTCAAGGTCATGGACTCTCATTATTGAGCCAATGTCTTCTGCCTTTCAGTTGCGATCTGCTCGACGAAGCCATCCTTGGTCACCTGGTGGGCCACCTTCTTGGCCTGGAAGGACTTGCAGTACTTGTCCACCACAAGTACCAACTGAGAAGCTTTTTCTACCACCCGACCCACCTCATATGCCTTCTCCGCCTCGGTTGCCATTAGCTTCGCCTCCTCGGCCTCGCTCACTGCTGCAGAAGCCTTCACTTCCGCTTTGGCCACCCAATTATTGGCATTGAGGTAGGAGCTCTCAGCCTTCTCCAACAGCTTGCTGATCAATGCCAGTTGGTCTTGAATGGTGTGGTAGAGGTCTTCGATGACCTCGTGCACTTTCAAGCCCGCAGCTCGAGCCTTGGCCAGGAAGGGATGGACCAGCACCCCTACTCCGTGGCAGTCAGCACCTCTCTCAGTGGTGTCCGATGCCGAGGCTGAGAAAGGACCGCCATCTGAGGTTGAGACGATGTCACTGGGATGATGTCGATTGACACCGACTCCACCGGTTGCTGAGGCCGCTTGGTAGTTTCCCCCTGTTGCGGCATTCCTTGCGGTTGTGGTGGAGGCTGTTTGATAGGGGTGGAGGTTGGAGGATCGACAATCTAGACATCGGCCTCTCCCTCATGTGCCCACTCCGCACCTCGGCTCGCCTTCCTCTTTTGGCCTCGGGCGAGAAATCGTCGCTCTACTTCTTCCTCCAGGGCTGAGCAATCCTTCCTCATAGATGCTCCTTCCCACGAAAGCGACTTCCCCTTGCTGTCCATTTCTATGGAAGAATGAAGTTAGTTATCAAAAAGAAATAAAAATAGGAGAAGCTCGGTGAGGAAGGTGTTGTCAAGTTTTTCGGACCTCTGATGGCCTTGTTGATCAGCTTGAACAGCTCGTCGGAAGGGTTGTCCAGGTCGGGGGCCTCCACTGCCTATAATGATTTGATGTCCACGAGCTCGAACTGGATGAAGTGAAAGGGGAACTGAAAGGCTTTGTCATGAATGTTGATGACCCTCCATGTGGTCAAGATAGGCCATCCCTCAGCGTGGTACATGAAGCAAAAATTCATCTTCCAGTTATGGATGGAAGAGGGTGCTCGGTCAAGGATTTGCCGACCTATCTGAGCAGCAAAGTAATACCAATCACTGAAGGCTTTTACTGAGAAATAGTAAAATAAAAGGCACATGGTTGGCATTACTTTCACCAAGGCACAGGAGGCGAGGAAGCAGACAATTGACCTCCATGAGTTAGGGGCCAGTTGCGAAGGAGCGACTCCTAGATGGATGAGAAGAAGGGAGACGAAGGGGTGAAGGGGGTACCAAAAAGCTGCCTTGACTGACTCGGTATAGAGATAGAATTTGTTCTCCATCTTATGATGAGCTCGGACCCTCTCGGAAGACCAGAAGGTACAGGCCTCGGGAAAGGTGAAATTGGGGTGATTGACGACCCATTGCAGGGTTTCATCATCAATGTCACTCTAGGCATCGGCCATCAAGTCTATCGAGCACCGAGAACCTAATGAGGTCAAGGGATTCTTCGGGACAAATGACCTAGCAATAACCTTCAGGTTAGGAGATTCTGCAATAGATCCTGACACCTGGGCATCTAACGGACTAGCTGTAGAAGGAATAGACATAGTTTCGGTAGGAGGTG
This sequence comes from Colocasia esculenta, assembly GCA_014218235.1. Classification (NCBI taxonomy): domain Eukaryota; kingdom Viridiplantae; phylum Streptophyta; class Magnoliopsida; order Alismatales; family Araceae; genus Colocasia; species Colocasia esculenta. Next base: position 100,408,574 of record CM024753.1, read on the forward strand.
AAAAAGATTCGATGCGAGATTAAGAGGAGGAAGAGTTCTCAGAGAGAGAACCTGCAAAGCTAGAAAGGCCCTTATGGAGGCAAGGGTTCGAAGAAGAATTGTTGGAAGAGGTAGATGCCAAAATCATGGCTTATTTCTGAGCAGAAGCAAGCAGGGAGGAAAAAATTGTTTAGGTGCCTGGCCGTGGGGAGACGGGGTAGTCTTGTCGAAGTAGATCGGCACCTCGGCTTGTTAGAAGCTCTCACACATGGAAGCAAGGGTGGCATTTTGAACACCGACCGCCTTATTTATACGGTTGGAGTGTTGGCTGAATCCAACGGTGGCTGTTCGTTTCCCATCTCAAGTGCCTAGATTCACCCACACAGTGTCCTCTGATTAGGTACCAAGCTCTGCTTCAGATTCTAGCTGGTATAGTATATAAGGATCAGGATGATGGCATGTGAGGATCAAGGCAATGACGTGACACTCGACATCGTGTGTGACAACCGAGGAACCCCCGCCATAATGATGCTAGCACATTCAATGCTATGATTTGACAAGAGGCGGATCACATGGGTTGATAGAGCCACGCGGCAATCCACGTGTCGTCAAAAGAGGAGTTCTTAATAACATCTTCACCTTGGCCCATTGGACTGGCCCATCGTGAACCTGGGGGGCCAATGACATGGGTAGCTCTCACTGGTCGGCCTGAGTCATGACCTGTTGACCTTCCGACACATTCTGTGTTGACCAACTTGAATCGCCCAAACTGAAAGCACTAGCATCGCCCAGGTCGTCCCATCCGACACGAGGAAAGTTCTCAAGCCGACACCTAGACATCCCTTGGATCGAGGCCAGTAGCTCAAGCTGAGGACGGAGTGCAGTCTACTTGAGCGTGCGTGGCATAGAGCATCACGTGCCATGCTCAGGGGCATGACTCGCATAATGGTCAGAGTGTCATGCAAACTGGGTAACGTTTGAAGAATGTGCGCCCGATGATATTGGCCATTAAGACCACGATCCCAATGATCTGGACTACCAGTTATGGCCACGATCCCGTGACAATCATGGAGATCTCCTGCGAGATTCATAGAGTCATCCTACTATCATTATGTATAGGCTACCACTATAAAAGAGGCAAACATTCTACAGACGCATGTACAAAATCTTTCTAAGACTTCCTGAATAGCTGACCTCTTCCTGCTACTGCCTTAAGCATCAGTGTGTTTACCCACCGAGTAGCCTCTATGGTCTCATAGGTCGGGAGCTCGGCAAGATCTTCTCCACCAATGCAGTAGCTTCTTCTCTAGGTCTTCTAAGTCTGAGCCGACCTCCATTACTCTAGTAGTAACAGATTGAATAACCAATTATTTGTTGTTCCACCATGAGACATAGTTATTCCAGTAAGCAATACATTAACCATGAATATAGTTTTGTTAATCATTCAAAACATTAGGGTGTGCAACATTCTCCCCTTTTTTAATGATTGACAAAAATTATATTTAGAACACATGATTAACAAAAATATGTAACATATCCCCCCCCCCTTTTGTCAATAGTGGCATAAAGGAGTCTAACATGCACATCACTGAGGAACATACATGAATAGGCAATATATGAACCATGAAAGCAGCAAAAAGAAATGTTTGGACGTGAGTAATGAAAATATACAAAACAGGAGAGTGTCTAATTAAGGATTCAAACAATGAAGTAGGGATTAAGTAAAGGATTTGCTTCTGGATCATCAATCGATGGAGGAGGAAGAATGTTGATATGGGAGGCAATGAGATAAATCAAAAGTTTCATGGAGTCTGAAGAGTGGAAATCATGGTATGAAAGTTGTGCCAAGCAAGAGGAGGTCTGCTGGATCTTTAGGAAGTTATCATACTCCACAACTGGATTGGAGTCCAAATTACATTTCTGAAGCTTTTGCTTGGCCAAAGTTAGGAGCTGATTGTATGAGAGAGTGGCCCCCAACTGATTTTCTGGAATATATGCAATCAAAGTTTTTAGAACATCATACCTCTTTTTTCCAAACTTCACTTATCCTTTCAAACTGAATCAAATATCTTTCATGGAGGTAATTCTTCAGTGAATAGACTGTGGAAGAAGCACCTAAGGAGGCAAGTTCTTGCAAATAGCCAACATACAGAGGTTTGAAAACCTATGCATAATAGCCTTTGGAAATAGCAATCAGTGTCTTGAAAATAGCAATCAGTTGCTGAGTATTCTTTGGATTTAACCTATGCATAATATCATAGCAACATTCTCCCTTCCAGTCCATCAGCATCAATATGGTAAGCAATAGAAGGAAAGAGATCAATGTACTTGGTTTTCTTCCCTTTTAATGCTAAATACTCTAGATATTCCACAACTATAAGTTGCCCCCATTTGGCTTTCGATCTTTGTTTGTTGAACTCCATAAACTTCAAACATTTATTGACACAACGATCAACATCATGTTGCATGAGTTTATTATTCTTATTGAGCAGCCATGAGGAGAATGAGAGAGGGTCCTGCTCAATGTATTATGATACTCCCAAATATGCTACATACTTAGCTACGAGTCCTAGATGTTGAAATGTTTATTCGCCTTTCGTGAACCAACATGTTCTATAGTAGGTATGATGCTGTCAGATGATAACTTTCCTTCTTCCATATATATATATATATATATATATATATATATTGTGGTGGCTATTCCTAGCCACCTACATGCGCAGAGCCTATCATGGCCCATCTCAATTCAGCGACAAGCATGGCCCTTCTGCAGGGCGCCACGTCCCCTCAGGAGAACCTTTAAAGTCCCGAGGATGATCCCTACATTAAGGTACCAGCGGGACCCAAGGACCATCTCCGGACGCCTTATAGCCTTTTCGGCCCAGGGTCCTCTTTTTCAAGCAGGCACTGCTCGGTGTGCATCGTGGCCTCCTCATCACGAGCAACACTTCCGTGCGCCGAACATCTAGCAGCGGGCCTTGTCGCTGAGCAACGAGTTCCATTTACCGAACAGGGCACCTGCTCGGTACCTCCGACCAGGAGGATTTAGGCAGCCCTTCGTCTCCTTGCGATGGTTACAATGGCTGCATCATGCATGCCCCATGATTAAGTGGTGTGTTAACTGTAAGGCCACTCAACGGGCGCCTGCCCGCCAAGGGCGCTAATCGGCGTGCCCTTTTCGACGTTGTTCAGGGACGTTCCGTCCCTCTCCCTCAGCACTTATGCCTATAAAAGGCTCGAGTAAGCCTCCATGCAGAGGTACATAATCTTACACACACTGCCCTTGTGCAGCACACACGAGAACCCCCGCACCTTTAAACTTCTCCAGTCCCGTACTGACTTAAGCATCGGAGGGTTCTCCCTAGTTCTTCAACTGGGCCCCCCTGATCTAGTTCTGGTTTTGCAGACTTCCATCCGCACCGGCGATCGTCTTCCCACTTGCAAGTGGAGGTCCATTTGGCCCCTAGCCCAAACAGGAAAATGCCCTCACACTTTTGGCGCCGTCTGTGGGAAGGACGACAGCCATGGCTCGCGAACGATCCTCATACCAGAACGTTGGGAGCCGGATGACGAGGTCCTGTCAGTCCAGGGTGGACTCCCATCAGTGGGTTCCCCCTGTTGACGTTGCTGTCACTCCCGCCGGTGCAGCTGGTGCTGTCCTTGCAACAGCCCTGGAGGTAGCAGAACTTCGGGGTCAAATGCAGCACTTGATGGGGATCTGCCTGGGTCTCCAGGCCCGAGCGCCACCCCAGACTATTCCCCCGCCGCCGAAGCAGCAGGCAGAGTCATCCCACCGATGATCGCATGCTCCTCTGGCACGGGAGGAGCAGCAGGCGGACTCGCCCCACCGGTCGCGTCATGCGTAATCGGTGCACCGAACTTTGGAAGGGCGTGGCAACTCACCCCGTCGCTCCGCATCACCTCCTCTGCACTCCGTCGTGGGCGCCAACTCCCACCGGTCCAGACATGAGGGGTCGGTCCACTCTGATCAGGAGTTGGCCTGACATCTCCGCCGTGTTATGGACCTCAAGCGCCGTGTCGATGCGATGGTACAGCGGGCAGAGGGCAAAGCTCCGGCCGAAGAGGACCTGAACTTCCGCTCCCCATTCATTGTGGAGATCCTGGAAGCGCGGATCTCTCCCAAGCTCCCTCTACCCACCATCGCGCCGTACGACGGCACCACCGACCCAGTGGATCACATCCATGGGTTCGAGTCGCACATGGTGTTCCACGGAGCATCCGATGCGGCCAAGTGTCAGGCCTTTCCGGCCACCGTAAAAGAAACTGCCAGGGCATGGTTCGAGGCCCTCCCTACCGGTTCCATCTCCTCCTTCCACCAATTAAAGAAGTCCTTTCGGGACAACTTCCTTGGTGGGAGGTCACAGCCTCGCACCGCGGCCTCTCTTATGGTAGTTCGCCAGAAGAAAGGCGAGGCATTATGGGTCTTCGTCAAGAGGTTCCAGACTGAAGTGCTCTGCATCCCTCGCCTCGACGTCCCTTTAGCCACCAGTGCCCTTATCCAAGGCACCTGTGATGGCTTCCTCCAGAGGTTGCTTGGCGTGTAGCAGCCCTCCACCCTGGCCGAGCTACTCTCCATCGCCCAATGCCATGTGGCTTGTGAGGAGAGTCTAGCTGCTGGCCGAGCAGAGCAGGGCGAGTAGTCAGACAAGAAGAGGCCTTTCGAAAATGCCCATGACCGTGACAGGAAGAAAGGTCGACGGAACAGAGACTCACCGCGCCGACCACGCCCCTTCACTGACTACACCCCTCCATGGCGGCCCCCGAGCAGATCCTGGCCGAGATCCGGGATGAAACTTATGTTCGGTGGCCACCAAGGATGGGCACCGACCCCCGGCGACGCAACCAAGATAAGTACTGTCACTTTCATCGCGACCATGGTCACGACACCTCCGAGTGCCGCCAGCTTAAGGATGAGATTGAGTCCCTCATCACGCGTGGCTACCTCGGATGGTATGTGCTCCGCAATGAAGATCGCCCCAGGCGCTGAGAACGGACTCCCAAGCAGCCGATCAACAACGAGCCCAACGGGCAGGAAATCAACATGATCGTGGGAGGCTTCGGCGCGGGCGGGGAGAGCAGCCAAAGCCGACGTAATTATGCTCCACGTGTGCACATCGTAGACATGCCCATAGCGCCTCGACCAGTCTCTTATCCCCCCAATCCTGCACGCGCACTGCCCGAGGAGGCCATAACCTTCTCGGACGAAGATCTTATAGGAGTGACCACTCCACACACTGATGCGCTGGTTGTTTCAGCCACCATCAACCATTGTAATGTGCGCCGGATCCTGGTGGATAATGGAAGTGCCCCCGATGTATTAGCTTATGACTGTTACCTGCTTATGGGACTGAAAACCGACCGGCTCACCCCTATTGAGTCACCTCTGTTTGGCTTCTCAGGGGTCTAGGTCTAGCCCATGGGGCGAGCTCACCTTCCAATAACTCTTGGGGCGGCCCCGAGAAGTATGACCAAGATAATGGACTTCTTGGTCATCTGAAATATGCCTGGTTACAACGCTATCCTCGGTAGGGGCCTGATCGATAGGCTTAGGGCGGTACCTTCGTCTCTTCATCATAAGATGAAGTTTCCCACTCCGTATGGGATCAGTGAGGTGCTCGGCGACCAGCGCGAGTCTTGATGGTGCTACGTCCTCTCACTAAGGGACAAGCGACCTCTCGAAGCCCCGCCCATCGTGCCTCCGGAAGCCGATCAGCCTTCTACCAGCCACGGAACTCTCGCTGAAAATCTTCTCCTAGTTCACATAGATGACGACCCTGAACATATACTCTATATTGGCTCATTGCCTTCGGAAGCCGAACAACAACGTTACAAGGCATTCCTCTTGGCCAATTTAGATGTGTTTGTGTGGTCGGATGATGAGCTTCTGGGCATCCCTCCGGACGTAATGGTGCATCGCCTTCGTCTGAACCCAAAGGTTCCACCAGTACAGCAACGGCGACGATCCTTTAACCTAGAACAGCAGACCGTGATCCATGATCACATCGTCAAAAGTCGAACAGTTGGGCTCCTCCGAGAAGCCCACTACCCGAGGTGGATCTCCAATGTGGTCCTCGTACGCAAGGCCAATGGTAAATGGCGCGTATGTGTGGACTACAAAGATGTTAACAAAGCCACGCCCAAAGACAACTTCCCTCTGCCGCGCATTGACCAGCTGGTAGATGCCACGTCCGGGCACAAGCTCCTCAGCTTTTTGGACGCATATTCTGGGTATCACCAGATCAGCATGCATCCCCCAGACCAAGACGCCACTACGTTCATCACCGACTTGGGCTTATACTGCTTCTCCAGGATGCCCTTTGGTTTGAAGAACGCGAGCGCCACGTACCAGCGGTTGGTCAACAAAATGTTTGAGCAGCAGATCGAGCTTAATTTGGAGGTCTACATCGACGATATGCTGGTCAAAACACTTCCGAGCACTGACCACATCTCTGACCTCGCAGAGACTTTTGCAACTTTGCGAAGGTATAACATGAAGCTCAGCCCCTCTAAGTGCCCGTTCGGAGTATGCTCGGGTAAGTTCCTCGGTTTCCTTGTATCCAATAGAGGAATAGAGGCCAACACTAAGAAAATCCAAGCCATACTTGAAATGAGCAGTCCCAAGATGATGTGTGACGTCCAACGTTTGACTGGACGTCTAGCTGCACTCAACTAGTTCATGTCCCGAGCAGTGGAGAAGAGCTTCAACTTCTTCAAATTGTTGCGAGGACCCAGAGGCTCCTCACAGCAAGGGGGGCATGTACGGTGGTCCGAGGATTGCGAAGTTGCCTTCGCCGAGCTAAAGGCATATCTGGCAGCCCCACCTGTTCTCTCGAAACTTGTGCTCGAGGAACCCTTGTTCTTATACCTTTCGGTCACCGAACACTCCATCAGCGCAGTGTTGATCAAAGAAGAGGCAGCGGCCCAACGTCCTGCCTACTACATCAGTAGGGTCGTTCAAGAAGCTGAAAGGAGGTACCCCCGAGTAGAGAAACTTGCCTTGGCCCTAGTCACATCCGTGCGGAAGCTTAGGCCTTACTTTCAGGCCCACTCCATTACGGTCCTTACCGATCAGCCGTTAAAGCTCATCCTTCAGTGGCCAGAGGCTTCCGAAAGGCTCATCAAATGGGCTATTGAGCTTGGTGAGTTCGACATCAGCTACCATCCGAGGACGGTCATCAAGGCGCAAGCGTTGGCAGATTTTATCGCAGAATGCACCCTTCTGACCGAGCAGGACCCTCCATTGGCCGACGAGCCCCCATAGGAGCTCTACGTGGATGGATCCTCTTGTGTCAGGGAGCAGAGCAGGCTTGGTTCTCACCTCCGTGGAGGGCTTAGAGTTCCAGTATGCTTTGAGGTTCTGTTTTTCCGCCTCCAACAACGTTGCCGAGTACGAAGCGCTGCTGTTCAGAATTTGAATGGCTAGGCACCTCGGAGCACTTCGACTACGGGTCTTCAGTGACTCGCAATTGGTCGCCAACCAGGTAAGCAGACACTTTGAAGCAAGGTAGCCCCGCATGGCACAATACCTCCAGTAGGTGAAAATCCGAACAGAGGGCCTCCTCTACCTCGAAATCATCCATGTCTCACGGGAGCAGAACGCGCGGGCCGATGCACTCGCCAAGTTGGCATCTTCAGGCGACGTCGCCCCTTCTCACTCCGTGTTCATTGAGGAACTCGTCTCGCCGAGCATTGAGGTAGATGTAGCCGCCATTGACGCTGGCCCTCCAGCTGCGAGCTAGATGGACCCCCTCATGGCCTACCTGAAGGATCGAGGAAAAGGTGTGGATAAGATCTAGAAGGGGGGGGGATGAATAGATCTATGCCACTTTCTGCGGAAGCTTAAACAGTTTAAAAACACTTTTGAATCAGAGGCAATTTTATCAGTGAAAAACCACAGATCTGATGAGATTTGAGTGAGTTGGTAAAAATAGATATGAAATCAGTTGATTAAGTGAACTTTAAACGATCCTATGCAAGCATCTAATGGATAATGAAATCAAACCACAGATAGACAAGTGCAGAAGGATTTTTAGGTGGTTCGGAAATCACTCAAGTGATTCCTACATCCACCCCTCACACCCTGTGAGGATTCACTAAAACAACCGGGTACACACCCACTGGAGCCTGACAACTCCAACACTTGAGAGCTTACAACTCACACAACTTCTAGAGCAATACTACTCTAGAACCACTGAGCAAGACTGTTCAACACAACCTTGAGTTAGACAACTCAAACTGAGCACGACGGCTCACAACAACCTGAGCACAATGCTCACACAACTTGAGCACAATGCTCACACAATGGTTGCTAGACACCAACTCAAGACATAGACCTTCTAGCACAGATCTAGTCGAAAATGAGAGCACTAATGAGAGCTATGCAGAAGCACTTGCATGATCTCAAAAGATATCTCAGAAGAACAGAAGTACAGTGAATTGTATTAAATAGCTTCGTTCTTCAAGTGTACTCCCTTGTAGAAGCTTGGATTGGGAAGAGGCTTGCAGTCTTGAAGTCCAAAACCGATGCTCTGCACTTTGGAGTTGTTGGATCTTCTTTAAGTTCTTTTCCAACGAAGGCTTCTACAGGATCTGCTTCCTTGGGATGCTTCAGAGGTTTCTTCAAGAATCACACTCCAATTCTCACACTTGAATTGGTGAGAATTGGTCTTCTGGAAGCACTCGTAGAGCAGAGGAGGGAGACAACCTCTTGTAGCCGCCAGGAAACTTCCAGGAGGCTCTAAGAGCTTTGTTGGGTCTCTCTTCTTGGATGGATGGCCAATAGAGGGCCTTTTATACCCAAAAGAATCCAAAGATACCCTTTAGGTATAGGGGCACACGATCCTAGGTTGATTCCCCATCGGCCTGGGCTGACATGTGGCAGCCATCCACTTTAAGTTGCAAACTTTCCGTAGTGTGTCGACCTACCCTGGTGGTGGTGTCGACACACTGTCCCAAATATGAGAACTGATGTTCTGGGAAGAAGGTCTCGTGTCGACCTGCTCTGAGAGTGTGTCGACCTTCTGTCCCAAATCTGCAAACTAGCTGTTCTGGGAACTAGGTCCAGTGTCGACCTGCTCTGAGAGTGTGTCGACCTGCTGTCCCAATTCTGCAAACTGGCTGTTCTGGGAACTGGGTCCAGTGTCGACCTGCTCTGAGAGTGTGTCGACCTGGGTACACTTATTCCTGGAATCCGCAACTCGTGTCGACACACTCTTTGACATGTGTCAACACAGTCTAGGCAATTCTTTAGCTTTTTGCCTTTGAGACTGAGGTGATGTGTCGACACCATTGAGGGGTGTATCGACACTTCTTCTGTAAAAATGTGTTTGTACCTGAAAATTAAACACATATATCATGAGTAAAATGTTTTATTATGAGTACAAATGATAAATGTTCAGGTATGATGTTTTTGACATGTTTCATTTAAATTGCTTTAAAATTACCTCTTGTCATCATCAAAATAGGAGGGAAATGATATGAATATGCATTCAACCCAACAATCTCCCCCTTTTTGATGATGGCAACATTAAATCCATATGACAATGAGGTTTTGATGAAGTGTGATTTTAAGCAATTTTTGTTATTCACATTTTTATTTTCTTTTTGTTTTAAACTTGTTAAAGACCTTTTGATATGTTTTAGTAACAGATGATGATGTACTTGTGGAACACAATGTTACTTGAAATGAGAATTTTTGTACACAGAAGTCAAGCAACTTGACAAGTAATCATTCAATCACATTCACAAAAAGATTTTCAATCACATTAAATACACAATTGAGAAAATCATTCAAGCCAAGCAAAAAATTTCATTTCATTCAACAAGAGAACCATTACAATCATTCCAAAAGATTACAAACATTTGTTCTTTCTTTCTTCTCCCCCTTTGACATCATCAAAGCAAGATTTACATTAAGTAGAAGATGGAGGAGGAATTGGAACAAGAATGGTCTCTATGTCTGACAATCTCTTCTCCATTGAAGTCATGCTGGACTTCATTTGCTCTTGAATGGATGTCAGTCTTGTATGCAAGTAGTGCTCCATTCTATCTGAGTTTTCTATCAAGGTGGCCTGAATTCTGGCTAGATCAGCTGCAATGGGTTGTGAAGATGATGAAGATCCAGCTGACCAACCAGGTCTTTGCATTATCTTGAATTCCTTTGTCAAATCAGATAACTGCTTGTCAATGTGCTCATTGAAGTTCCTCATACTTTCCAGATCATCCACAAAATGAGCAAAGGACAGTCTTGTGCTGGAAATCTCATGCAATGTCTGAGTAGTGTTGAAGACATCTGCTTGGGAATTTGCCAAAATTCCCTGAAGTACTTTTTCTAGCTTCTGCTGGTGCTCCGTCAGCTCTAGTGAGGCATCTGCCATTGTTCCAATCAATCTATTAAACCTTTGAGCTGCATAGTCTGAAGCAGCTTTCTGTTCTATGAACTTGGCAGATACTGTGTTCTCCAGTCTTTGAATCCTCAACTCAAATGATGTGGACATGGTTTGAATGGAGGAGTTTAAGGTTTCAAATTTTTCATTGAGGAAGGAGAACAACTCTGGTGGAACAGAAGGCCCACCAGAGGATGTGGATGGTTGGAATGAGGGTTGTGGAGATTCAGAGTGAATGAAGGAGGGTTGAAATTGAGGTGAAAGAGGGGCATGAACTGGGATTTCACCTTCAGTTTGGACTTGAGGCTGATCCTCATTTACAGGAGGCTGATCCTCCTGACCTAGGGGCTGGTCCCCTTCAGCTGGAGGCTGTTCCTCTTGTGCTTGGGGCTGGTCCCCTTGAACCTGAGGCTGGTCCTCCTGAGCTTGGGGTTGTTCCCCCTGATCTTGAGGCTGTTCCTCCTGAGCTTGAGGGGCCTCAACCACAATTGGCCCTCTTCTAATTTGATTGCCCTCCAATCTAAATCCCATAAACTTCTGGATATTCTTAAAGGTGTAGATGTTGGACTTGGGAATAGATTGAGACTTCTCATTCTCCAAGGGCACACCAAAGTGCTGGAACACTGAGGTCAGATGTGCTCCAGAAGGAAGTGATCTCTTTAGGTCTTTCCTTGTTGTTTCAGATATGATTTGATAGAGAATTACATAGAGGTTGATTTTTATGTCTTTCATCATGCAATAAAGGATGAACCTCTGAATGTCTGTCAACCTATCCCTTCCACCACCTTGAGGAGTAATTATGGCGGTCAATATGTGGTGGATGACCCTTAACACAGGAGGAAATGAATTGGCATTGAACCTGGTTACATAGGTCTGTTTGGGATCTGATGCATCTGCAGGAAGGCTTGTCAAGATGGAATAGGCTTCATGAAGATCAAATTCAAATTCATGATAATCTGCCCCCTCATCAAGCACTTTGAAAATGGAGGCTGCTTTTTCAGTTGGCATATCTATGGCTATTCCTTTAACTTTGGATGCATACCCTTCATCTGTGCAGGTGAGGTTCTTGTAGAATTCTCTAACTAGTCTTGGATAACAGACTTGAAACTCAAGATAAATGGTATCCAAGATTGAAAGGAGAAATAGGTTTGAATTTCTGGAAAAGATTCTGCTAGCTGAATATCTGATAGGTCTAGAATTCGGGGCTTCAGAATTAACTTGGCTGCACTGACTGACTCTGAGGGAATATCCTCTTGAGACTCAGAAGACTCAGAAGAAGAGGAAGATGATTCCTCAGGGTTTTCAGAAGAATCGCCTGGAATTTCTGTTCTAGGGTTTGGAGGAATACTACCTCTGCCTGAATATGAGGCTCTACCTCTCTTGGCTGCCCTTTGAGATGCTGAAGAGGATCCTGGTTGCTCGGAGGATCATTCCTTCTCTTAGATCTTCTTTCAGATTGGGCATGGGCTCTGACTGCCGGAATCGGCCTTGAAGAGGCACTGGACCTTGCGCCACGGCGGGGACCCAACTTCCTGACCATGCTGCAAAGAAGAGTGGAATTCGGAGAGGAGATGGAAGATTGGAGAGGTGATGGAAAGAGGATGAGAGTTAGAGAGAAATGGTGAAGATTTCTTGCCGGAAACGATGAGAATTTGGCCGTCGGGTCGACCTGATGCCTAAAAGGGGTGCAGTGGTGTACTGCCCCGCAGGAACAAGGATGGCTTATCATGTACCAAACGGTTTGAAAAACAATCAGGCAAGGGGTTAGTGTCGACACAGGATGAAGGTTGTGTCGACCTGACCGAAAGTGTGTCGACACAGGATGGGACTGTGTCGACACGGCCTTAGAAGAAAAAGTTGAATTTTTGAGAGGAGATTTTTGAGAAATTTGGAACATCTTTAGAATGATGAACAATGAGAGGAATTATCATTTCAAGGATTTTTAAGAGACTTAAAAATTCATTGTTATATTTTGCAAAAAAATCATCACAATTCAAGTTTTTCAAACAATTTCCAACAGGATATTAGCATTCCAAGACTTGAATCAACAAAATGAGAAATTGAGGGATATAATATATCTAACAATCAACTATAAACTACCATATTTCTCAACTTTAAAGAATTAAAGATGTCATCTAGACTAAATGCAATTGTGTGAAAATAAAACACAATCTCAAAGAACAACTTGATGAGGAATGAAGATGATTCTTTCTAGACATATCTCCAATAATGTTCACATTTTGTTCTTTTAACAAACTATCAAATAATATAAATCTCTTTCACTCAAGTACTAGTGCTTTTTACACACCATAGTCCCTGGATACTTAAGATTTAGTCATTGTCAAGTCTCAAAGGGGTAAATGATGGCCTTTTGACATGAAAATATACGTTTTTTAGACGCCAATATTTCCAGTTACTCAGTCATCATAAAAAAGCATAGCACATTTTGCTTTTGTTTTGAATTTATTTTTATTTTGATCCCCCTTTGAACAGAGTTAGCAAGAGTGCCTCATGACATACATGGCACTTCATTCATTGTGAAGGTGTGCAGTTTCTCAGCACAAGTGCCATTGCTCTGTTGGATTTTTTTTAAAATTTTGGAGAGTTTGTGAGATAGAAATCAAATACATCCAATCATCAGTTGCAAACAAGGAAATGTTTTAATTTCAAGGCACAAGTTGATGTTTAGTCTAGGAAGAGATCTGAATTTCTGTGGGTTGAGAGATATAGTTGAAAGTTGATTAAAAAAATATAATAGATCACTCAATGGTTCATTTTGAGACTCTAGACTTCTAAATGATGACATCATGCAAGAAATTGATGAGATTCAAGAAAAGTTGAATTTTGCAAAGTTATGACTTGTGAATTTTCTAGCTCCCCTGAGATGATGATTTCAACCACTTTTCATCAAAATAAAGATACATAGATTTTGAAATCAGAAAAGTTTTCTTCTTAGACAACAAAGACTCCCCCTCAACAATTGCATATCCATTTCTTGGTACTTGGCGGAGACACATACTCTCGCATAGTGAAAGTGTCCAGACAGGCATAACCTGTCCTTCTCCAAGTCACATTTGATATACCAAGAAGTTTCAATACAATAAGAGTTGAAGAATTCATTATCAAAAAGAAATGGAAGTGAAAATAAGCAAGTTTTTGAAATCAGAAAAGGTATCCTCTTTGAACAGTAAAAGCTCCCCCTCAACAATTGCATATCAATTTCTTAGTACTTGGCGGAGACATATACTCTCGCATAGTGAAAGTGTCCAGACAAGCATAACTTGTCCTTCTCCAAATCACCATTTGATATACCAAGAAATTTCAACACAATGAGAGTTGGAGAGTTTATTGTAAAAAGGGAATAGAATTGAAAGTGAGAGAGATATGAACAAGTAACTCAAGGAAGCAAAGAATTATGAAATGCAAAGAACTCCCCCTTAGACCATGCATAACACTCAACCCAAACCTTGAGAGAGATCAAGAAGGTGGACATTTACAAAGACCAAGTTCTCTCCTTAAAGATGAAAATCTGTTTTCAGGAAGGGGTTTAGTGAATATGTCTGCAATTTGTTTTTCAGTTTCAATAAAATGGAGTTCAAAAGATTTCTTTGCAACCTCATCTCTCAAGAAATGATGCCTAATTTCAATGTGTTTTGTTCTAGAATGCTGAATGGGGTTTTTAGACAGATTTATTGCACTTGTGTTATCACATAGGATGGGTACACACCCTAAATCTTGGTTGTAATCAAGAAGTTGATGTTTCACCCAGAGAATCTGAGTTCCACATCTACCAGCAGCAACATACTCAGCCTCTGCAGTTGACAGAGCAACTGAATGTTGCTTCTTAGAAGCCCAAGAAATAAGGCACCCACCTAGAAATAGACACAAGCCACTTGTGCTTTTTCTATCTAATTTGCACCCAGCATAATCAGCATCACAATAGGCAAACAGATCTAACTTGCAACCAGCAGGATACCAAATACCTAAGTCACATGTTCCAACAAGATATTTGAAGATTCGTTTAACAGCAAGCATGTGACTTTCTTTAGGATTAGATTGGAATCTAGCACATAAACACACACAAAACTGAATATCAGGTCTAGAAGTTGTAAGATAGAGCAGAGAGCCAATCATACCTCTGTAGGTCTTTGGATCTACTGACTTACCAGATGGATCTTCTTCTAGTTTAGCATTAATTGCAATTGGTGTGCTTGAGTGCTTAAGGTTCTGAAAGTCAAACCTCTTTAATAGCTCCTTGACGTATTTGGTTTGACTGATGAAGATTCCTTCAGTTGTTTGGTTCACCTGCAATCCCAAAAAGAATGTTAAATCTCCCATTAAGCTCATTTCAAATTCATTCTTCATTTGATTTGAAAATTCTGTGCAAAGGCCTTTATTGGTGGAGCCAAAAATTATGTCATCAACATAAATTTGGACCACAATTATTTGATTTTTTACTATTTTTGTGAACAAAGTTTGATCAACATTACCTCTAGAGTATCCTTTTTCAAGTAAAAAGGAACTCAACCGGTCATACCAAGCTCTTGGAGCTTGCTTAAGACCATAGAGAGCCTTATTAAGCTTGAAAACATGGTTAGGATATTTTTCATTTTCATATCCAGGAGGTTGTTCAACAAAAACATTTTCCTTTATATATCCATTTAAGAATGCACTTTTGACATCCATTTGATAGACTTTAAATTTCATGGAGGATGCAAAAGCAAGGAAAATTCTGACTGCTTCTAGTCTAGCTACAGGGGCATATGACTCTTCAAAATCAATTCCAAACTCTTGATTGTACCCCTTTGCAACTAGCCTAGCTTTATTTCTAATTACCTGACCAGATTCATTCAATTTGTTTCTGAAGACCCATCTAGTGCCAATCACTGCTTGGTCACTAGGCCTAGGTACTAATTCCCATACTTGATTTCTTTCGAATTGATGAAGCTCATCATGCATGGCATTAATCCAATCAGAACTGGATAAGGCTTCATCAATTGACTTGGGTTCAATTTGGGAAATTAGAGCTAGTGAGTCTTCTTCAATATTTTGCAAGAAGGATGATCTGGTCCTTACTCTATCATTTAAATTGCCAACTACACTGTCTAATGGGTGATCTCTCAGATATCGAGGTTCAGAAATTACCTGTTGAGAAGTGCCCACTTCTGGAGCAATGTTACCTGACCCACTTGAAGATGGTGAGTTGTTGTTCAGGTTCTCTTCATTATTGACAAGCTCCTCAACAGTTGGTGAAGAATCCACAATGAGGTCATCCTCTTCATTGTCTTGTCTTTCCCTGCAAGATTTAGAATCATTAGTGGAAAAGGAATTTTCATCAAAAATAACATGTGGAGATTCTTCAACAGTTTTGGTTTTTAGAATGTACACTTTGAAAGCCCTTGACACTTCAGAATAGCCAAGGAAGATAGCTTCCTGACTCTTAGCATCAAACTTGTCAAGGTTTTCTTTGTTATTATTGTGTACAAAGCATTTGCACCCAAAAGTTTTGAAATAAGAAACAGTTGGCTTTTTGTTTCTCAACAGTTCATAGGGGGTTTTTCTGATCTTTGGTCTGATCAAAGCTCTATTTAGGATATGATTGGCTGTGTTAACAGCTTCAGCCCAGAAGGATTTGGGCAGATTACTTCCTATGAGCATGGATCTAGCCATTTCCACAAGAGTTCTATTCTTTCTTTCCACAACTCCATTTTGTTCTGGAGTTCTAGGTGAAGAAAACTTGTGAAATATTTGAAATTCAGCACATAGATCAGAAAAGGATGTGTTATCAAATTCACCCCCATGATCAGTTAAAATGTTTTTGATTTTATATGGATAAGTTGTTAAGATAGTGGTACAGAAATTCCTGAATTCAAGGCAAGTATCACTTTTGTGGGATAGAAAGATAACCCAAGTAAATCTAGTAAAATCATCAATGATTACAAACCCATATCTTTTGCCACTTAAGCTTAGAACTCTTGTTGGCCCAAAAAGGTCCATGTGAAGAAGTTCTAGTGGCCTAGATGTAAGTACCTCATTGAAGGTTTTAAAAGATTTCCTAGTTTGTTTTCCTTTAGCACATATCCCACAAACTTGATTTTCAACTTTAGAGAAGATTCAGGAAGACCCTTAACCAAATTCAATCTTAATAACTTATCCATTGTTCTGAAACTTGCATGGCCAAGTCTTTTGTGCCAAGTCCATGCAATTTCATCTTTATTTGCAACAAAACAAAGATTTTCAGAAAAGTTTTTATTTAGGTTGATCATGTAGACATTATTTTCTCTTTTTCCAAAGAATTTGATTTTATCAGATGATGAGTCAATTATCTTACAAAAATCAGATTCAAACACAACTTTGTGACCTTTGTCACATAGTTGGCTGATACTGAGCAGATTATAATCAAGACCATCAACTAATAAAACATTATCTACTGAGTTTGAAGAAGTTTGACCAACCTTTCCAGATCCTAAGATCTTTCCTTTATTTTTACCTCCGAATGTAACTGACCCTCCCTCCTTTTCAAGCAGGAATGAGAATTTGGCTCTATCTCCAGTCATGTGTCGTGAACACCCACTGTCAAGGAACCATACATTGGAGTTGGGTGCACGACCTTCCTGCAACAAGATCAGTGGAGAGAAGATTTTGGTACCCAAACAGAGTTGGGACCATCAGAATGTTTGGACATTGTTAGTAAATCCTTTCTCACCCATATTTGACTTGTTTTTGATTTCTGTTTTGTTAAATTGGTGGTTTCAGTCTTTTTAGATTTGTTCTTTTTCTTAGAATGAAAGCACCAACATTTTTGTTTTTGGGGAGGGGAGTTTTTCATTTGAAAATTGGAGTTTAGATAAGGAGGTGGAATCCAGGGATTTTGTTGGTACATCCAAAGATTTGGATGAAAGAATTGAGGATTATACCAACAGGGGTTGTTATACCATTGGCTCCAAGGATTATCCAATCATTTTGAAATGTTGTCTTGGAGGTCCAAGGTTCTTTACCAATGATTTTCTTTGACTTTTTCTTATTTTTCAAATTTTTATTTGAGTTGTTTGAATTTTTTGATGTTGAGCAGGTCGACCTGTCTTGACTGGTGTCGACACAACAGCCACAGAAGCCTTCTTCTTGTGGACTGGTGTCGACCTGTCAGGAGACTGAGTCGACCTGGTTGTCTTCTTTTGTTTTTGAGTTTTTGAATTTTTTGATGTTTTGTTTAAGGTTTTGTTTGCTGTTTGTTGAATTTCTGTGTTTTCAAGATTAGGACCCTTGACAAATTTAATTAGTGGTGCTTTGTTCTTTTTCTCACCAGATTTGTCTTTGATGGGTTTCTTTTTGTTGAATCCTAATCCATGAGAGGTGGTTGTCATGGTGGTTCCTAGCAATGCCTCTAAGTTATCTTTACCTTTTGTGAAGGTTTGGATAACTTCATCCCTTTCTTTTAGCTGGTTTTTAAGAGCTTCAATTTCTTCAATTTTCTGTTGTTTTTCTTGTTTTTCAATTTCCAGCTTTTCAGTTAAGTTTCTGAATTCTTGGGAGGCCTTTTGAGAGGCAAGTTTTAGTTCATCAATAAGGTTCAGGAGATTTTCTTTTTCTTCAAGCAATTCTGTTACTTCAGTTTCCAGTTCACAAGTTCTATGGTTTGAAGATTGGTTATGGTAAAGATTTTCAATTTTCTTTTTGATGTGTTTGTTTTCTTTTCTCATTTCAGAATATCTTTCAACCAGTTCTGCATACACATCCTGCCAATCTTCAACAGTAAAGTCTTCAAAGGAAGTATTTACCTTTTCATCTGTGCTGTTGGCCATGAAGCAAACCTCCTCACTTTCAGAGCTTGAGGATTTCTTCTCTTCTTCTTCCTCACTTGAGTCTTCGTCAGACCAAGTGGCCACCATGGCCTTTGGCTTCTTGTACTTCTGGAATTTCTTGTGCTTATCCTTCTTGTTCTCAGGACACTCTCCCTTCATGTGTCCTGGTTTGTTGCACCTGTAACAGACAATATTTTCGTCAGTTTTGTGATTCTTGTTGAAATTAGAAAAGGAAGTGTTTTTCTTACCTGAGAAAGACTTCTTTTTCCCAGACATTTTTCCTTTTCTGTATTTCAAGAATTTTCTGAATTGCCTAGTCATGAGGGCAATTTCATCCTCATTTGACTCAGACTCCTCAGAACTTGTTTTCTCCTGACTTTTATCTTTATTGCTTGAAGAGGCCTTAAGTGCCATAGGCTTGGTCTTAATTATGTGTTCTTCATTTCTTTTTAAGTTGATTTCATATGTCATTAAGGATCCAATCAATTCATCCAAAGAGATTTTGGACAGATCTTTTGAATCTTCAATGACAGTGGCCTTTGTATGCCAAATTGAAGAAAGTGAACGTAAAATTTTTCTTACCAAGTCTGCATCTGTATATTCCTTACCCAAGGCCTTCAATCCATTCACAATCACCATGAACCTGGCAAACATTTCAGAAATATTTTCGTTAGACTTCATCATGAAAAGTTCATATTCTGAAACTAAAATATTTGCCTTAGTCTCCTTTACTTGAGATGTTCCCTCATAGAGTAATTCGAGTTTATCCCACATCTCTTTGGCAGATTTGCACATTGAGATTCTCGAATACTCCTTGGGATGGACAGCACATTGAATCATGTTCATGGCACTATAATTCAATGTAGCTTTCCTTATTTGTTCCCTAGTCCAGGTGTCTTCTTCTCCCTGGTTTTCATAGGGACCCACTTCTACTACTTTCCAGATCTCATAGTTCTGGGCCCTTAAGAATACTTGCATTCTGTTTTTCCAATAAGAATAGTCCATCCCATTAAAGAATGGTGGCCTATTTATGGAATGACCCTCAGCTGTGAAACCTTTGGAATCCATGACTCTAAAGCAGGAAGAAAATGCTTAGCAAACAAACAAGCAAACACTCAAACACACAACACTCAGAAACAAAAACTACTCAGATCAAATCAGATCAAGGTAAACCCGCTTTGATACCAATTGAAGGATCGAGGAAAAGGTGTGGATAAGATCTAGAAGGGGGGGGGATGAATAGATCTATGCCACTTTCTGCGGAAGCTTAAACAGTTTAAAAACACTTTTGAATCAGAGGCAATTTTATCAGTGAAAAACCACAGATCTGATGAGATTTGAGTGAGTTGGTAAAAATAGATATGAAATCAGTTGATTAAGTGAACTTTAAACGATCCTATGCAAGCATCTAACGGATAATGAAATCAAACCACAGATAGACAAGTGCACAAGGATTTTTAGGTGGTTCGGAAATCACCCAAGTGATTCCTACATCCACCCCTCACACCCTGTGAGGATTCACTAAAACAACCGGGTACACACCCACTGGAGCCTGACAACTCCAACACTTGAGAGCTTACAACTCACACAACTTCTAGAGCAAGACTACTCTAGAACCACTGAGCAAGACTGCTCAACACAACCTTGAGTTAGACAACTCAAACTGAGCACGACGGCTCACAACAACCTGAGCACAATGCTCACACAACTTGAGCACAATGCTCACACAATGGTTGCTAGACACCAACTCAAGACATAGACCTTCTAGCACAGATCTAGTCGAAAATGAGAGCACTAATGAGAGCTATGCAGAAGCACTTGCATAATCTCAAAAGATATCTCAGAAGAACAGAAGTACAATGAATTGTATTAAATAGCTTCGTTCTTCAAGTGTACTCCCTTGTAGAAGCTTGGATTGGGAAGAGGCTTGCAGTCTTGAAGTCCAAAACCGATGCTCTGCACTTTGGAGTTGTTGGATCTTCCTTGAGTTCTTCTCCAACGAAGGCTTCTACAGGATCTGCTTCCTTGGGATGCTTCAGAGGTTTCTTCAAGAATCACACTCCAATTCTCACACTTGAATTGGTGAGAATTGGTCTTCTGGAAGCACTCGTAGAGTAGAGGAGGGAGACAACCTCTTGTAGCCGCCAGGAAACTTCCAGGAGGCTCTAAGAGCTTTGTTGGGTCTCTCTTCTTGGATGGATGGCCAATAGAGGGCCTTTTATACCCAAAAGAATCCAAAGATACCCTTTAGGTATAAGGGCACACGATCCTAGGTTGATTCCCCATCGGCCTGGGCTGACATGTGGCAGCCATCCACTTTAAGTTGCAAACTTTCCGTAGTGTGTCGACCTGCCCTGGTGGTGGTGTCGACACACTGTCCCAAATATGAGAACTGATGTTCTGGGAAGAAGGTCCCGTGTCGACCTGCTCTGAGAGTGTGTCGACCTGCTGTCCCAAATCTGCAAACTAGCTGTTCTGGGAACTGGGTCCAGTGTCGACCTGCTCTGAGAGTGTGTCGACCTGCTGTCCCAATTCTACAAACTAGCTGTTCTGGGAACTGGATCCAGTGTCGACCTGCTCTGAGAGTGTGTCGACCTGGGTACACTTATTCCTGGAATCTGCAACTCATGTCGACACACTCTTTGACATGTGTCGACACAGTCTAGGCAATTCTTCAACTTTTTGCCTTTGAGACTGAGGTGATGTGTCGACACCATTGAGGGGTGTGTCGACACTTCTTTTGTAAAAAGGTGTTTGTACCTGAAAATTAAACACATATATCATTAGTAAAATGTTTTATTATGAGTACAAATGATAATGTTCAGGTATGATGTTTTTGACATGTTTCATTTAAATTGCTTTAAAATTACCTCTTGTCATCATCAAAATAGGAGGGAAATGATATGAATATGCATTCAACCCAACACTACCTACTTCGAAATAAGCTTCCATCTAATCAAGGTGAGGCCTGGAAGATTAAACTGTGTTCCCAGAGGTTCACCCTCATTGAAGGCAAATTATACCGGCGACCCCTCTCAAGGCCTCTCCTATGATGCCTTAGCCCCGAAGAGGCGCCTTTAGCTATTGAAGAGGTTCATGAGGGGTTGTGCGGAAGCCACTTGGGAGGTAGAATGCTGGCACACAACATCATCCGAGTGGGTTTCTGGTGGCCTTCCCTATAAAAGGACTATATGACCTTCGTCAAGAGGTATCTAGAGTGTCAGAAGTTTGGGCAGCTTATCAAGCAGCCCGCCGAGCAACTTCACACCTTGTTCGAACCTCACCCTTTCGCCAGATGGGGCATTGACATTTTGGGCCCCTTTCCTGAGGCCCAAGGGCAAAAGAAATTTCTCTTCGTGGCTATTGACTACTTCACCAAATGGGTCGAAGCAGAACCTGTTGCTGCGATCACCGAGCAAGCCGCATGGAAGTTCGTATGGAAGGGCATCCTCTGTCGGTTCGGTGTGCCAAGGGTGATCACTTCTGACAACAGGAAGCAGTTTGACAGCGCCTTCTTTAACCAAAAGTGCTCTGAGCTCGGAATCTACAACCATTTCACTTCAGTCGCACATCCTCAAGCCAATGGTTTGGTAGAGAATGCCAACCAGACACTGCTGCACGGGATACGCACAAGGGTGGACGCTGTAGGAGGTTCTTGGATCGACGAGCTCCCTAACGTCTTGTGGTGCCATCGAACAACGGCACGGGTGGCTACCGATGAAACTCCCTTCCATTTGGCATACGGCTCTGAAGCTGTTGTGCCCTTGGAGGTGGCTCTCCCCACCATCCGGACTACTCACTTCGATGAAGCTGCCAACAATCGAGCACTTCGGGAGAACCTAGATATGCTCGGAGAATGCCAAAGTGACTCCAGCATCAGACTGGTCTCTTATCAATAGCGACTTGCGTAATACTACAATGCGCGAGTTCGGCAACAGCGTTTCTTCAAGACAACCTAGTCATGCATCGCTGCTAGGCATCGGAACCCTGAAGAGCAGTTGGCAAACTCGCCCCGAAGTGGGAAGGACCTTATCAGGTCACCCAGGTCCTCGGGAAAGGCTCGTACAAGCAAACTACCCCTAGTGGCGGAGCCATACCCAGAACTTGGCAAGTATCTAATCTGAAGGCTTACTACTTATAAAAGCCTTCTGTTCGGCATCCTACTTCTCTTCCTCCCATTCTTTCGGTCGGCTTGAGATGGTATCCAAAGCCATCCCTATTCAAAGCTTTTCAGCTCAAAAGGATCTAGGCGATACCACCAAGTATAAAGCATTCCGCACAACACCCCTGGTCGGAACTTTTTGGCAATTCCAAATGACTTGTGCGGTAATTGTGAACCATTTAAAACGACCGACGAGTTTCTATCAGACAGAACAATCGCAAGGGAAGGAGATAGAAAAAGGAAAGCCATTCACATGCTTAAAAGTGGAAAGATCTATTCAGACTATTTACAAGAGGCTCTTTGGAGCCGAGCTACAAAAAGGTAGATACAGTCAAGGGGCTTGTTCGGAGGGACCAGCGCCCCCAGAAGTCATCTGCCTCGATTGGAAGTGCACAAACTGCACTCCATCCAGGCGCAGATCTTGGGTTCAGTGACGGCACTCCTAAACAGCAGCTTGAAAGGCCTTACGGGCGTGCTCGGATGTGGCTAGGCGGCGTCCTCGGTCTTCTCTAGCTTCAAGGCCGACCTTGTAGCAGCGCGCACCAAACTACTCCAAATCTTCCTTGAAGTCTGGCCCTTCTTTATATTCAGCCACCCCGCGGGCCTTGGCATCAGTTAAGATAGCGGCGAGTGCCTCCTTTTCCGCCCGAGCAATGGCTAAGTTAACCTCGGAAGTTCGAAGTGCATTTTGGAGATTTTTTACCTCCTCCTGTAGTTCGGTCTCATGAGCCTTGTACTTTGCCTCAAGCTCCTCGCAGAAGTCAAATTTGGCTTCCCACATCTGCTTATGATCCTGGGCACGCACGGCGAGTCTCTTCAGCACCTTCAGTGACTTAGAGATCCCGTCAACTAGCACCTCTATGTCTGCGTCCCCGTCGCTGTCTTGCTCGGCTTGATATCCTGCTCGGCATGCCCCACTCGAGTGCTCAGGGGTCTCCTCCGGGCTCAGCTTCTGACACCGCGCCAGCACTTCTAGCTAGGACGCAGTAGGGCATGGAGGAAGGACCCTCGAGGGCTCTCCTTTGAGGCGCTCCAGGGCCGCTTCTAGCATGGCCTCTGAAGGAAGCGTCGATGACTTCCACCCCAACACTTGGGAGAGAGGCCTCCGATCTTCTTCAGAGGCAACTTGGTCTTCGGTAGCCTGGCTCGTCTGCCTTGCGGAAGCGCCTTCTCCAGCCGCTTCGAGGACACTAGCTGCAGCCTCCTGGCTCTCCGTGACGATGGGAGATTTCCAGAGTCCCCCCTCCTTGGTCTCGGTGACCTGCTCAGCCTCATTGCCACCTGCGTCGAATGTTTGTGCTATCGCCTCAACAACTGCTTCGGTGGGGGGAATGGGGGGCAAGGTGCCCATCGTCGTCGAAGTCCTCTCCATGGGCAGCGCGGCCGTCGTCGTCAGACTCTTCTCCATGACTGCAGGGGCCGCTGTCGTTGAGGGCACAACCCCTCGAGTACTTCAGCGATGTGCGGAGCTTCCTCGCCCCTTTGCGCGGATGTCTCCTCACCAACGAGCGCAACACTCTGCTCGTCGGCTCCGGTGCTTGAGACCCTCTTCGAAGCCACCTCCTGTGAACGACCCTCAACAGGGCCTTGAGGCGCAAATGTCCACATCCCCTCCTCGGAAGAGCTCTCTGACTCTTCGCTCACCACGACAAGCCCGAGTTCGTTAGCCATCCTCCTTATGGCTTCAGGTCGTATCATGGGCGGGATCTGCAGCGTCCCTCGTTCAGTCGTCTCTGCAGACTTACGCTTCTTCAGTGCTCAAGATGAGGGACTTCTCCTTCAATACCTTCCTCGTTGTCCCCTTCCGCCACTCGCGGCGCAGCCTCCTCCAGCTGCCTCTTCCTCTTCTTCCTCATCAAAGGTTGCTGATCCACCTCCGCCTCTTCTGCTCCATCCTCAAACGTCTGCTGCTCGGTGACCACCGGTCTTTTCTTTGTGGTCTGAGGCTGGATTGCTCCTCCTTCCTCGATCAAGGATGGCACCACCACCCTCACAGCAGCATTCATCATGGCCTTCTTCTTCAACCGGATCTTCTATGGCCTCTTCTCAGTGACCGGCGAACTTCTTGCAGGGCGCCCCTCTGCAGGAGCCGACACCGCCATGGCGGTGGTCACCGAAGAAGGAACCCTCACTACAGTAGGGATCCTTACCACGGTGGAAATGTCATCGCCCTTGAACACCAAATGGGGAGTGACGGCGATCTGCTCGGCGTAATCCTCATTAGCCTCCTGGTCCCAACCGACGGCTACCTCTTCGGCGCCTGCAAGCCAAAAAGGAGGAAAGCGTACAGTCAGAAGACAATTATGCGATAGACATACGACTGCAACGTGATCGGGTATTTACTCCATGGTCGACTCAGACCATGCTGGACGAGTTGAAACTCTGTCAGGTAACCCTCTCTGTTGCGCACGTATGCTCAGTTTAGGCTATCCAAGGCCTTCGCTTCATCTTGGATCAAGAAGGGATACATATCCTTCCTCGCCGTTTGGACCGTGGTCGAGAACCCCCACTCTGCACCGTCTCGTCGATTGACGAAGAAGTGCCGCTTCATCCAACCTTTGTTGTTGGAATATTCTTTGCCAAGTCAATCTGCATCCTGTCCGGCCGGTGCTTGGTATAGTGGACACCAGCCCCAGACCCTGGCGAGGAGGTGAGGCGGAATTGCGCCCGGAACACCTCCACTAAACTCCGGATTTTTCGGAGCTTACAGACAATGCAGAAAATACAGATTGTTCGCCACGAGTTTGGCCTTAGCTGGATCGGCGCGAGTCCCCATCGGTTCAGCAGTGCCTTCGCCTCCTCCGACAACGGCAGCCGGAATCCAGCCTCCATGTGGTCGAGCGACAGAGTGAGGCACCCTGGCCTGTTCATCAATTGCGAGTCCTCCTCCCTCGCCATCACAATCTCGTACTCATCGCCAATCTGAAAGTGCTCACGGAGGCCTTCGTAGTGGCGACATCGTGGCCCCCGGGCGCCCGTCGGGACCACTCCGCTCACTTCGGTGACTGCGGCAGCTTTTCCCTTGTTAACCATCACCGGAAGTTGCAAAGACAAAGAGGGTGGTGGAGCCGGAGATTGCGAGGAGGAAGACGAAGAAGGGAGGCTTGGGGAGGCAAGTAGGCTCTCCGAAAAATTCTGAAGGCGTGGGATCCCCCCCTTCACTCCTCCTCTTCCTAATAAGGAAAGGAGGGCACGAAATTTGAAATATCAAGGCGGCTCTCCGTGCTCAAAAGCGACCGTTCAGATGTACTGCGGAGAGCCCCCAGCTCGACACATCACCCCGCCATCATGGGATTTCCTCCGCTATCGAGGAGGCATCGAGAGCATCGTCGCCCTACCACTGCTCACGCATCCGATGTCATCGTCGCATTTAATACGGAAGTGACATTCGAGCAGGCTTCCGCCCTCGAGCGTCCTGGTTCCCGAGCTCACTCGATGGTGTGGGGGGCAAGTGTGGTGGCTATTCCTAGCCACCTACATGCGCAGAGCCTATCATGGCCCATCTCAATCTAGCAGACAAATGTGGCCCTTCCGTAGGGCGCCACGTCCCCTCAGGAGCAACTTTAAAGTCCCGAGGACGATCCCAGCATTAAGGTACCAGGGGCCAAGGACCATCTCCGGACGCCTTACAGCCTGTTCGACCCAGGGTCGTCTTTTCAAGCAGGCACTGCTGGATGTGCATCTTGGCCTCCTCAGCACAAGCAACACTTCCGTGCATCGAACATCCAGTAGCGGGCCTTGTCGCCGAGCAACGGGTTCCATTTACCGAACAGGGCACCTGCTCGATACCTCCGACCAGAAGGATTTAGGCAGCCCTTCGTCTCCTTGCGACGGTTACAATGGCTGCATCATGCATGCCCCACGATTAAGTGGTGCGTTAACTGTAAGGCCCCTTAACGGGCTCCTCACCGCCAAGGGCGCTAACCAACGCACCCTTTTCGGCATTGTTCAGGGACGTTCCGTCCCTCTCCCTTAGCACTTCTGCCTATAAAAGGCTCAGGTAAGCCTCCATCCAGAGGTACGTAATCTTACACACACTGCCCTCGCGCAGCACACACGAGAACCCCCGCTCCTTTAAGCTTCTCCAGTCCCGCACTGACTTAAGCATCGGAGGGTTCTCCCCGGTTCTTCAACTGGGCCCCCCTGATCTGGTTCTGGTTTTGCAGACTTTCATCTGCACCGGCGATTGTCTTCCCTCTTCCAAGTGGAGGTCCGTTTAGCCCCTAGCCCATATATATATAAATATATCAATTATTCAAAGTTGTAATTGGGAAAATTCTAGAATTTCAATCTCAATTTTAGCTCCATCATTTGCTTATGACATGCTTTGCTCTGTTTGGTAACAATAAAGGCATCCCTAAACAACGAATAACCTTCACTAGTATTTGAGACTGAAGGAAGGATCTTAGATGCCTTCCATTCACAGCCCTTGTACAATGCTCCATAATCTGTCATAAAGACTACTTCAATGACTTCCTCTTCAATCTTGATGTCCAAGTCAAATTCTTCTTGTGCTGGTACCTTGGAGGTAGAGGGTCCAACTGGTGTAGCGTCGAAAGATGAAATGACCAATGAGTGGATAGGGGTCCAATTAAATGAGGGTTGATCAGTTTCTCCTATTTCCTATGGTAAATGCTGAGTAGAGGTGGAAGCTTCTCTATCAGTGCATACTGAACTGACCATCTCAGAGAGCAGCTAATGGAACTTCAGTAGCTTCACATGAGGCAGCTTCAACTAGAGGAGGAGTGGTGGTAGTAGGATAGAGTTCACCAGCATTCATATCCTTCACGACTTCTGCTTCTTCATGCTCAAAATTTTCTGATGGCGCACCATGAACTTCTTCTTTTTCTTGTTTAGTTTGTTCTAAGTGCAGAACATTCATTTCTTCTTCTTTCTCTGGTTTAGAAGTTTCCATATGTATATCATAACCTTCTTCCTCAATTTCTAGTTGTGATAAATCAAGTTTGCTTGATGGCCCTCCTTCTGATAGTGTAGCAACTCTTTCTGGTGAGGCAGAGAGATGAGAGTCTATTGGGACTCTTGGTTCATCTTCATGTTCTGATTTTGTTGGAGTTTTTGGATTAAGTCTATTTAGAATGCTCTTCAGCATTCTCCTTTGTGCAGTGAGAGCTTGCCAAACTTCATGTCTGCAAATTTCTACTTCTCTTTGAGCTCCTTAATATCTTGGGATAATCCTCTTATGTTTGGATTTTCAACTGATGAAGGCTCCTCGTTAGGATGTAATGGTGTGCGAGGTTCTGCAGCCAGTGGCCCCCCCTTAGATGATGAGGAGGATTCATCTTCTTCTTTATCAATATGTTCACTATTTGAAAGAACCACTGCCTTTCGTTTCCTTTAACTTGAGGGTGTGGAAAAGTGTTTCTCCCTAATCCATGTTTCATCATAAAAAATGAAGCCATTTCGGCTCAAGCTATTAGTGGTAAACATGGTGAATGGTTTAGACTTTTCACCAGTGAGATCAATGTTTTCCTGTACCAGAATATGAGTTATCAGATTTTTGTATGGAAACTAGACTCCATAGTTGGTAACATGTTTCATCCTTCCTCCAATACTGGCAAAGATCTTCAACAGAAACTTCCCAATTTGTATTTTCTAGCGTGTAGCAATGCCATAGATGACAAAGGCATCTTCTTTGGATTCCATGGAATCTTTTGGTGTGATAACTATAGAACACAACTTGTGTAAAAGGCAAAGTAATGTGCTCAGTTGTGTTACACCATTGTTGTCTGCCCCACGGGCTCTTTGCTCAGTCAATTTTTCATAACTTTCCTTTTGTGGAATTTTGGAGCTTGGAGAAATTCCAATATATGGGCACTTGAAATACTTTAATAGCTTTTCGTCAATAAGCTCAAGCTTCTAATTTTTGACTGAAGTGTACATGTCCTCATTCTTTGGAGCAACTAAGTTTTAATAGAATTCTTTGACTAGTTCAGGATAAATTGGTTTCTTGGATGAGCAACTACCTAACAAGCCTGCTCCTTTAATCATCTTTTTGATGTCTAGGTTTTTTTGCTCCAATTCTTCAAAGTTCACAACTTTGCATTGAGATACAGTGCACTTGATATATTCTAGGAATGCAATAGACAGTCTGGGAGCCATTGTTGTTCTTGAGAAAGTGAGAATATAAAAAGAACGAACAAGAGCAAATTTGTACGACCAATAAATATTGATGGAACTTTATGACGAGAGATTGATAAGGGTGAGATCTTACTTGAGGCAAAAGATGAGATGTTTCCACATGGAAGAGATCCACATCAAAGAACAACAAGGGTTTCATACGCAGAGACAAAAGACAGAGGATGATAGAATCCAAAAGTGTGAGGAGGTATGAAAGAGAGAGAGATGTGAAAAAAGTTATTTTTCAAAAGGTGGGAAACTGTCAATTTTAAAGGGTGAAAATATGTGAGATGTAGTTGCACATAGATTTTGGCATGTGGCAAGAGATTTGGAGATACACAGTGCGGATGGGTTCGGCAAATGTAAGTGTCAGCAGAATAGAGATACGATGGAAAGAGCACTTGAGTGCTGACAAGATATTTGAAATAACCGGTGAATTAAAAATAACCAATAAAATTGACTGATTATTCTTATCAAGGATTAACTGATTAATTCATCAAGGTACAAAATATAATCAATTGTTTTGAATAACTCAGGAAGAGAGAGATAATCAGGCATAGTGTTGCATACTTTCACTTAATCATGTTCCAAACTAATGTGTAAATAGTTTGAGGCTAACAATACTTCAAGGATTGCACATACCTAATTCCCTTCAAATCATGGAGAAACGATCCTCAGGTAGTGCCTTGGTGAAGATATCATCCAATTGATGTAGAGTATCTATAAAACTTAAAAAAATATCTCCTAAAGCGACATGATCTCTTATGTAATGATGATGTTGTTGTACTCTATAGATTTTGATGATCACAAAAAATGCTAAGTTTAATTCATGTTGAGGAAATCACCAAAACACTAAGTAGAATTCATGTTGATGATCCAAGTGTTTGAATTATTTATATTTGATTTATGGGTCTAACTTGTGTGTTAAGTGTGCAGCAAAGTATGTCAAAAGTGGCACATGAAGTGGACTTCATAAAGGTCAAGTCTTGGACAAAGGTAGAATAGAAGATTGTCTTGATTTTTGCACTTTTGCAGGAAATCGGTCGACCACCTAGCCAGTACTACTTGGCATTGCAGCAGTCAAAAGATCAAACGACCGACCATCAAGAATCGGTCGACCAATTATGGGAAGCCAACCGATTGATGAAGGAGCTTCCGATTGGTAAAGTAAGGCTCCAATTGATTGAAGAACAAAGGGGAAATCGATTGAAGGACAAAGGGCAAATCGATTGATGACCAAGAAAGAAATTGGATGACCGATTTGGAGGTTTCAGTCGACCGACCTACCTAGTGAACACCAAGCTTCCGATTGCTGAAGGAAATTGGACGACCAATTTGGGAAAGTTGGACGATCGACCTAGCCAGTGCATTTTGGTGTTTGGACAGTCACAAAGTCGAATGACCGACCTGGAGGAATCAGATGACCGATTTGGTGTTGTTTCTAAAGCAGAAGAAGAAGAAAACCAGTCATGAAGCTAAGTCCAGAATCAGACAATCGACCTAGTGAAATCAGTCGACCGATTACGGGAATGCAAGTTCCATATTTGGATAGGTCTCTTTTGAAGATTGGATTTGGATGAGATTTCCTTGTCATCCACGGCCAAGATCAAGTCTTTGGCAAGTTGGTATATAAAGGAAGGCCTTTCCATGTGTGTAGAAGAGAACACACATAGTTAGAGAACGATTTGCACCCAGGCTAGGGCAAATGATGAACCAGCAAACCAAAGCACTTTACAGGCAATTTCTTCAAGGGTTGCTATGCGAGTTCAAGGTGTTGGATGTTCAGAAGATCGTGCATCTATAGTACAATGTCCAGGAAAGCCTATGCAAGCTTTCGTGTTCTTCTCCTACGTTTCTCATCCACGCCAAAATAGGAGAATTCTGAATTGTGAATTTTCATCTTTCTTCTCTTGTTCTTGGATTGAGAATTGTGCTTCAATTTATTTACACAAACATCTTTGTGTGTGTGTGTGTGTGCTCGGTTTGTGAGAGATCATTGGTTCGTGTGTAGTGCGTGTTGCACATACACATCGGGTTGTCTCATCCCCGAGTAACGAGGTGGGGTTTAGGTTGTCCCCGAAAACAACCGTGTGTGTGTGAGGATATACGCTTGTACCTGGGGAGCAAGTCAGTGGAAATCCTTGCAGGGGTGTGGGGTAGTGGATGTAGGCGCACACGGGGGTGTGTTTGCTGAACCACTCTAAATCCTGCATGCATGTGTGGTTTCATCCGTTTTCTTCTACCTCCATTCTACGCATGTTAGGATAGTCAGTTTCATCTATATACATGTTACATTCTGTTGTGCATATCACATAATAGGTTTGATTAATTGAGTTTAATATATTTTGTGTAAAATATTTTTAATTGGGTAATAACCAATTCACCCCTCCCCTCTTGGTTGTTCATCGCATCCTCACTCTTCAATTGGTATCAGAGCAGAGCTCTTGATCTAAAGAGAGATCCTGCTTGTGATGGCCAATAAGGGATTCATGCTTGAAGCTTTTTCTATCCAACGTCCACCGTTTATTGATGGCAACAATTATTCCTATTGGAAAAATCGTATGCACGTCTTTCTCAGGGCTCAAGATTATGAGATCTGGAAAGTCTTAAATACTGGTCCATATACATTGCCAGAGGATGAGGGAAAGTGGACAGAGGATAATATTAAAAAATACAAGGTTAATTTAGTGCTTTGAATATATTGCAATGTGCTATTCATCTTGATGATATTCTCATGTCTCCATGTGTAGCTCAGCGAAGAAGATGTGAGATAAGCTTAAGTTGATGTATGAAGGCACTTCAGAAGTCAAGCAGACTAAACCAAATATTCTGGTCCATGAATATGAGATGTTCAAAATGAGCCCTGTTGAAACAATCTCTTACATGTTTGCATGGCTCTCCAAGATCACAAATGGACTAAAGGCACTCGAGAAGAATTACACGGACATGGAGATAGTCCGTAAAATTCTGAGATCCCTCCCACTAGCAAGGCACACCAAGGCCATAGACATAGAGGACTGCAAAAACCTTTTGAGCCTCAATGTGGAGGAGTTGATTGGAAGTCTCATGGCTTATGAGATCAACATAAAAAAGGTGGAAGCCGAGTAGCCAATTGTCAAGAAAAAAGATGTGGCTCGTAAAGCCAAAAAGTCAATGGTCGTTTGCTTGGATGAAAGTTTGCCAAGTGAAGATATGGAAGAAGTGGCAAAGCTAGCTCAGAACTTTAGGAAATTCCTAAAGAAGCAAAGACCACATCATGTAACATCCCATAAAGATTACAAGGGAAAAGAAAGAAAGAGGACTCTAGTAGAAAAACAAAAATCATCTGCTATGAGTGTCAAGGAATTAGGCACATGAAGTCCGAATGTCCAGTATTCCTAAAAAAGCAGAACAAAGAGAAGTCAAAGAAGCCCAAGGACATGGTCGTCACATGGAGTGACTCTGATAAGTCAAACTCTGAAGCAGAGGATGTCCAATGCGGCCTTATGTCTCTTGAGGATGAATCTCCCGAGGTAACTTATGATCATGAATCATTTTTAATTGAGGAGATGGAATTAATGTATTACGTCTTGTATGGAAAATATAAGAAAGTAAAAAAGGAAAATAAAGGATAGAAAATGAAAGTTGAAGGTTTTCTTCATAATGAAATTCCCTACATGTAATGTCATGAGCATAATCTGAAATATTAAAAACTTCATGATGAAAAAGAAACATTGTAAAGCAAAATTTCATTGTATGAGGAAGAAAAATAGAATGCAAGCTTCATGATAATGGTTTTTCATAAAAACTCAGCATGTTTGAAAAAGAAAACATATCTTTGAAATCTAAAAATGAAAAATTGGAAAACCAAGTGCATGTGCTCGAGGAGAATGTTAAAAATTTTGAAAACTCTATCAAGAAAATGCATGAAACAATAAATAATCTAAAATCAATTGTTTCTAGATCATGAAGGGAAAAGAAAAATTAGATGAGGTTCTTAGTGTCAGGGTTAATATCCATAGACATGGTCTGGGGTATGTACCTAAGAAATCTAAGTCTAACTCCTTTAAGTCTAAGACCTAGACATTTTTTGTTCATGCTTCTAATAGTCCAAGCACCTCTCATGCTAATCCAAAATAGAAAAAGACTCAATTGAATTCTCATGCTAAGAAAACTATGCAAGCCAAACAACCAGTTCAGAATATGAATTTCATGAAGTCAAAGAAATCTTATCATGTTAGAAATTCTGAACAGTTTAAAAAACATGCGCAGTCAAAGAAAGGAAAGCATGTTAATCAAAGTTGTTCATAGGCCACAACCCACACAACGTACTTCAAACATCACATGTTACGTCTGTGGTGGGCATGGTCATATGAACTATACTTGTTCTTTAAAGAAAAATATGCAGAAAATGAACTTGGTGTGGATTAAGAAGGATTTGCAACCTTTTCAGGACTAACACTGTTGGACCGATTTGGGCACCAAATAAATCCACTTGAGATCTTTGGTTGCAGGTGCTTTGGAGATTTAAATGTGATGAACTTCATGGTTAAATTTAAGGCACTTGTACTGTTTTGTAAGCATCATGTAATTTTGTTTTTGCACCTTCAAGGTTAGACATGAATACTCTTGTTAACACCTTCATATTTAATTCATTCAGCTTTTTTTACCAATTGGTATCATTGTTTACTTTCTATATTTTGATAAATATTTGAAAAACATAAAATAAAATTGAAAAATCAAAAACACGAAAAGAGTCGTAGAGTTCAGTGTCTATTGCATGTATATTCCTTGTATGCTTGCATGTACATTATATGTAAAGACACTCCTTGATTATTTATATGGCTTAATACTCCCTTGCTATTTCTAATGCATTGGCTTGAGATTTAGTGTGCATCAGTTCAACCACTAAGGGGGAGAGTTTGCATTTGGTGTGTGGATACATTAAAGGGGAGCCAAATAGTTATGCATTTAACTTGCTTCTCAACATATATTTGAAATTGAAGCCAACACAATAATGCACATGTTTATGATTATCTTATATCACTTTGATGATAGGTGGAAATTTCTCTTAACACTATGTGATGCTTAAAATCCACCTAACTTGTAGTAACTCATGAGAAAAAGCTACATGTTCCAAGAAAAGAGGAACTGAGCTTAGTAGCTGGGTCTTTCCACTGAACAAGTAAAGAGCCTCTGGTCAAACGACAATACTTTCCTAAAAACTGAACGAAAAGAAACAAAAAAAAATTTGACATCAATTGCTTTCAAAAAATAGAAAATAAGGACAAAGTGATAGCTATCAAAAATCGAGGATCTTGATGATCAGTTTATCCCCATATAATTTCATTAATTATATGCCTATTTTGGTGATTAACAAAACTTCAATAAAGTGTTATCTAAACAAGTTTTCATGAATTTTAGGCACAGGAAGTAAATCAGGCGAAATCAAGAAAATATGTAAGTACTTCTTATACTATAGCATTTAAAGTTCAGAGCATATAGTTTTTCTAAGTACATAATGATTTCTACACTTCTATCGATTTCAGTTTCACAAGGATTTCATAAGTATCATATCGATTTCAGTTCTATAACGATTTCGTAAGTGTTGCATTGCTTTCAGTCTCACAACGATTCGTTAAGTGAGCATAACGATTTCGATCTCACAACGATTCGTTAAGTGAGCATAACGACTTCGTGTGCCATAACGATTTGGTCACTGCATCGACTTGGTTTTTGTAATGATTTGCTCTCACAACGATTTGGTAAGTCAGGAGAACGATTTGCTCTCACAATGATTTGTTAAGTGAGAACAACGATTTGGTCTCATAACGATTTGCTTTCATATCGATTTGACAAGAGAACAACGATTTCTATTTCACATCAATTTGGTCTTCACAACGATTTGATAAGTTACATAACAACTTGGTCACCGTAACGATTCGATAAGTTACACAACAACTTGGTCGCCATAATGATTCGATATAGAAAACAACAATTTGGTCACTACATCGGCTTGATAAGTGAAACAACGATTTGCTCACAATGATTTGGTTATAATGATTCATTCACAACAATTTGGTTACAACGACTTGCTTATAACGACTTGCTTATACTCTCATAATGATTTGTCTCTACAAGGATTTGGTTATGATTGTATAACGACTTGTGTTCACATCGATTTGTTTATGGATGAATAACGATTTACATAAACAATGACTTATTCACTCAATGATTTCATAAGTCGTACACATAACAATTTCATAGATTACAACGACTTGATATTCAAATAAGTTTTAAATATCTTGACAGTCAAAGTCCTCCTACGTGTTTCTCTAATATCCATGCATTTAATGGGACTATACATTTCTCTGCATGATGCATATCTGGATATCCTCTATTATCATGCTTCTATATGAAACACTTTTTGGATAGCAGAATGTCATTTCCATTTTGGTGAAATGTCTTACTACATGTATTCTAACATTGACTGACAACAAGAGACAGCATAGCTGTCTATTGTTTAGTATTTATTGTGTGCAGGTCTCTGACAGCACAACCCCATATAACGTTGGACAAAGTAGAAGCTGAAGGATATCAAGAAGGATCTTCTCCTTGTGTGCATGGAACGTAAAGGACTGTTGACTGCAACATACTGTTGAAGAATAAGGAGAACCATGTAGTCTAATGTTCACTAAAGTCTAGAGACAACGAACATCTAAACGGCTAATTCAGCAAGAGAAGATATATATATAAGACTAAAGACTCATGGCAAAGATAACGGAAAAATGAAGAAGAGAGTTCCTGAAAAGCATTCAAAAATCTCATCGAGAAATCTCGCAATGGAGTCTTAGCGAAAGAGCTTCTTGCTTTCCACTCCAACCTTTGTAGCCCTTGCTCTCCAGTGCCTCATTGTTGTTAGTTTTGGAGAGCCCTTGTGATCTGAGAGATACCATTATTGTAGATCTTTCTCTCTCAATCACTGCCTCAGATCAAGTGTTTTCTATAAGTTTGGTCTAGGGGCATTTCGCCTGTTTTCTCATTTTCTTGAGAAGTTCCTCTTCGTGTGTGAAGAGAAGACCTGTTGGAAATAGGTGGTGTGTGTTCCCTTCGTGTTGAAGGAAGACTTGTGAATCAGGGTGTTGTTTTTCCTCTTCGGGTTGTGAAGAGAAGGCTAGCTGCGGCTGGATGTGTAAGTGTCCTTGAGGGGGACTGTACCCTTGGGTAGTGGAATCCTGAGTTGTTGCTCAGGGACTGGACATAGGACTCCTTTGGAAAGTAGGTCTGAACCAGGATAAAATTCATGTGTTGTGTGATTGCATGCTTGTGCTTGTTTTCTTTTTTATTACTAACACTAACAATCGAAGGTAGTGCTTTGTGTTGAACGTTTTTGTTGACAGGTTTAGATAATCGAATTTTAAGAATCCCATTCACCCCCCCTTTGGGCTTTCTAGCTGGGCAACAAGTGGTATCAGAGCCAAGTCTCTTCGACAAAGAAGATCTAACGATCTGAAGAGAAAAGATTAAATGGCAGCTCAAGGTCACTTCGAGGGTCAGTCCGTCAATAGATCACCGTTGTTCGATGGTGAAGACTACAACTACTGGAAGACCAGAATGGAATTTTTCCTTCACGGGCTTGATTATCAAATATGGTCTATTGTAGAAGAAGGAGATCTCCTAGTCACCAATGATAAAGACAAATGGACAGATGAGGACAAGAAAAAGATCTCTCTAAACTGCAAAGCGAAGAGCATACTATGTTGCGCTCTTAGTAAGTTCAACCGGATCTCAGCCTGCAAATCCGTAATGGAAATGTGGGGAAAATTGAGGATCACGTATGAAGGCACAGATAAAGTGAAAGAGACAAGAATAGACATATTGGTGACTTAGTATGAGAGATTCCAGATGCAACCAAGAGAGTCAATAACACAAATGTATAGCATATTTACAGATATCACAAATGGGTTGGCTGGTCTTGGAAAAAGTTATGAAATGGGAGATATGGTTAGAAAGTTCCTAAGATCCCTACCAGTCTCGTGGACTCCAAAAGTGACAGCAACGGAAGAGGCCAATGACTTAAAGAGAATGTCATTGGAAAAATTCATTGGGTCACTAATGGCCCATGAGATCAACATGGAGAGGTTAGGAGAGCCTTCAAGCAGAAAGAAGCACATCAACGCTCTCAAAGCTAAAGAAGATACATCTGGTGAACATTCAGATGACAAGGAAGACATGGGAAGCAGTGAAGATGAGGAAGCATTCCTATCCAGAAGACTGCAACACATATTGGCCAAAAAGAAATACCAGTCTGGAAGGAGATATTTTAAGAAAGGAAAAGACTTCAAGAAACCAGAAGTCAAGGATTCAAAGAAAGCTGAACCTATCTGTTATGAGTGCAAGAAGCCTGGACACATCAAGGCCGAGTGTCCAAAGCTGAAAAAGACTAAATTCAGAAAAAAGGATAACTCTAGAAAATTCAGAAAATATAAGAAGAAAGCCATGGGAGTAGCTTAGGACAACAACATCGACTCAGACAATGAGTCAAACTCAAGCGAAGAAGAAGAAGAAAGGCCAATCTGGCCTTTATGGCAAATATCGAGGAGAAGGTAACCTCTGACTCCTCTTTTACTTCTTGCAATGAATCTGATTTCGACAGTTTAGAAGATGCTTTCAATAAGCTGTATAGTAAATATAAAGATGTTTTTAAACTAATAAAAACTACTAAGAAAAATCATGCTTGTTTAGAAAACACTAATTTAGATCTAAGATCCGAAAATGAGCAATTAGAAAAATAAGTTTCTGAACTAAAAAGAAGAAATGAATTATTGTGTAAAAATTTAAAAGATAAAAATAATCAAATAGCTAATCTGGAAAACCAAGAAACTGTAAGCAAACTAAATCAAGAAATTAACACATTAACAAAATAAAATGAACAGTTATCAAATACATTAGAAAAATTTACAAATGGAAAAATAACATTAATACTAAAAGGAGCTAGAAGGTCATGGAAAAAGAAATATGGCTTAGGATACACCCCTCCTGATAATAAGGAAACAATAGTGCATTTTAAAATATATCCAACACCCAAGTTTGTAGCCGAACAAGACACTGCGTACAAGTCTAACTTTAAATATATTCAAACTGAAAAATTAAGTAAAACATCTTGTTGTAGCCACTGTAACAAATTAGGACATATTAAAATAACATGGCCAACTAAACACATAAAATAGATAATTAAAAGGAAAAATGAGGAAACTAACCAGCAAGGACCCAAAAGAACTTGGGTACCTAAAGTTTCGTGTTTTCATTGTAGGGAAGCCTTCGAGAATCTAAGTGGTACCTGGATAGCGGGTGCTCAAGGCACATGATAGGGAATAGAAAGTTGTTCCCCCACCTTGAAGCTAAAGAAGGCACAGTGACGTATGGCGACAATGGAAAAGGGACAGTGATAGGTTGCGGATCAGTTGGCAGTCAAGGAAAAATCCTTATTGAAGATGTACTATGTGTAAAAGGACTTAAGCACAACCTGATAAGCATCAGCCAGCTATCCGACAAAGGCCATCAGATCAAATTTCAAGAGTCTAGATGCAGTATCATGAAAGATGGTGAAACTGTATTCGAAGCCTATAAAGAGAAGAATCTCTATGTACTTCATTTGGAAGAGTTGAAAGATCTGGATGTGTGTCTTACAGCAAGAAAAAATCATTCAGTTGAGCTTTGGCACAGAAGATTGGGCCATTGTAGTTTAGATGGAATCAGAAAGATAATCAAGAGAATCTAGTAGAAGGTTTGCCCAAAGTAAGCACAAGAATGGAAGGCGTCTATGAACCGTGTGCAAAAGGAAAGCACACTAAATCATCCTTCAAGTCAAAGACAGTGGTAACAACTTCAAAGCCATTGGAACTGTTACATATGAGAACTACTAGTCTTGAAGGAAAGAACTTTAGATTCTTAATAGTCGATGACTATTCAAGATTCACATGGGTATCATTCTTGGAACACAAAGATGACACTTTCGATAGCTTTGTTAGCTTTAGTAAGAAAGTTCAGAAGGATAAGAAACATATCATAATTGGTATTCGATCAGATCATGGTGGAGAGTTTCAGAATGAAAGATTTGCTGAGTTCTGTGATGATCATGGAATAGAGCACAATTTCTCAGCACCAAGGACACCACAGCAAAATGGAGTTGCTGAGAGAAAGAACAGAACTTTATTAGACATGGCCAGAACTATGCTATCGGAATACAACCTACCAAGGTACTTCTGGGCCGAAGCCATCAACACAGCTTGCTACATAATCAACAGAATAATGATTAGACTAATCTTGAAGAAGACAGCATACGAGTTATTCAAGCAGAAGAAACCAAAGATCGATCACTTCAGAACCTTCAGATGTCCATGCTTCATCCACAATAACGACAAAAGGGATATTGGTAAGCTAGACACCAAATTTGATGAAGGTATATATATGGGGAAAGATTTATTAATTGAGTAAATAGTACATGTTATCTTTGATGAAACTAATCCTTCCTTGAGAAAGGAAGTAGATAGTGATAATGATGATGTAGATGACTTGTCCAAAAAATTAAAGGATACATCCATCGAGGACAAGGAAGATCCACCCTTGGAAGAACTACAACAAAGAGAAATATTCCATAATGATCTTCCAAAGGAATGGAGGTACAAAAAGGATCACCCGTTGGATAACATCATTGGGGATCCATCAGTTGGGGTAAGAGGTAACGTAATTCCCTATGATTACTTAGCTTTTGTATCCCAAATAGAGCCTAAGACAGTCAATGAAGCACTATCTGATGAATCTTGGATATTAGCCATGCTAGATGAACTTAATCAGTTCAAGAGAAACTAAGTGTGGTCACTTGTTCCGAGACCATCAGATCATCCTGTGATTGGCACCAAATGGGTGTTCAAGAATAAATTGGATGAAGCTGGTGTGATCACTAGAAACAAGGTCAGACTGGTAGCTCAAGGCTATTCCCAAGAGGAAGGCATAGATTTTGATGAAACCTATGCATCAATGGCTAGACTATGGGCAATTAGGATTTTACTTGCGTATGCATGAACATTGGATTTAAAACTTTTTTAAATGGATGTAAAATCTACTTTTCTAAATGGATATATAAAAGAGGAGGTCTATGTAGAACAACCTCCTGGTTTTGATGATATAGATTTTCCAAATCATGTTTTTAAGTTGAATAAAGTATTGTATGGTTTAAAGTAAGTACCTAGAGCATGGTATGAGAGGTTAAGTGCATTTTTATTAAACCATGGTTTCATCAGAGGAAAAGTAGATAGCACATTATTTATTAAGACAAAGGTCAAAAATATACTACTTGTACAAATTTATGTAGATGATATAATATTTGGTTCTACTGATGAATCTCTTTGCAGGTATATTGAAAAGCTCATGCGGGGAGAATTTGAAATGAGTATGATGGGGGAGCTCAACTATTTCCTCGGATTGCAAATCAAGCATGGAAAAGAAGGCACACACATCTGTCAAGCGAAGTACACCAAAGAACTATTAAAGAAGTTCGGATTTGAAAATCCTAAGCCACTGTCAATGCCAATGAGCACATCCACAAGGTTAGACAATAATAAGGATGGTAAGAAAGTAGACCAAAAGCTCTACAGGGGTATGATAGGGTCTTTACTCTATTTAACTGCCAGTAGACTAAACATTCTATTTAGTGTATGCATGTGTGCTAGATATCAAGCTAATGCTAAAGAATCTCATCTAATATCTGTCAAAAGGATTTTCAGATATTTAGCTAAAACTCATGATCTAGGACTATGGTATCCCAAATCATGTGAAGTAAATTTAGTAGGATATTCTCATGCTGACTATGCTGGATGAAAAATAGATAGAAAAAGTACCAGTGGTTGTTGTCAATTTCTTGCAGGATGTCTGATTTCATGGTCCTCAAAGAAACAAAATTCAGTAGCACTGTCAACAGCTGAAGCTGAGTACGTGGCTGTTGGAAGTTGTTGTACACAACTCCTATGGATTAAGTAGCAACTTGAAGATTATGGACTGCACATCAAGACAATTATCCTACTGTGCGACAACACCAGTGCGATTAATCTCACCAAAAATCCAGTACAACACTCAAGAACAAAGCATACAGAGGTTAGATAACATTTCATTCAAGATCATGTAGCTAATGGAAATATAAATATTTCTTTATAGATACTAAAAATCAGTTAGTAGATATCTTCACAAAGGCCTTACTTGAAGAGAGATTACGTCTCTTAGAAGGGAATTAGGCATGTGTAATTTGTGATAGAATTATCTGAATATAGCTAAAATAATAATAATTTAGAATAATAATTATTCTCTCTCCTAAAATTAAGTAAAGTCTTTATATTGCTTGCTATATATATCTTTGACGGTTCGTTATTTTAAAAGTCTCTATTTATCTCGAAACCGTCTCATTTGTCATTTTCTGTGATTAATGCTCCGTCCCCTCAAAAAAAACTTTATGTCTATCTCTAAAATCCCGAAATCTATGTCATAGCGATTCACCCCCCTCTCTCTTCTCGTTCGACTTTCTTGGAATGATAACCCTATCATCTCCGCATCGACTCTGTGAGATTTCAAAGCATCCGTGTCTTCCCGAGAAAATTTCTTGAGGGCTTTTGCTGCAATCCTCTTTACGATCCTCCAGAACCCTCTCTTGTTCAAATACAAGGCCGTTTCTGGCACCGTCGGGGGCTATAGCGCTGCTTTCCTCTCAGCAGAGCAGCAAGAAAGGTTTGCAACCATGAAGACGACGCTTTGCGGAAACAAGGCAGTGGACGTGGCTGATTTGGAAAAGAATGGAATGCACAATGTAGTGGTAGCTATTAAGAGGATGAAGTGGTCGAAGATGGTAACTATTTCTGAAGTAAGTTATCCAGATCTTGTGAAAGCCTTTTATGTGTGCTTGAAATCCGAAGAAGATGGATCCTTGACCTCCACAATCAAAGGTACCCCTATTCTCATTACATATGATTTACGGGCAAGTTTGTTTGGAGTGTCTACTACCAGTCACAGTGGGGTAAACACAGTAGATATTCACACCAAGGTTTGGGGATTGTTGGTCCTGAGTACAAGCTAAAGGACGGTAAGATCGACATCAACCAGTTGAACACCTTCAACCGGATCCTTCATTTCATAGTTTGTCAGATTCTGGTGCCCAGGAGTGCCACCTTCTCCTCCTGTACCAAGGCAGACTCCGATATGATGTTCTGGGCCATCCAGAACCAAGGTATAAATATGGCAGAAGTTATCTTTGAGCGGATGAAGCTTTCATCGACTATAATATGGGACAAGAAGAACAAGCTCAAAGTGTCCCTTCCTTATGCTCATCTCTTGATAGAGATTTTCCAGCACTATAACATAAGTCTGAATGGTGAGGTATTCGAAAAAATGGGCCAGTACATCAGAGGCAGGAATTTAAAGAAAAGTGGTTTCTCTTTGGTTGCTAGAGTTTGGACCAAAACCTCAGTAGCAGAGGGCGAAGCTGTTATCAGCAAAGCCCAAGAAGTCCAAGAAGAGGCAGCTCAGGTAGATGCAGTAGCGGCGGGTCCAGCTGTTCAGGTTCAGCAAGAGGAACTCAGGGCAGAAATACCAGTAGTCCAAGAGGAACAACCCGCAGCAGCAGTAGCAGAGGTCAGTGTTAATGTTCAGAAAATCAGTGGTAGCAGGATTGAGGACATTCCTCTAGACCATATTGAGCCCGTTGGGCAGGCTGAAAAGGTTGTCATCCCCACCTCAATGGTAGCATTAGTCCTTCGAGGTGTGCTGGACTCTATCACCAGCACTCAGGGGGAGCCCGAAATGGTTTGTGATCAAGTTGCTGAAGATGTGGCAGCAGGCCACAATGAGGATGTATTGATGGAGGATGCTCTTGTTGAGGGGGAGCATGCAGTTGTGAAGGAAGCAGAGCTTCAAGGGGAGCACACTGCTAACCCCCCAGTTGATCAATTTCAAGAAGATGTTGTGGAAAGCACCTCGGATGAAGAGATAAAGGTTGCAAATGTGGAGCCCGTTGCTAGGGAAAGTGAAAAAGGGAAAGAGGTAGCTCCTGAGATCCCTCTCCTCACAAGGAAGCCACACCAGAGGCTAAGGCAGAAGAAATTGAAGATCAATCTGAAGCCCATAATTGATAGATAGGATGAACAAGGTAAAATTCTTTGCTCTGTGCAATCTGATATAGCATCAATTTTCATAAGCCAAAGCACTGCAGCTAAGGAAATAGGCATGGTCAGAAATGCCTACAGATGGGTGAGAAATGAGCTCAGCAGCATCAAGGAATCAGCAGCTGCTATTTCAGATCTTTTGAGGGTGCAATCTAGGCCTGCCCCTCCTGCTCCTTCTCCTGCACCTCCTGCCAGCAGCTCAGGGCCAGTGAATGTTGAGAAATCTAGGCCTTCAGGGCCATCAATTGTGGCAGAAGATCAGCCATTAGGGCCCAATTCTGATGAACCAGCAGGGCCATCCGGGCCAAAAGTTGTTGAAGAAGTGGCGGTTTCAGGCCAACTGATGCAAAGAAGTCTAGGCCATCAGGGCCAGCAGAGGATGTGTCTGGGCCACCCGGGCCAGTGAATTCAGAGGTTGCACCTTCTAGAGCAAAAGACCAGGTTGTAGCCCTTGAGGCCCCTAGTTCTTCTCCTCTTCCAACTCCAGCTCCTCCTTCTCCACCATCATCCTCCACAGCACCTCCAGCACCTACCACTTTCAAACAACCCATTCCTAGAAACATTTCATCTCCTACACCATTTCCTTCCCAGTCCTCCTCATCTCATGTCTCCTCCACTCACATTCCTCCTCTTCCTTCCTTTGAGGTTCCTCCTACCTCCTCATCAGCTAGAGCCTCCTGCTCTGGTCCTTCTTCCTCTGGACCATCTGATATTCCTCCTTCTACATCTCACTCCTTCCTTCATCCTCATACTCCTCCCATTTTTATAACTATTATTCCAGAAAGTGCTCAAATTGATGCCCCCTTCCTCAGGGCCATCAAAGATGAATTTGAAGAAGCTATTCTCCACTCAATTTTGAAAGTTTGCACTCACATTCATAGGACAAGCTCTTCTAGCCCTGTCCCTAAGAAAAGAAGACTTACTTCCACTCATTCCATTTCTTCTGAACCCTGTTTTCCACCCCTTTGATTTTCTCTTACTGTCGAAAATAAAAACAAGCCCCTCTACCGTGAATTCCTTCAGAAAACAACCTTTGCCACCATTTTGTGACTTCCACACCTAAATCTAACCGACCATCTAAATGTCATTCTCCCTTTCACTTCTCTTTCCAAAGCTGAAAAATCTAAAATCTTTTCAATGGCTGAACCCAAATCCGAAGAGCAATGGGCTCG
The DNA here is from genome assembly GCA_014218235.1 of Colocasia esculenta. Classification (NCBI taxonomy): domain Eukaryota; kingdom Viridiplantae; phylum Streptophyta; class Magnoliopsida; order Alismatales; family Araceae; genus Colocasia; species Colocasia esculenta. Next base: position 100,452,419 of record CM024753.1, read on the forward strand.
GGGCCACAAGACCCTGTACAATAAATTTCTGCTCGCCAGGTCAGCCAGATTCCCTCCCCGGGATCACTCCTTGACTCTCACTGAGTGGTTCCAGATTCTTCATAAGGACACCTGGGCTCCCTTTGTTCAAAAGGAGATCAAGTTAATCAGGTATTTTCAGATGTTCAACGACTATTGCTATCTCAATAATCTGCCTGAAATTCAGCTTGGCCAATTTCGGCAAGCTATCTATAATCATGGATCTCATTTAGCTGCCACCTCCTCCATTCAAGTGGATTTTTCCACTTTGCAGTTGCCTGATGTAGTATTTCTCCCTCCTCTTCATTCTCTGATTATGGACTCCGATGTTGGGTCCATCATTTTTTAGCGCTTTGCTAGAGTCATGGGGAGAATACATGTGCAGAAGGGCAATTTCATTGCCTTCCATAGATTTTTGTTCAGAGAATACCTTCAGGGCCATATAAATTCAGATGTTCTTGCTCCTCTCTTGTCTGATTGTGAGAGGTTTGTAGACACGTGAGTTCGACTCCACCACGGGCAAATTTCATATTGCGCCATAACGCCACAAATGACCCTCTTTTTACCTTGCAAGAGTGTTTTCCCCATCATTATCGATCACCCCCGTTCTTCCTCGGTGCTTCCCCTTCATTTCCAGGGCCCCTCGAGAATTATAGGCATCAATTCCATGTCGCGACGCGTATGGCAGCTGCGTCCCTAAAACCGTCCAGTATCCCGGACACGATTCAGGATACCTTGGCTTAACACGACGGGTTTGATGGGCGCGACCATATCGCGGCAGGAAAGTCGGCCGCGGCTATATGACTAACGCGTCGGCCCTGTACGATGCGATAATAAATTCTTATTTTATTCATGGAAACTGCCCTTTTCATGAACGTGTCCGCCATGGGCGACGCTATTCTAATTTCACTTTCGGCAGAATTTTCATAAATAACCTTAGAAACCCTATCGCGTCGTGTAGCGTCGACGCGCTTTAATTTATAGTTGCGTCTCTCCTCCAGGACGCAATTCAAAGTCAGTGCATAGTAGGAGGTTGTACCCGACGCGATTCAAATATTTCACCTCTATAAATTGACCCACGAGGGTCATTTGTAGGAGGGGATTCTAGAACACGGTGAAGCTCTGCCGGATTCCCACCTCGACGTTCACTCGGCATCCTTTTCATCTTCCTCCACGCGCACCGGAGTAGAGCGACGCGGAAGCTTCTTCCTCGCCTTCCTCGTCCGTCTAATCGGCCACGCCGCGGCGCCGATGCGCCATCCGCCATTTGGGGAAGCACCTCCTCCCTTTCTCTTTCCCTTTGTCTCCACCTCCTCGGGCCCCATATGGCTCTTTATATTTTCATCTCCTCCAGGCCCCATGTGCCCGCTTTTTCTTTTACACACATATGCATGCATACACACACACACACACACACCTATTTAGGGGTTTAAAAGCCACCATCTGGTAAGTCGTTCCCTATGCCCTTCATTCTTTATTTCATTTTATTTTAGAATTGTATACTACACATGTGGCTAATCCCCTTTTCTTTTCTTTGTCCTTTTCTTTGTTAGGGTAATCAAATGAGGAAACGCCCTCTACCACAGCCGGCCGTGCTCGTAGAGGAAGAAAGGACCCACACCCCCGCGCAATATCCCCACGCTCCAAAAGGTACGCTCACAATCACATTCTTCCATCCGCACCCTTCGCCGTGCACCTCCATTCGTCACCCTCGCGTGCCTGACGATCACGTTCTCTTCTCCCCGTCCATCACCCCTCTTTGTGGACTACACGTCATCCATCGGCGGTGTCTACAAATTGGCGATCACGGTGGGACGTCTTTTGCATTTTCCCTTGATTACCCCCTTCTTTGTGCCCCACGTGACACTCTTCTTTTATTTGCTTTATACCCTGCAAGCATGATGTGTATTAATTTCATTTTCTCTATTTTTTGCCTTCTTTCTATACATACCCTGTTGTTCCTGCATCTTTTTTATTTCTCGGGTTACCTATGGAATCGTGTCCAACGCCGCAGACATGATTTAGTGTGAGAACGCGGCGGACAACCGAACGCGTCTCAATTTTGTGTCACGGCGGAAGAATCCGACGCGTCACTATTATCTTGTCACGCCGGCCAAAGCCGACGCGTCAAGCTTTCTTGTTGCAGCATCCTTAGCCGACGCGTTTAGGTTGTCGCGGCGGCCAAGGGCGACACATTTATTTCCTTTACCTTATGTACATATCCTACGTTTACTGCTTTCTTTCCCGCTTTCTTTTCTGCTCTTGGGTGCCTATTTGGAATCGTGTCACACACAGAGGACGCGATTTAGTGCTTGATAACGCGGCCGGCAAACCGACGCATTTCTGTTTCTTCTCATGGCAGAAAAAGCTGATGCGTTTCGATCTGACAGTCCATCCACAGAGACCGACCGCGTCTCTGGAAACCTTCAGTGGCTTCCAGATCCGCGGCCTGGTGACTGGATGCGATTTAGTCAAATCACGGTCATGTACCGGCCGTGATTTGACTGACTAACAGAAACGCGCCCCCTTTGCTGCCATTTTTGCTATAAACTATCGCATGTAGGGCATTTTTACATTGGTCGAGGGACCTCCTTCCCTCATATCCTAGGCCCCACACACCCTTCCGGTGAAGGCAAGCTCTCCATTGGGCATTCGGTCCTTTTGGACTAGCGAACCTTCTCCCGAAACCTTGTAAGACTCCGTACCTCGTGGATTCCCTCGCGGCGGACCGAGCTAGCGGTACCATTTCGTTGACCCGGATTTAGTTATCCCATTGCGTGGTGAGAGGTGATTCTAGTTGTACCCCGAAGTATTCATCTTCTACCCAACTAGGAACTCACCTGGAGTGACATAATATTTTTCAATGCATTAATTAATTGTGAAACTCTAAAACAGGCGCCAAGCATTACAACTTGTTTGAACCATATCATTGATTAATTAATCTTTGTTCAACCTGTTTATTTACTTGCTTGTTAAAAATGGATCCACATCATCATGCTAATTTTTATATGGACTATGAGGATAATTCAAGCGTCCAGTCTTTTCAATCCCATGTCCGTCCATCTCACCACCGTGAGAGGCAGCCTTCCACTTCCTATGGTTACGTGCGCACACCGCGCACTAGCCTATATGATGTCCCCTCACACATCACTCCAATCATAACCCGGCAAGAGCCTTCCCCCCACCAAGACTCCAAAGTCCAAACCATCCTGCATGCACTCGATCAACTCACCCCTCAACAACTCAATTTATTCCAATCTTTGGTTAAGGGTGCGACTCCTCCTCCCTCTCCTTCTCCCAGGCACCCGTCTTTGTATATTCCGGCGACTTCGCCACATACCCCTGTACATTCTTCATCACCTCGGCCCCCTGGCCAATTGCACTCCCGTGCTCCAGTCCGTACGGACCACCCCATGGGAAGGCCCATTAATTCAAGGCCACCCCCATATAGTCCCTCATTTACCCAGCAGCAACCCACTCCACTCCAAACCGCTCTTCTCAAAAAATTGAACAATCTGGAGAGTCAAATAAAAAAGCTTTCACATCCCGTAGGTCGTCGCCGCCATTCCGGCTCTCCCATAAATTTATATTCATCCTTCAGAGATGTCGTCGTACTGATTGTACAATGGCACGAGTAATCCCTACCTTCATGTCAATGAATTCCTCTATGAGTCTTCTCGTTGGCAACGAGATCCAATTATCTTGGCATTATTTAGAAAAATCTCTTGATGGCCCTGTGCTCGAATGGTTCTACTCCTTAGAACCAAGTGAGGCAGGAGACTTCCGCCCCTTACATAAAAAATTCCTTCAAAGGTACAAAGACTGCGTTAGCCCTTATCTCTCGATCACAAATCTAACATCCGAGAAGATGGGGGCCAATAAGGCCTTTGTACAATTTGCTGACTGTTGGAGGTCAATGGCCACTCGCTTACAGCATGAGCTCTAGGAGTAAGAGCAAATTAAAATAATTATTTCTAACTCTACTCCGAGGTTCAGGCATATCTTGGCCATGAACCAGATCACCTCCATGGAGGAGCTCTATGAATGGGGACATTACATTTAGACACATCTGACGGACTCCCCGATCGTAGAGATTTTTAATCAAATTAATCCGAGAAAGAATGGATCAGTGGACGCCATCCACCATCAACCTCACCACCCTACAACATACACCCCATGTACACCTCCACAAACACCCATTTACCATAACATGCCGCCGCCAAGGCATCCACTGATTCGTCCTTTTCGGACTTAAAACCTCCAATTGGGCCCTACGTTGCACCTGCTCCAGCTCCCATGCCGATTCCCGTACCTCCACCACAACAACCTCCACCTCCACCACAGCCTGTTGCTCGGGCTGAGGTTGCCAATGCCCAACCCATCTGCGAAACCACTTGGTGTTACGACGATGAACCTTTTGAGGTCATGTTCATACGCCATTTACCTACACCTCCCACACTGCCATCCATTACCATTAAACCCTCCATTATTAAGCCTCCACCCACCATTACACCAATCATTACGCCTCCCATTTCGCCACCACCATTGGCAACCAAACCCGAGCAAATCTTCCCCATCATACCTAATACACCTCCACCGGCCATACAACCCCACATTACACCCACCACATCTACCCCCATCCAACAGAGCAGGCGCAAGTTTTTAAGGAGCGACAGGCATCAGCAAAAGAAGGAAGACCCAGGACCGGGCATGCTTTTCAAAATCCAAGAATATATTCCTCGCATGCCGGTCATTGTTAAAATACTGGGCACATTCATCGAGCAGGAGTCCTCCCCTCCAATCATTGCCGTCAAGGGGCCTTCTAAATCAATGCCAATCATGCTCGTTGCCAACCGGGCACAATTGACCATACTCATATGGAATCAAACCCTCCAAGCTCTCATGACCCCTCACACAATTATTGTGAACCTTCCCACTCTAGTGAAGGGGTCAACCATTCAGATTGTGCTCACGCACTCCAAGGCCAAATCCTTATAGTCAATTACTCAAGGGGATGTGCCCCTTCCCATATCAAAATTGTACAATCTTTGGGCACGGTCCCCTCATTGTTGCTTCCAACTCTACCGATGGGACTCCCCACCCTTTCATTCAACTATATTCCAAGGGGGTTACTATTGTTCATTGAAACTCCGACGGAAGTCAACAACCCTCCAATCATCGAGAGCTCAATCCCTCGGAGAAGAGGAAGACCATCTGCCCGCTGGGCAAAATTTATGAGGAAGTACTTGGGGGTCAGAATGCCGGCCCCCAAGCAAAAGCCAAAATGCCGGGCAAGGCAAAAGGCCAGGGGACCTTCATCTCCCTCTTCTTTTGAATTGTCCTCTTTGCTGCTTAGCACCTCCCCATGGGTTCTCCATAATCCCTCCCCACGGGAGGCATTTTATTTTCATATTATGTATAATCCTTTTCCTTATATGAAGCATCGCGCCCCCTTTTGTATCCCTTATTCTCCTCTCTGTGCCCCACGTGACACAACTTCCCTCCGTGCCCCACGCGGCACACATCCATTCTGTGCCCCACGTAGCACACCTCCATCTCGTGCCCCACACGGCACATCTCCATCCCGTGCCCCACGTGGCACAACTCCCTCTTGTGCCCCACGTGGCACCTCTCCATCTCAGGCCCCACGCTACGCACCTTTTTCCTTTCTCCCCTTGGGCCCCGTCGGATTCTTTTCTTCTTTCAGACATCACGCCCTCCTACTTCTCCAAACCCCTCAGGCCCCGTCGGAGTCTCTAAAATCATTCCTCCACTCTCTCCTCACCACCTTTAATTGGGTCTTTCGACCCTTCTCGCACTGTTTTCGGGGCTTTAGTCCCCATGTGTTTTTTCTAATTTCCAAAAATAAAATGTAAATTCTTGTAGACCCTCGAGTCTCGCCCCAACGCGGGGCATTCGTCCTTCCTTTACCCTCCAAATTCTTTATTATTAGTGTCAACAAAAAAATCCATAAAAATTGAATATTTCAGCATTGCCATACCATCACAGCATTTTTGTTATGAGGATTCCAAGCCAGGAGTCCAAAATTCCCTCCCGGGTCATTAACGTTTGCCCTTAGCATGGGCACTTACACACACTTCACGGTGCCCTAAGTCGATTGTCCCTGGCAGACACCGTCACAGCCACGCCTGAAAGGCACAAAAGTCTGTTTCTCCTCCTATTCATCCGATGTATGGGTAGTAGAGATAGTCTAGGTAAGGCAACCAACCCAAAGTGTTGGATCGAAATGGCAAACTAGATGTCCTAGAGGGGGGGTGAATAGGACTTCTTGGCTTTAAAAATTTTCTTCTGAAATGCACAACACTAAATATATAAGTTAGTACTTAGTGTGTTGTGTGTGATTCAAGTGCGAACTAGGCGGAAAACAATCACACAGAAATGCACAAGAATTTATCCTGGTTCGGCCCTTCCCACATGGAAGTCCTACATCCAGTCCTCAAGCCAACCACTTGAGATTTCCACTATTCTCAATAAATTGGCTTCTCTCACCCTTGAGAGGAATTACAAACCCACTTGCTCCCAAGAAAGTCTTCCCTAAATAGGGGTACAATTGCTGCCTTAACAAGGCCTTCCCTTCATAAAGGGGAAAATGCAGAAACAGTCTTCTGCACAAAATACACAAGAGAATAAAAAGACTTGTGTGTTTGCCTCAGGACTGAGAACAAACACAGACTTCAGAAGGATTTAACTGATCAGAGATGAGACTGAAATCCTGTCTAAAGAAACAAGGGTGGACTTAGAGAAAATAAGCAATTACAATTGCCACCCTACACAAGACTTCTTGGAGAGCTTCAGAGAGAGTGTTTTCTGAAGAGGGAAGCTCTCAGACTTGGCTTGCAGGAAATCCGAAGTATGTAGCTCACAGAATTTTCAGAAGCTCTTTGTATCTCTGTATGTTGCTCCTCTTTAAACTTGAGCTTCTTTTATACACTTCAGAATATAGCCGTTGGAAGATAGTCGTTGGAATTTTGTGGCCGTTTGCAATCTGACCATTTTGAAGAGAACTCTAGGATCCTTTAGATCCTGATGGAGTTGTTATCTAGGAGTTCTTCAGTTTTGCTTCTTTCCAAGGTCTTCAGAAGAGGTGCAGTCTTCACAGCTAGAAGATTTGCCCTTTCTTTCTAGGAGTGGACATGCTAGAAACGTGCTCCAATAAATGACTGCAACAAAGAAAGATAAAAAGAGAAAGCAACTCCATACCTTTGAGATAGGTAGGTCAAATAGGTATAGAAAGAAGGTATGGAAACGTCGTATGCATAAGCTTTCAGATAGAAAGAATAGACAGGCAGGTATGCTAAAAAGGTAAAGCATGGGTCTTGTCAATGGTAGGTGAGTCTTTGTCAGATGTCATGTGACTGAGAATTCATAAATGCATTGTATCTATTGAATCCAGAAAAATCCGGAGCAAAGACATTGAACAACTCAAAGATTAGTTAAGATATTTCAGAAATAACATGTGCAGGATTTAGATGAATATAATATGACTTGTCTTGTCAGAGAAAATAATAATATTTTTTGATGAACTAATAAGAAATTAAAAGTTAATTGGAAATGTTGTAAGAAAGATTAGGAGATAATCTTACATTAAGTGATTAAGCTTTAAAAGATTAGAAAAGTATTAAGCACAGAACTGACAGAGAAGTTGAATTCATAATAACCTGCAATTAGACTGTAGAGGTTGAAGATTGATTCGACTTTACAGAAAGATAGTCATTCGACTGTAGGAGTCGAAATTGTAAACAGAGTAATTCGACTGCAGAAGAAGATTACAATTCGACTGTAGAAGTCGGATACTATGGAGATTGATTTCTAAAACATTCGACTGAAAAAGTCGAATCATGAAGTTAGGATTTATGAAGCATTCGACTGTATGAGTCGAAGTGAACAGTCAAATCATGAAGTTAGGATTTATGAAGCATTCGACTGTATGAGTCGAAGTGAACAGTCGAATCATGAAGTTAGGATTTATGAAGCATTCGATTGTATGAGTCGAAGTGAACAGTCGAATCATGTATAGTATGGACTTAGAAAAAATTTCAGGATGGTTTTGACTTTGATTCTTAAGGAGTCGGAGTTAACAGTTGGAGACTGAAGTCGGATACAGTGTGATGTACTGAGAGTCTGTGGACTTAGAAAATTTGACGATGAAGTTTATCACACAGTTGTATGCATATATATTTTGATATTCATTTATTTTGTAGATAGTCTATTTAAAGATTTTGTTATATTAAAAACATGATATATATTATATCTTCAATATTTTAGATTTTCTCAGGGGTAGTTGCTCAACAATTCTCTCCCTTTTTGTTAATGACAAAAACTTTAAAATAGACAGTAAAGAATAGTGAAAAAAAAAATAATTAAGATTTCCTCTTTCTCCCCCTTTGTGGCATTAACAGAAAGGGTAACAAACCAAAGAAAGCATGAAATAAGCAGGGAAGAAAAATCATAGCTGCATTCAGAAGAAAAAAATAAATAAATACAAAGCGAAGTGTTTAAGACCTAGATAAGGAGCTAGGCAAGTACAAAGATCTGGAAATTGAGCAAAATATGGTTTGAGAAGGTCCCAGAGCTTTGTCTCATTTTCACAAAGAAATTTTCAAAAAAGGAGAGGTCAATGTTGTAGGAGGGATTAGTAGTAGGCAGCTTCCTATGAGATTTGATGTGGCGCCTATGGAACCAACCTATCTTGGAGAGGAATTTGTCCCTGCTCAGACGATACTTAAGGGAAACAAACTTCTTAGAGGCTGCAAGAAAAAGAAACTCATGGATAGTGATGTTCCAGTGCAGGCCTCGGTCCACAGCTGCATCTTTGGCTTGATAATACACTAAGTACCTTTGAGCCCATTTATGACCAATGTTCTTCCTCAGATCCTTAAGACTCTTGGACTAGAATTCATAAAGAGAGAGCTTCAACTTTTCACAGTCAGAGTGGTAAGAGGGATAGGCAGCTGCCCACTGATCTTCATTGAATCTCTCTGATTCAGCAAAACATAACTGGAAATCCAACAGATGATGGGTTCTTGGAGATTTGGAGGACCACAAATCTTTGGAAAGACAATTTGATCTTGTATTTAATTTTGAACCTAGTGGCAATGCAGATGAATCTGTTGAATACTACTTCAGCAAAATCCCTTCTGAAGGAAACTACTCCCATAAAGGATAGATGCAGTCTAGAGGTAAGGCCACAATCATGGAGGGAATGATTTCTCTTTGACCTCTTAGCAGATTGTCCCATTGGCCTTTAGAAACATCAGGCAATCCCAATTTGAATCTGTCAAAATTGAATGTCTTCATTCTGTGTACTGGCCTGAGAGTCCTGGATAAAATGTCGAAACATATCATAAACCTCAAGGATAGATGATGTGGGACAGATAAAAATTGGTTTCTAGATTGGGTTTGCTGATATTTGGCTGCTCTCCTGGATAGAGGTCAAGGAACTCTTTAGGAGTCAAGCTATGACTTTTCTGAGAGACGAATTGAAGTTCCTCAACTGAAATATGTGTAGTTCTGAGAAGAATAGGAAGCCAATGTTCGAAGGTGAACCCTGGCATCTCATGAACTTCAAGGAAAGCATGAATAGATAGATATTCTCTCAACAGATTCATGTGATGTTTAGAGTGGTAGATGAAGGCATACCAAAAGGGTGGAAGGAGTTTAGAAGGATTGTCTCCAAGTTTGGGTCCACTAGATGAGGAAAGCTGAATACTGGGAAGTATTTCAGCTGAATGGAGAAGTGTTTTCTTGGAGTCTGTTCTTGAGGCAGTGGGAAGACAAGAAAAACACTGAGGTGGTTGAGTGGAAAGAGTGAGAGTGAGAGGTTTGGGAGGTTTGAACCGATATTTCATTGGGTAGATTTTGAATTTGATGTCCTGGTGGAATGGATCCCCTGGAATGGATGCAAGGGGAGGAGGATCAGAAAAAGTGGATGAGAGGGACTTTCAGTGGTGAAAGGAGTAGGTGCAGAGGGTGCAGTGGTTGAGGCTCAGCTGGAGTTGGCTTTTTAGGTTTTGGAGGAGGCTTAACATGGAGCTGGGAGTAGAAGGAGTTGGCCTAGAAGGAGGAGTAGGGAAGACAGGGTCACCATTTTTGACCAGTCTGTGCTTCACTTTACTCTTGAAGGTTTGAAGATTATGAGAGGACTCTAGAGGTCTCTTGGCCTTGGACTCTATCTGGGATTCCTGCACTTGCTGGGATACCTCTATTGCTGCTGCTACTCCTGCTGGGTGCTTTTCCTGATGAACAGTCCATCCCCTCGAAATTTTAAATCCATTACATACTATTTTGGTGATAAACAGAACTCTGTCAAAAGTTTTCTAACTACATTTCATTTAGCCTTAGGCATAGGAAATCTTCAAAGAAAATCAAGCACTTATGGTAAGTTCATATATGCATTGATTCCAGTAAAGATCTAACGACTTCTTTGTAAGCTCTAAAGTTAAAACAAGTCGATGTCATAACGATTTCATAAGTCATCGTAACAATTTCTTTAGAAAGCGTAACGACTTGCCAGTTAACGATTTCATAAGTCATCGTAACGATTTCTTTAGAACTCGTAACGACTTGCCAGTCATAACGATTTCATAAGTCATCGTAACGATTCTTTAGAACTCGTAACGACTTCCCAGGTCATAACGATTTCTTTAGAAAGCGTAACGACTTTCTAGTCATAATGACTTCATAAGTCATCGTAACGATTTCTTTAGAAAGCGTAATGACTTTCCAGTCATAACGATTTCATAAGTCATCGTAACGATTTCTTTAGAACTCGAACGACTTGCCAGTCATAAAGATTTCATAAGTCATCGTAACGAATTCTTTAGAACTCGTAACGACTTGCCAGTCATAACGACTTCATAAGTCATCGTAACGATTTCTTTAGAAAGCGTAACGACTTGCTCGTCATAACAATTTCTTTAGAAAGCGTAACGACTTGCTAGTCATAACGACTTCATAGTCATCGTAACGATTTCTTTAGAAAGCATAACGACTTGCTTGTGGTAACGATTTCATAAGCTACCGCAACGACTTCTATAGAACTCACAACGATGCTTACCGTAACGACTTCTTTAGAACTCACAACGATTTGCTTATTGTAACGACTTTCTTAGACTATCATGATCTCATAACGATTTCATAAGTCATGTTTCCATCAAATAAATGTTTTCTTTGATTTGAAATACGTTGAATAGTCAAAGTCGTATCTCACTGTTTGACTGCTATGCATTTATGAAGACTGAACGTATCTCTGCATGCACGCAGAACATATCTTCCATTATCGTGTATTCTCTGCATGTATCCTTTTAGAACGATAAACTGTCACTACTATATCCGTGTTTATGCTCTAACGTTGACTGACATCTGGAGATAGTGTTAGCTGTCTACCATTAAAGCTCAACTTTTGTAGAACCTTGAAGTTGTACCATTTACAACGTTGGACATAGAAAGAACTACAAGTCACCTCAGAAGATCTCATCACTTTGCGTGCTCTAAAGAACAAAAGACTGTTGACTGAAAGCTTCCACAAATCCTTCAGTCTAACGTTCACCAAGCTGTGAGACAAAGGCTATCTCATCGTCTACTTCAAGACAGAAGATTTGAAGATATATTAACATATAGCGATCAAGAAAGAAAAACAACTTCGCAGTCTTTGAAGTCTTCACAAGAATTCCAGAGCCAGCTTGTCATTTCCATTCCGCCTGGCTCTTAGCTCCCTGTGCTGTGAGAAAATTCAGAAGAGAGCTAGATAGTTCTGAGAGAGAGCACTATGTAGATCTTTAACTCTCAGTGCTTGTAGCTTCAGATCAGTTCTGTTAAGCTTGATCTAGGGGCTAGTCAATCCTTTTCAGATTCACTTGTTTGTTCCTTCGGGTGTTAAGGAAGACTGGTGTACCAGGGTGTTGTGTTCCCTTCGAGTGTGAAGGAAGACCAGCTGAGCGGGTGGTTGTTTCGTCCATAGGGGGACTGTACCTAGATAGTGAATCCTGAGGTTTGCTCAGGGACTGGACGTAGGACTCCTAAGGAGGAGATCCGAACCATGATAAATCTGTGTGTTGTGTGATTGTCTCTTGTGTGATTGTTCCTTTTACTAACAATTACTAATCTCTTCCAAGAACATTTTTTGTGTTTGTTTAAGTTCAGGTTTTACTAAGTAAATATTTTTTAAAGACCATTCACCCCCCCTTTGGGTTCGCCAACCGGGCAACAGTGGTATCAGAGCGAGTCTCTTCGACAAAGAACAAGATCCAACGATTGAAGAGTAAGATCCATGGCAGCCCAAGGTCACAACGAAGGTCAGTCAGTCAACAGACCTCCCTTGTTCGATGGTGAAGATTATACCTATTGGAAGACAGAATGGAGTACTTCCTGCAGGACATGATTATCAAATTTGGTCGATAATAGAAGAAGGAGATCTTCTGGTAACAAATGAAAAAGCTCAATGGACCGATGAAGACAAGAAAAAAAAAATTCTAAACTGTAAAGCCAAGAGCATGCTGTGTTGTGCGCTAAGTAAGAAAGAATTCAACAGAGTTTCAGCCTGCAAATCCGCAATAGAAATGTGGGAAAAGATCAGAACACTTATGAAGGCACAGATAAGGTCAAGGAGACAAGAATAGATATTCTTGTAACTCAATATGAGCAATTTCAAATGCAGTCAGGTGAGTCCATAACCCAAATGTTCAGTAGATTCACAGACATCACTAATGGGTTAGCTGGATTAGGAAAAACCTATGAAATGGGAGAAATGGTCAGGAAAATTCTTAGATCCTTGCCATCCTCATGGACTCCAAAAGTAACGGCCATTGAGGAAGCCAATGATCTGAAGAGAATGTCTCTAGAAAAGCTAGTTGGGTCACTCTGTTAGGATCGGATATTCGGTATTGGAAAAGCTAGAAGGGGGGGTTGAATAGATTTGCAGCGGAAACTTAAGCAATTTAAAAATTACTTCGTATTAAAAGATCTACAATCAAAACCCCTTTGATCTGATGTAATGTGTGTGAGCAAAATAACAAGTAGTGTGTAAACGAAATCCCTAGCATGCATCTAGCGCAATACAATGCAAACCACAAATCAAACCACAGTGCACAAGGGATTTTTTAGGTGGTTCGGAGATCACACCACGTGACTCTCATCCACCACCCCCACACAGTGAGGACACACTACTCAACAATTGAGTAAAACACACACACACGAGCACAACGGCTCAACCACACACACACACACACGCTAGATCAGGTTCACAACAGATCAGATCCTCTAGCCTTGATCTGACCAAGACACCACACACTATGATCTGTGCAAACCCTTGTACAGATCACAAACCACACACACTTCACAAACACCACGTACTGACCTCCAATCAGTACACAGACACACAGATATATGAAGGTAGAAAGAAAGAAGAGTTCTGAGTTGTAGAACAAATCTGGAGATGAAGAACTCTTCGTGTGGTCGTCTAGAAGAACTCCAAGCTTCGTGGTGACGATGATCATACGATGTAGAGAAGCTTGATTCGTGGACAAATTGACTTCAACTCCTCTCGTGAGATGGATCTTCCTTGAGCAGACAGAGAGTTGAAGCAGAGCAGCAGGAAGAAGCCTTCTTCTTGACCTTTGCTTAGGGTTTTGTATGGTGGCTTCTTGCTGCGAAAATAGCCTCATATGATCCATATATAGTGGTGTCCAAGCATAGAGAGTCGTGCTAAAAGGAAACACCAAAATATAGATCATATCTCGGCCATTAGATCTTCCCAAAACTCCGTCTGTCGACAGCCGACTTGCTGCTGTCGACAGCACAGACAGTGTTGCAAGATCCAGAAGACTGGGCTTTCTGGAAACAGATTTCTGTGTGTATCTGTCGACAAGGCAGTTTTGCTGTCGACAGGGGTGCTGTCGACAGGGCAGTTTTGCTGTCGACAGGGCACTATTTCTGTTGGCAGCACACTATTCCAGCAGCTTGTCTTATTCTTTTGCACTTGGGTTTTGGGCTTTGTCTTGCATGGAATCTCACCTACATTTAAGAATATTATTAGTGAGATATAATGAACATATAATGAACAAATTAAACATGTTTTTCTTGGTTAGCATTTACTTTTCTTGATTAACATTTGCTTGACTTAACATTCTCACTATGTTTCACATATTCACAAACATCAATTTGTATTGTTCATGAAATCTCATCATCAAAAACAAACATATTGTCAACTTAACATTCTCATGTAAACCCAACATTCTCCTACATGAGAACCCAACATTCTCCCCCTTTTTGATGATGACAAAACTTACAATTGATGTTTCTCCCCCTTTTGGCAACATTCAAAAAGATAGGTCAAGCACAAATGGATAAGAATGAAGCAAAGAACTGTGTGACCACATAACTGAATTGTGAAAGATATGAGTGGGGAATGAGTGTTCAATTAGAATTTTAAGGTTGAGAACTGGTTTATACCCATTGCAAAATGTCATAGACACTAGTATGAAGACACGTAAAAATTCTACAATGATTAAGAGATAATACTCTGGGAATCTTAAGTTATGGCATTTAGAATACATCGTTCAAAAACATATGAAAGTAAGATAACCCCTGGAATAAAGCCATTAAAGAAAATCATATACCTTTGGTGATTTTTAGTTGGTAAAGGAAGGTAATGTCCACATAAACATTTGACAATTGACAACCCATTGCCTTGATTTAAATCGTGGAGGCTCCACTCTATTTCAAGCATTTGAACAATTTCTTTTGTCAAGTTAATGTGGGAAAAGTGGTAATTAGGATCACTTTCACCTTTTGACGTGAAGGTAGACATGAGGGATGCCCGTACCCCCAATTACTCAGTGTGAGTGACCATCATACCATTGTGCAGAGATAATGAAAAGACTTTTTGACGCGAAGACAAACATTTGTGATGCCCATGTCCCCAGTTACTCAGTGATTCTCATTAGTGCTCTGCCTTTGTCCCATTTCAAATACTTTTTATGAACTTTTGAGTGTTTGAAATAGGTAGCTTTTCTCCTTTTTTTTTTTTTTTAAACAATCAAGGTCAATGATTAGTTAAGGTCAATGGTTAATGTAAAACATTAAGTTCAAAAACCTTCTTACTTATCAAACCATTTTAGAAACATGATAATCCACAAGGGAGTCATTCAAGTGAGTTAGGTAAAATCATTAGATTTGATCAAATTTTCTAGATGACACAACCTAGACTCAAACACAAAATATTATATCAAAATCATTGTGATTAATTCAATGTCTTTGATACTATGTGAATATGAAAGATGCAATGAATATAAGTCCAAATTCTCCCCTTGCATCAATAATATGAACATACTCATAAAGAAAGATTAGAAAATATGAAGATTGTCATTGAAATGTGTATCTGTCGATAGCAAGGTAGTGCCTGTCGACAGATGCACTCAGACCTGAAAGACTTGGTTCTGGGAGGTCAAGAACTGTGCTTGGCTGTCGACAGATGGAATTTGTCTGTCGACAGAAACATTAAGAGTTCAAAAACTAGTTTTTGTGAAGTCATAGCTGTCGACAGGCTGTTTGGGGCTGTCGACAGGGGCTTTGAAAGTTCAGCTTTAAGGCTGAGAATGAGGGAAATTTGAGCTACAATATTGAGGGATAAGTACACATTGAATATGAAGGGTATCCCTTATGAATTTCACTCACCTAGCCTTAAACTTACTCCCCCATAATGTGTGCATGTGATGAGAACATTCAAGCAATTCAATCATGATTTACACATTCATCACAAGCAGTTGCACACAAATTTCATGAGCATTCATGAGCATTTTCAAACTTACTCCCCCATAACACATGCATAGAAAATATATCAAGCAATTCACACGTTATTAAGCACACAACTAGCCTTATGCATTACATGACTTTTGGTACTTGGCGGAGTATTTTACTCACGCATAATGATAGTTTCCAAACAAGCATAACTTATTTTTTCCACATGTCATCATTTGATATACCAAGAGGTCATGTGCACAGTTGGCATGATTCCAATTGCTAAGAGGCATTGTCATGTAGGGGTAGCATTAAGACACATTTTCATTGCTCAGATAAAGGTAAGGATCCATTTCAATTCTTGCAATTCAAAATTGAAGTGATAAAGAGATTTTTACCTGAACAGTCTTCAATCACAGTCTCAAATTTTTATTTTTATTTTTACCTTTGTTCTCCATCATTTCTTGCCTTGCACAGCCAATGCATGAATCATTTCTAATTTTTGGCTGCAAGACATCTCAGCTTGTTGATCAAACTTGTTTTGGGACCCACACTTGCTTGGGTCCTGCAACGACATTAATGTTAAGATATAACAAAGATTTCAAAATCCAAAGTGATTTGATTTTTGGATTTCTTGTTTTGTGCAGTTTTCCTGTTCATAGATACATGAAATTTCTGATCTTTATGAACATGTTTATCCTTGTGTGTATGAACACATGGATTATTATGGAGCTTTGAAGCATGCACAACATCATGATTTTTATGAGAGTGTTGATTTTTCTTCCAGTAGAATTTAGCAAGATAACAAGTTTATTGCATTTGTAGCAAACGGGTGAGCATTTACCTGGAGCTTACCATAGTGTGATTGCATTTGCTGGAATCTCTGAGATTCTTTAGAGTACCTTTGATCATCCTTGGGTTGAGAAGAAGAAGGTGGTACCCGTTGATATCTCTTGGCATGATGTGGAGTTGGAGATTGCCTTGTAGCTTTATGAGCTGTTGGAGGAGTTGAAACCTTGTACAATCCTGCTTTCTTTTTCACTTCCTTTTTCAGATTTTCAGTTGTAACAACATTCTTCTAACTGTGCATTTTTGTTCAAATTTTTATTTTGTTTTTGAACATTTTTCTTATTTTTCACATAAGCAAGACTTGTGTTTTTCAATTCATTTGAATCTTCTGTTTTTCTGCATTTAATGCAACAACTTCTTTTTCTGAAGTCTGAAGCTTGTTTAGCATGACATCCAAACCATTTTTCATTTTGTTCTTTTCATTTTCAAATTGAGCAATTTGTTGTTCCAGATCAACAATTTTATTCTTAGAATTGTTCCATTCGTCATTTAATGGTCTATCATGATACATGCATTCAATCTTCTTTTTCAGATGATTATTTTCCTCAATCAATTGGTTGCATTCTCTTTTATTTGATGATCATGAGCCATGTTGGAGATTTGTTTGATCAATTGATCATTATCAAATTTGAGATTTTCATTATGATCAATCAATTTTTCATTTTGATTTTTCAAATCAGAATTTTCAGATTCCACATGATCATGATCTTCTTTCAACTTAGAAAACTTGATTTCATAGTTTTTGACTTCCTTTTCCAATTTTTCATTCTCCATTTTCAATGTTTCATTTTCTTCATAGAATGCTTGAGCATTATCAATTATCATTTCATTCTTTTCCAGATTTTCTTTTAGCTTCTTGTTTTGATGTTTAACAGTTTTAAATTGTTTGCACATGTACTCATAACATTCTATCAATTCATCATAAGATATATCATTCTCTGAATCAGAATGGATATTGATGCATCAAATGGATCTGAATTTGATTTACCTGATTCTAGAGAATTTCTTGACACCTTTGACATATGTGATCCTCTAGAGTCGTCTGAACGAGAAGAGCCTCTGAGCTTCCATGAGCCATGTAGCATTTTTCTTCTCTTCTCTTTCTAGACTTGCATGTTTTCATAGAGGAGACCTGCATTTTATCAACATGATTATCAAACTCAATAATCATTGGTCTATTTATGATACTCGAGAACTTAGACATATTTCTGAGTATGTGTTAGATAAATAAACCAACCAACAGAATCAGATAATCAGATGAGAATCAGAATCAAATATAAACCCAATCAGAGTAATTAAGCATACATAAACAGATATGCCAAGTCACAATCGATGAACAGAAAAGGCTCTGATACCAATTGTTAGGAATCAGAGCAATTAAGTGCACAAAAATAGATCTGCCAAATCAGTACGATAACAAAGAACCTGCTCTGATACCAATTGTTAGGATCGGATATTCGATATTGGCAAAGCTAGAAGGGGGGGTTGAATAGATTTGCAGCGGAAACTTAAGCAATTTAAAAATTATTCGTATTAAAAGATCTACTCAATCAAAACCCCTTTGATCTGATGAATGTGTGTGAGCAAAATAACAAGTAGTATGTAAACGAAATCCCTAGGCATGCATCTAGCGCAATACAATGCAAACCACAAATCAAACCACAGTGCACAAGGGATTTTTTAGGTGGTTCGAGATCACACCACGTGACTCCTACGTCCACCCCCACACAGTGAGGACACACTACTCAACAATTGAGTACAACACACACACACGAGCACAACGGCTCAACCACACACACACACACACTAGATCAGGTTCACAACAGATCAGATCCTCTAGCCTTGATCTGACCAAGACACACACACTATGATCTGTGCACAACCTTGTACAGATCACAAACCACACACACTTCCCAAACACCACGTACTAACTCCAATCAGTACACAGACACACAGATATATGAAGGTAGAAAGAAAGAAGAGTTCTGAGTGTAGAACAAATCCGGAGATGAAGAACTCTTCGTGTGGTCGTCCAGAAGAACTCCAAGCTTCGTGGTGATGATGATATATGATGTAGAGAAGCTTGATTCGTGGACAAACTGACTTCAACTCCTCTCGTGAGATGGATCTTCCTTGAGCAGAACAGAGAGTTGAAGCAGAGCAGCAGGAAGAAGCCTTCTTCTTGAACTTTGCTTAGGGTTTTGGTATGGTGGCTTCTTGCTGCGAAAATAGCCTCATATGATCCATATATAGTGGTGTCCAAGCATAGAGAGTCGTGCTAAAAGGAAACACCAAAATATAGATCATATCCGGCCATTAGATCTTCCCAAAACTCCGTCTGTCGACAGCCGACTTGCTGCTGTCGACAGGCACAGACAGTGTTGCAAGATCCAGAAGACTGGGCTTTCTGGAAACAGATTTCTGTGTGTATCTGTCGACAGGGCAGTTTTGCTGTCGACAGGGGTGCTGTCGACAGGGCAGTTTTGCTGTCGACAGGGCACTATTCATCTGTTGACAGCACACTATTCCAGCAGCTTGTCTTGTTCTTTTGCACTTGGGTTTTGGGCTTTGTCTTGCATGGAATCTCACCTACATTTAGAACATTATTAGTGAGATATAATGAACATATAAATGAACAAATTAAACATGTTTTTCTTGGTTAGCATTTACTTTTCTTGATTAACATTTGCTTGACTTAACATTCTCACTATGTTCACATATTCACAAACATCAATTTGTATTGTTCATGAAATCTCATCATCAAAAACAAACATACCATTGTCAACTTAACATTCTCATGTAAACCCAACATTCTCCTACATGAGAACCCAACACACTCATGGCCCATGAGATAAACATGGAGAGATTAAGAGAATCCTCCAGTAGAAAGAAGCAGTCCAATGCGCTCAAAGCTGATGAGGACTCATCTGAAGAATCTTTGGACAACAGTGAGGACAGCAAAGACAGTGATGAAGAAGCTATGCTGTCAAGAAGATTGCAAAGGATCTTGGCCAAGAAGAAAAAGTTCCAGTCCGTAGAAGGTATTTCAAGAAAAATAAAGATTTCAAGAGACCAGACGGAAAAGATCAGAAGAGAATGAGCCACTCTGCTACGAGTGCAAGAAGCCAGGACACATGAAGGCTGAGTGTCCAAAGCTCAAGAAGCCAGAGTTTAGAAAGAAGGATAACTCTAAAAAGTTCAGAAGGTACAAGAAGAAAGCCATGGCAGCTGCATGGGAAAACAGCAGTGACTCAGACAGTGAGTCAAGCTGCAGCAGTGATGAAGAAAAAGCCAACCTGGCTTTTATGGCAAATACCAAGGATAAGGTAACTTCTGATTCCTCTTTTGATTCCTGTAATGATTCAGATTCAGATAACATAGAAGAAGCTTTTAATGAACTATATGACAAATACAGAAATGTATGCAATCTATTGAAAGCTTGTAAGAAGAATAATACCTGTCTTGAAAATACTAACTCGGATCTAAAAACTGAAAATGAGGAACTAGAAAATCAATAACTGAACTTAAAAGGAGAAATGAACTGATTTGTGAAGACCTAAAAGCCAAGAATGAACAAATAACAAAATTGGAAAAATAGGAAAGTACAGATGAATTACGAAAAGAAATTAATAACTTAAATAAAGAAAATGATAAACTATCAAGCACATTAGAGAAATTTACTAATGGTAAAAACTCAATAATATTAAAAGGCGCTAGAAGATCAGGTAAGAAGAAAATTGGATTAGGATATACACCCCCATATAATGAAGAAACCATAATTTATCCTATAACATATCCAACACCAAAATTTGTACCTGAACAAGATATCGCATACAAAGCTGTTTTCAAATATATTGAAAAAGTAACTAAGTTATCTTGCTGTAGTCATTGCAATAAGTTAGGACATATTATAACTACATGCCCAACAAGACATAAAAATTGGATAATAAAAGGCAAAATCAATGATACTAACCCATCAGGACCCAAAAGAATTTGGGTACCTAAAGCTTGATGTTTTTATTTCAGGTTAACTCTAGAGCATCCAAATGGTACTTGGATAGTGGGTGCTCAAGACACATGTCAGGCAACCAGAAGTTATTCTCCCACCTTCAAGCTGAAGAAGGGACAGTCACCTATGGAGATAATGGGAAAGGCATAGTAGTAGGCAGCAGGTCTGTGAACAACAAAGGAAAAACAGTCATTGAAGATGTATTATTGGTCAAAGGATTGAAGCACAATCTAATTAGCATTAGTCAGCTGTGCGACAGAGGCCATCAAATCAAGTTTCAAGAGTCTAAGTGTAGCATACTGAAGGATGGAGAAATCATCTTTGAAGCTAATAGAGAAAGAATTTATGTACTCTACCTTGAAGAACTCAAAGAGCAAAACGTCTGTCTGGCAGCCAGTAAAGTCAAGTCTACTGAATTGTGGCACAGACGTCTTGGACATTGCAGCATAGATGGCATAAGAAAACTATTGAAGAAAAATCTTGTGGAAGGTCAACCAAAGTTAGTGTAAAATTGGAAGGTGTTTATAAACCTTGTGCTAAAGGAAAGCATACCAAGAGCTCCTTCAAGTCAAAAACCGTGGTAACCACCTCAAAACCTTAGAGCTCCTACATATGGATCTATTTGGGCCAATGAGGACTACCAGTCTTGGAGGAAAGAACTTTGGATTTGTCATAGTTGATGACTACTCAAGATTTACATGGTTTCATTCCTAGAGCATAAAGATGACACTTTCGATAACTTTGTCAGCTTCAGCAAGAAAGTTCAGAAAGATCAAAAGTTCAGCATTGTGTCTATCCGATCAGATCATGGTGGTGAGTTTCAGAATGAACGTTTGCTAGATTCATGAGAGTCAAAGAATTGAGCACAACTTCTCACCACCAAGAACACCACAACAAAATGGCATTTCCGAGAGAGAATAGAACCCTACTAGATATGGCAAGAACTATGCTCTCAGAATATGATCTGCCAAGATATTTTTGGGCTGAAGCAGTTAACACATCAAGTTATATTGTCAACCGAGCAATGATCAGACCAATCCTTAAGAAGACCTCTTATGAACTGTTCAAAGGGAAAAAGCCACATATTAGTCATCTCAGAACCTTTGGATGTCCATGCTTCATTCACAACAATGGAAAAGGGACATTGGTAAGTTGGATGCCAAATCAGATGAAGGCATCTTCATGGGGTACACTTCTAAACTAAAGGCTATAGAGTGTTTAATAACGTACTTTATTGATTGAACAGTCTGTGCACATTATCTTTGATGAAACTAACCCTTCCTTGAGAAAGGAAGCAGATAGTGATAATGATGATGCAGATGAATTGTCCAAGAACTAAAAGACACATCAATCGAGGACAAGGATGATCCGCCTCTGGAAAAATTACAACAAGAAGAAATTTCTCTTGAAACTCTTCCAAAGGAATGGAGATACAAGAAAGATCACCCACCTAAAACATCATTGGTGATCCATCTGCAAGGGTAAGAACAAGAGGTAATGTGATCCCTTGTGATTACCTTGCATTTGTATCTCAAATAGAGCCTAAGACAGTCAATGAAGCACTTACTGATGAATCTTGGATAATGGCCATGCAAGATGAACTGAATCAGTTCAAGAGAAACCAAGTATGGTCACTTGTTCCTAGACCGACAGATCATCCAGTTATTAGCACCAAATGGGTGTTCAGAAATAAACTAGATGAATCTGGTGCAATCTTAAGAAACAAGGCTAGACTGGTAGCTCAAGGCTATTCTCAAGAGGAAGGCATAGATTTTGATGAAACCTATGCACCTGTAGCTAGACTTGAGGCCATTAGAATATTATTAGCTTACGCATCTGCTCTAGATTTAAAATTATTTCAAATGGATGTTAAATATACCTTTTTAAATGGTTTTATAAAAGAAGAAGTTTATGTGGAACAACCGCCGGGTTTTGATGATATAGACTTTCCGAATCATGTTTTTAATTACATAAGGCTTTGTATAGTTTAAAGCAAGCACCTAGAGCCTGGTATGAGAGGCTTAGCTCTTTTCTCTTAAACATGATTTCAGTAGGGTCAGGTAGATAGCACTCTTTTCATAAAACAAAAGTTAAACACATATTGTTGGTTCAAATTTATGTGGATGACATCATCTTTGAATCTACTGATGAATCCCTATGCAAGTATTTTGAAAAGTTAATGCAGGGAGAATTTGAGATGAGTATGATGGGGGAGATCAACTACTTCCTTGGACTTCAAATCAAACAAGGAAAGGAAGGAACTCACATCTGTCAAGCAAAGTACACCAAAGAACTGTTGAAGAAGTTTGGATTTGATAACGCCAAGCCACTGTCAACACCAATGAGTAACAACCAGGAAGGACAGTGACAAGGATGGTAAGAAAGTAGATCAAAAGATCTACAGAGGTATGATAGGCTCATTACTTAATTTAACCGCCAGTAGACCTGACATACTATTTAGTGTATGCATGTGTGCTAGATATCAAGCAGATCCTAGAGAGTCACATTTAATTTCTGTAAAAAGAATTTTTGTTATTTAGCCAGATTCATGATTTAGGTTTATGGTATCCAAACTCTTGTGATGTAAATTTAGTAGGATATCTGATGCTGACTATGCTGGATGTAAGGTAGATAGAAAGAGCACCAGTGGTTGCTGTCAGTTTCTTGCAGGGTGTTTAGTATCATGGTCCTCAAAGAAACAAAATTCAGTAGCACTGTCTACAACTGAGGCTGAGTATGTAGCTGCTAGAAGTTTTGTACACAACTCTTATGGATAAAGCAACAACTTGAAGATTTTGGACTCAAAATCAAGCCAATTCCACTGCTATGCGACAACACCAGTGCTATCAACCTCACCAAAAATCCAATTCAGCATTCCAAGACCAAACACATTGAGGTTAGATACTATTTTATTCGTGATCATATAGCTAATGGCAATATTGAAATATCCTTTATTGATACAAATAATCAGTTAGCAGACATTTTCACAAAGGCCCTACCTGAAGAGAGATTTACATCTCTTAGAAGGGAGTTAGGCATGTCTATTTTGTGAAAAGATCTTCTTTTAAAACTGATATAAAGAATTTCAGAATTTAAATAAGTTTTCTCTCTCTCTTTTGAAAGTGAAAAGACTTCGAATACCTCTGTTTAAGCGCTCCTTTCATTTAAGTTAAAGTCGTTCGAGGCGGTCAACCTCGTTTGTCGTTATCTGTCGCCTCACCTTTTGGAGCATTTATTTTTTCCTTAAATCAATGCGATAACGATTCCTCTTCTTCGTTCACCTATTTTCCCTCTTTCGTCCCGTCGCATGAGCCGATGCCCTAGCGACTCTCACCTCCATCCTCTGCAAGTCTGAAGCCTTCTTCCCCTTCCCGTGAAATTTCTTGAGGGTTCTTTCTCGTCTCCTTCCTCCACAACCCTTCAGAACTTTTCCCACCTGAATCCATGGCCGCACCAGCTATCGCCGGCAGTTTGGGTGGCTACAGCGCCGAATTTCTCACTCCTGAGCAGCAGGAGCGTTTCACCTTTGTGAAGACAAAGCTCTGTGGTCATAAAGAAGTAGACATTGAAGATCTGAAGAAGAATGGAATGAGCAGCATAGTCGAAAAGATCAACCAGATGCAGTGGAAGGGCGTTACCACCTACTCAGAGGTTAGTTATCCGAACTTAGTAAAGGCATTCTACGTTTGCTTAAGAACAGAGGCAGATGGTCCCTTGTCTCTTCGGTAAAGGGCACCCTGATCAAAATAGACCCTGAGCTCCTAAGAATGTTGTTTGAGGTGAACACATCAGGATTTAGTGGGGTTCACACTGAGGACGCTCAAGAGAAGGGTTTGGGAATTGTAGGGCCGGGCTTCAAATTAAGGGAAGGCAAACTTGATATAAATCAGCTGAATGCCTTCAATCGCCTCCTTCACTTCATTGTTTGTCAGATTTTGGCTCCCAGAAGTGCAACCTTCTCATCCTGCACTAAGGCCGATTCTGACCTAATGTTCTGGGCCATTCAAATAAGGAGATCAATATGGCCGCAGTAATAATGCAAAGAATGAAATTTGCCAGAGAAACATTTGGGACACCAAGAGCAAGCTGAATGTGTCCTACCCTATGCCCATTTACTTACCAAGATTTTCAAACACTTCGGTGTTGATCTCTCTGGGGCAGTTGTAGAGAAAATGGGCCAAGCTATCAGGTCCAGAAATTTGAAGAAGAGTGGCTTCTCTATAGTTAATGGGGTCTGGTCCAAGGCCTCGGTTGCTGAAGGCGAGTTTGCTT
Source organism: Colocasia esculenta (assembly GCA_014218235.1). Classification (NCBI taxonomy): domain Eukaryota; kingdom Viridiplantae; phylum Streptophyta; class Magnoliopsida; order Alismatales; family Araceae; genus Colocasia; species Colocasia esculenta. Next base: position 100,477,323 of record CM024753.1, read on the forward strand.
TGGCGATGCTTCAGGTGCTCACCCTCAGATGGAATCAGCTGTTGAGATGCCAGAATTGCCAATGGAATCAGTTTTGTTCCAACTACTGTAGCCGCAGAGCAGGCAGGGCCATCTATGGCTGAAAATCAGTCAGAGGTTGCAGCAGTAGAAGAAGAAGAAAGGATGTCAGCAGCAGCTCCAGAAATTCCAGAAGTGCTAGCTGGAGTTTTTGCTGAAAGGAGAATTGAGGATATTCTCCCAGAAGATATTATGCCAGTTACAGAGGAGACTGTGGCATCTGGCCACATTGTTGAAGACGTCCCACTAGAGGAAGAGCACTCAATTCCTCAGGGTGACTCTGTGATGATGGATGCTCCTTATCAGGGGGAGTCAATACCAGTTGAAGAAGATGCTCCTATTGAGGGGGAGCAATTACAAGAAAAACCTGTAGAAGCACCTCCAACCAGTGGTGATCAGGAAATGCACAGAGTTTCTCTCCAAACTTAGATGACAGAGAAGGGGAGACAGCTAGCTCCTCAAGTTCTGATGAAAATGATGATCAACCTCCTCCAGCCAAAGAGAGCAAGAAGAAAGACAAAGAGAATGCACCTGAAGTACCTCTCTTAGCTGACACACCTTTTGAAAGGCAGGTTAAACAGAAAATAATCATTAACTTGAAACCTGTGATTGAGAGGCTGGATGTGCAAGGTGAACTGCTATGTACACTTCAATCAAATGTGAATTCTATATTTTTGAGCCAGGCTTCAGCACAGAACGAGTTTGTTCAGATTCACAATGCTATGAAGTGGTCAATCAAGAGATGGGCACCATGAAGAACATGATCTCTGAAATCTTTAAAGCAGTTGGAGCTCAAGCTCCTTCTCCCCCAGCAGCAGCACCAGCAGGAAGAACCAGCAGCAGCACCAGTAGGAGAACCAGCAGCAGCACCAGCAGGAAAACCAGCAGCAGCACCAGCACCAGCAGAAGACCCAGCAAAGCACCAGCAGAAACAACAACAGCAGCACCTGTAGAAGCAGCAAATGCAGTTCAGACAGCAGCAGAGGCTAAGTACCAGGGCCATCAGGGCCAGCTGTGATGGAATCAGGGCCATCAGGGCCAGAAGTGTTGGATTTTGTGCAATCTTTGCCTGAAGAAGTGGTCTCAGATCCTTTGCCCCCTGCTCCCACTTCCACCCACACTCCTGTTCCTCCATCTCCACCCACAGCCTCCACAGCTCCACCTGCTCCACCTCCCTTCAAAAGACCTAGATCTAGACCTATTTCTTCCCCCACACCTTTTCCTAATACTTCATCTTCCCCTGCTTCCTCCACTTCTCATCTTCCTTCCTCTCCTAGCCTTGAGGCCCTCCAGCATCCTCCGCTGGAGCCTCATCCTCTTCTGGTCCTTCTTCAGTACCAGAAGTAGGCATTTCTACCACTGATGATTTCCTTCACCCTTCTGCACCTCCCTCCTTATTACTATTATCCTAGGAATGCTCAAACCAACTCTCCTTTTCTTACAGAAATTAAGGATGAGTTTGAAGAAGCTATCCTTAGGTCTGTGCTAAAGGTAGGAGACCACATCTCCAAGACAGACTCCTCCAGTACTGTCTCCAAGAAAAGAAAACTCAATTCCTCCGACACTCCTCTCTACCCTCCTTTGTGGTTTTCTCTTACAGTGCCACACAAGCATACATCCCTGTACAAAGAGTATCTACAAAAGGTTGTCTTTGCCACCCTTGTCAACCTCCCTTTTCTCAACCTCTCTGACCCCACCTTGAAGTCATTCTTCCTTACACTCCTCTTTCCAAAACCGAAAAATCAAAAATCTTTTCCTCTGCCCATTCCAAGACTGAGGAGCAATGGGCTAGATCTCAAAAAGATCTTTACAATAGCTTTCTTCCGGCTATGGTAGCCAGATTTCCTCCCAGGGATCACTCTTTGACCCTTTCTGAGTGGTTTAAATTTCATCACCAGAACACCTGGGCTTCTTTCATCCAGAAGGAAATCAAGATGATCAGGCACTTTCAGATGTTCAATAACTACAGGTATCTCAACAGATTACCTGAAGTTCAGTTAAGCAATTCAGGCGAGCCATCAAGGTCCTCTCCAGCTCTGGGCAATCTGAAGAAGTGAGAGTGGATTTTGCCACACTCCATTTGCCTGAAGAGATCCTCTTGCCTCAGATTCACTTCCTGATCATGGAATCTTCTGTTGGATCCATTATCTTTGAATGTTTAGCAAGGGTCATGGGCAGAATCAAAATTCAGAAAACTCTCCAAGTTGGTTTTCCCAGGTTTTTATTCCGGAAATATCACAGAGGGTTTGTGACATCTGAAGTTCTTGCTCCTATCCTCTCAGAATGTGAAAGGCTAAACTCCTCAGAATGGTCTGAATTGTATTCGTTGTCTGCTCAACAGTTAGCTCATCTCAATGCTGCTCAGGCCAGGGAAGGAAAAGCCCCTGTCTCTCCTGCCACCTTCTTGGACATGAACTCCATCCATCTTGTACTTGATCCCAACACTATGGGCTGAAAGATACAAGGTTTTTGTAGCTCTACGCCAAGTCCTCAAGGAGAAACAGATTTTCTACCCTGTTACCATGGATCAATTCCTTGCATGTGCAAGCTTTGGAAAAACCTCCTTCATCCAGTGCTCCATGGATGCTGATGAGTATGCCAACTTTCTCTCCAAGCAACGCACCATCTACCTGTCTCGGATGGCTTCTACCATGGGACCAACTTTCTTTATTTCTGATGGAGCTTTTAGGCAATTTTTTGATAGGCAGGAAGAGCAGGCCTGGGAAGCCATTTCTCATTTTGCCTCTCTTCTCTCTCCTGCATATTATTTGTCTGTACCTCCTCAAGCTTAATGAAAAGACTGTGTTCCTTCTCCTCATTGTCTCTTATTCTTTGTCTCAGTCCTAATTCTTTTTGCTTAATGACAAAAAGGGGGAGAAAATGCATACATATGTCTGAAACATCTTTGAAACATATTTTCAATACTTTTATTTCTGCTTACTGTTAAGTATTGTTAAAATATTGATTAAGTTTTGTCATCACCAAAAAGAGGAGATTAATGAATAGTCCATCCCTCGTAATTTTAAATCCATTACATACTTATTTTGGTGATAAACAAAACTCTGTCAAAGTTTTCTAACTACATTTCATTTAGCCTTAAGCATAGGAAATCTTCAAAGAAAATCAAGCACTTATGGTAAGTTTATATATGCATTGATTCCAGTAAGATGTAATGACTTCTTTGTAAGTTCTAAAGTTAAACAAGTCGATGTCATAACGATTCATAAGTCATCGTAACAATTTCTTTAGAAAGCGTAACGACTTGCCAGTCATAACAATTTCATAGTCATCGTAACGATTTCTTTAGAACTCGTAACGACTTGCCAGTCATAACGATTTCTTTAGAAAGCGTAACGACTTGCTAGTCATAACGACTTCATAAGTCATCGTAACGATTTCTTTAGAAAGCGTAACGACTTGCCAGTCATAACGATTTCATAAGTCATCGTAACGATTTCTTTAGAACTCGTACGACTTTCCAGTCATAACGATTTCATAAGTCATCGTAACAACGATTTCTTTAGAACTCGTAACGACTTGCCAGTCATAACGACTTCATAAGTCATCGTAACGATTTCTTTAGAAAGCGTAACGACTTGCTTGTCATAACGATTTCTTTAGAAAGCGTAACGACTTGCTAGTCATAACGACTTCATAAGTCATCGTAACGATTTCTTTAGAAAGGTAACGACTTGCTTGTGTAACGATTTCATAAGCTACCGTAACGACTTCTATAGAACTCACAACGATTTGCTAACCGTAACGACTTCTTAGAACTCAATGATTTGCTTATTGTAACGACTTCTTAGACTATCATGATCTCATAATGATTTCATAAGTCATGTTTCCATCAAATAAATGTTTTCTTTGATTTGAAATACATTGAATAGTCAAAGTCGTATCTCACCTGTTTGACTGCTATGCATTTAATGAAGACTGAATGTATCTCTGCATGCACGCAGAACATATCTTCCATTATCGTGTATTCTCTGCATGTATCCTTTTAGAACGATAAACTGTCACTACTATATCCGTGTTTACTTGCTCTAACGTTGACTGACATCTGGAGATAGTGTTAGCTGTCTACCATTAAGCTCAACTTTTGCAGAACCTTGAAGTTGTACCATCTTACAACGTTGGACATAGAAAGAACTACAAGTCACCTCAGAAGATCTCATCACTTTGCGTGCTCTAAAGAACAAAGACTATTGACTGAAAGCTTCCACAAATCCTTCAGTCTAACGTTCACCAAAGCTGTGAGACAATGGCTATCTCATTGTCTACATTCAAGACAGAAGATTTAAGATATATTAACATATAGCAATCAAGAAAGAAAAAAAACTTCGTAGTCTTTGAAGTCTTCACAAGAATTCCAGAGCCAGCTTTGTCATTTCCATTCCGACTTGGCTCTTAGCTCCCTGTGCTGTGAGAAAATTCAGAAGAGAGCTAGAATAGTTCTGAGAGAGAGCACCTGTGTAGATCTTTAACTCTCAGTGCTTGTAGCTTCAGATCAAGTTCTGTTAAGCTTGATCTAGGGGCTAGTCAATCCTTTTTCAGATTCACTTGTTTGTTTCCCTTCGGTGTGAAGGAAGACCTGGTGGCACCAGGGTGTTGTGTTCGCTTCGAGTGTGAAGGAAGACCAGCTGAGCTGGGTGGTTGTTTCATCCATAGGGGGACTGTACCCTAGATAGTGGAATCCTGAGGTTTGCTCAAGGGCTGGATGTAGGACTCCTAAGGAGAGGAGATCCGAACCAGGATAAATCTAGTGTTGTGTGATTGTCTTCTTTGTGTGATTGTTCTTTTTACTAACCATTACTAATCTCTTCCAAGAACATTTTTTTGTGTTTGTTTAAGTTCAGGTTTTAACTAAGTAAATATTTTTAAAGACCCATTCACCCCCCCCCCCCCTGGGTTCGCCAACCGGGCAACATTTTCAACACTGGCTCTTGCTGCTGCTCAACTTGTGGTTGAAACACACCATTTCTAGTTGTGGCTCAGGTTCCTTGTGCTGATCAAGTACTGGCTCATCATGCCCTAGTACTTGAGATTTTGGCTCCTGGCCCTACTTCTGCTCAGGTTGTTGTTCAGCCCGCTGAGATTGATCTTTTGCTGACTGCTGCTGCTCTACCTGTGACTTAGGCTCTTTTTCTTCCACTGATTGTTGTTCAAGTACTCTGCTCTTCCTGTTCTGGTACTTGCATCTCTTAACATGAACTGTTTCCCTCTTGCTGCTGAGAGGAAGAAGGCCCTGATGGCCGAGAAGTGCCCTGTTGGCACACCATTAAAGTAATAATCTTTGATTTGTTTGACTTCATCAGTCAGACCATCAAGCTTGGCATCAATGATTCACCTTGCAACTGAAGAACATAGAGATTCTCATGTTGCTTGCTCAACAAATCCATAATGGAATTGAACCTGTTGCTACTCTCACCCTAAGACCTTGGCTGGGTCTCAAATTGAGAAGGGGAAAAGTGATGAACTCTTTCCTCAAAATTAGTTTCCACAGGAGTATCATCAGACTTCATTTATTGTTTCTCTAATATCTCCTAAGACTTCATTTATCGTTTCCTCAGGAGCATCTGGTTCAGGAAGTGAGGAGGAAACAGGAACTTGCTCTTGTGTCTTGAATCTGAACTGGACTGATTCAGATCTGACTTGAATTTCTGGTTCTTCCATTCTATCTTCTGCTACTGGCTCTTCTTCTTGTTGGACTGCTTGAGAGGATGATGAAATGATAAGGTCATCAGAAAACATCTCATGATCACATTCTGGCACAGAATCCTTTAACCATACATTTTGATTTTTGTTGACCAAGGAATAATGACTTCTTCTCAAGGTAGAGATGCCAATTTTCTCCTTGATTCCAACTGATATCTCCAGATAGATCTATTGAGAATCTCTTGAAAATCAAAGTAAGCAAGGTCCATAGGGAAGGGACTCCTACAAAGCCTTTGAAGCAATTATTCTCTCCAAGATAATTGCAGTCAAATTTACTTTGTGCCTCTGAATAGCCCAAAATAATAAATTTCCATCTCTGGAGGTGATAGAAGAATGAGTTTCTGCTCTAGGAGTCACAATGGTTGATATAACTGAATGAAGCAATCTTTCTCCTCCGCTGACAGTTCATTTATTAAAAGTCCCTTTTTACTAACAGTGGCTAATCTGCCAATGATCCCCAATTTTTGCCTTTCCAAAGGCACGACTTCACTAAGTTTGTGCCCGGAGTTTGGACAATCCAAAATCTCAACCAATAACTTTTCAGATATGGTAATCTTGTACCTTTGACATATCCAAACACAGTATTTCCAGATGATACTTCCAAAGTGGCAAAAAAAGCTCTAACGACATTTTTTTACCATGGAATCAGAAATCTGGCACAGCTTGGTCCATCCCATGACATTTAGGGTTTCTTCTACCCACGACAGGTTTCCATTAAGATGGGTGAAATCTACGACCTTCCCTGGACAGATGGGAATCTTAGCAAGTCTTTGGAGTTGATCAGGGGTCATTTGTGCGGTTTCCGGAGCCCTAGAAGATGCCATCTAGAAGAAGGAAATGAGCAGACTCAGGGAACTAGTAAAGGAGTGATAGAATAGAGGATGAGAGTCTAGAGAACCTACCTTTCTTTGAAGGAGGATTTTCTTGGTGGTTCCTTAGAAGACCTTTGTCGGAAAACAGTAAGGGCATGAAGAGGCAGAAGAAGACAAGGGAGTCGAAGATGGATTTTGAAAGGGTGTCTTCTAAAGGAAAGGAGGTTTCTTATATAAGGAGAGAAAAGGTAACTGGCTCGAGATTTCAAGATGAACGGACGGGATTGACTGATTTGATGGTTATGTCATAAATGAGTATAAAGGATTTAGATTGACAGTGCCTTTTCAAAATTTTATAATAGTCGAATTGTGCATTCGAATGCATCAGTCGAATGTAGCATTAACACATAAGTCGAATGCCCTATAACTTCATATAAGTCGAATTTCTGGGACTTATGAATTTTTCAGTACAGTTTTTACAGATCATTAAAAAATAAATTTTTCATATCAGTTTCTTAGCATGCAATTCAAGCAAAGTTTTTAATTTAGCAATTTAGTCAAGATTACACATACCTATTTCTCTTCTAATATATGTAAATCTATCATCAGAAAGAGGTTTTATAAAATATCAGCAAGTTGATTTTCAGTAGATACAAATTCAAGTAAATATTGCCCTTACTTACATGGTCCCTAATGAAGTGATGTCTAACCTCAATGTGCTTTGTTCTTGAGTGTTGGATAGGATTCTTGATCAAATTTATTGCGCTTGTGTTGTCACACAGCATTGGAATTTCTTGGAGTTGATGACCATAGTCTTCCAATTAGTGTTTGATCCACAAGAGTTGAGTACAACAACTTCCAGCTGTAATGTATTCAGCTTCTGTGGTGGATAAAGCCACTGAATTTTGCTTCCTGGAGGACCACGATATCAAGCACCCAGCAAGATTTGACAAGTGCCACTGGTGCTCTTCCTATCTATTTTGCATCCAGCATAGTCTGCATCACTATATCCATCAACTTGAAATCTGAACATCTGGATACCATAGTCCTAATTTACTGGTATTTATAAGATATCTAAAATTTCTTTTAACAGCATGAACATGAGATTCTCTTGGATCAGCTTGAAATCTTGCACATAAACAAACACTTAACATTATATCTGGTCTACTAGCAGTAAGATAGAGCAGTGATCTAATCATTCTCTCTATAGATCTTTTGATCTACTTTTTTACCAAGAGGATCACTATCTAACTTGATTCCTGAGCTCATGGGTGTTCCTAATGGCTTAGACTTGTCAAACCATACTTGGAAAGTAAATCTAAATATATTTGGTTTGACAAATGTGAGTTCCTTTCTTGGTCTGCTTGATTTGCAACCCAAGAAAATAATTAAGCTCACCCATCATGCTCATTTCAAATTCACTTTGCATCAGATTTTCAAAGAACTTGCATAGTGATTCATTAGTAGATCCAAAGATAATGTCTCAACATAGATTTGCACAATTAAGATTCCATCTGAAAATTTCTTTATAAATAGTGTCTATCTACTTTACCTCTTACAAAATCATGTGATATAAGATAAGCACCCAATCTTTCATACCAAGCTCTTGGAGCTTGTTTCAGACTATACAGTGCTTTCTTTAAATGGAAAATATGATTTGGATATTTAGTATCTTCAAAATAGGTGGTTGCTCAACATATACTTCTTCTTTAATAAAACCATTCAGAAAAGCACTTTTAACATCCATCTGAAATAAATTTATATTAAGAGAACACGCATATGCTAATAAAATTTGATTGCCTCTAATCTAGCTACTGAAGCATAGGTTTCATCAAAATCTATGTCTTCCTCTTCAGAATATCCTTGGGCTATAAGTCTGGCTTTATTCCTAGTGATCACCCCTGATTCATCCATCTTGTTTCTAAAAAACCATCTGGTTCCAATAACTAGATGATCAGAAGGTCTAGGTACAAGGGTCCAAACCTCACTGCGTTGGATTGATTAGTTCCTCTGCATAGCAAGGATCCAAAATTCATCACCCAGTGCATCATTGATTGTCTTAGGCTCAATTTGAGAACCAAGGCAGAAAAATCACAAGGAATTTGCATACCTCTTGTTCTTACCCTATCTTGAGGATTGCCTATGATATTTTCTCTTGGATGATCCCGATGATACCTTAGTTCTCTAGGTAGTCCTTCTTGTGGTTCTTCTAGCTGTTGAAGATCTTCTAGTGGAGGATCTTCTTTTCTTCCTTTTTCTTCTTCTTTTAAGAGATGTTCTTTCTAGATCCCTGCACAAGTCTTCAACACACTCTTCTTCTTCTTCTATTCTTTTATAGAAGTGTTAGTTTCATCAATAGGATATGCACAGATTGCTCTATAGTTAATGTTCATCTATTAAAGACTTTATAACCTCTAGGTTTTGAGATATATCCTAGCAGAAATCCTTCATCACTTTTAGCATCTAATTTTCCTAAGTTATCCTTACCATTATTTAGATAAAACACTTACAGCCAAAAGGTCGAAGATGACTGATATTGGGCTTCTTTTCCTTGTAAAGTTCATATGGGTCTTCTTTAGAATGGGCCTGATCATGCACCGGTTGATGAGTAGTCAGGCTATATTGACTGCCTCTGCCCAGAAATATTTTGGCAAATTATACTCATTCAGCATAGTTCTGGCCATATCTAGCAGTGTCCTATTCTTTCTTTCTGCTACTCCCTTCTGTTGAGGTGTTTCTGGTGCTGAGAAGTTATGCTCAATCCCATTTTCTTCATAGAACTTCATGAATTCTTCATTCCTAAATTCTCCACCATGATCAGATCTGATGCTTACAATCTGAAATTTATGATTTTTTTGAACTACTTTGTTGAATTTTAGAAATGCTTGAAAGGCTTCAGATTTGGCTTCTAGAAATGACACCCAGTGTACCTTGAGTAGTCATCAACTATCACATAGCCATAGACTTTTCCTCCCAGACTGACTGTCCTCATAGGTCCAAATAAGTCCATGAATTAACTCCATAGGCTTGGAAGTTGTAACAATTGTTTTGGACTGAAATGAAATCTTGGTCTGTTTTTCTTTTGCACAAGCTGAACAAATTCTAGATTTCTTAACTTTCATCTTAGGAAGACCTTCAACCAGATCATGCTTTATCAATTTTTTGATAACTAAAGTGCTTGCATGACCTATTCTTCTATGCCAAACTCAGATTCTTCACTTTTGGTGGTTGCAAGACACAAATTTACTTCTTTTAATTCTGCTAGCTACAAAGTGTATAGGTTCTTCACTCTTTCGGCTTCGAATACTATCTTGTTATCTTTCTGCATGACACACTTATCATTTTGAAAATTCACTGAATGCCCTTTATGACATAACTAACTGATGCTGATTAGATTATGCTTCAGACCTTCTACTACATGACATCTTCAATTAGGTTCTTTCCTTAGTACCAATGGTTCCACATCCTAGCACTTTCCTTTCCCATTATCACCATAAGTTACTTGACCAACTTCATCTTTAAATGAGGTGAATAGCTTCCTATCTCCAGTCATGTGCCTTGAGCATCCACTATCTAAATACCATTTGGATGCCCTCAGCTGACCCTGCAATAAAGCTAAGTTGCAACTTTTGGTACATAATTTTCTTGGGTCCTTGATGGTTAGTTTTAGGAATCCATCTCAAGTGTCTAGTAGTGCATGTGCTAACGGTGTGTCCTAATTGGTTACAATGACTACACACATAAATCAAAACCATTCTTCACATGTGCAATGTTGTTAAATTTCTATTTTTGTCTGTACACATGCTGATTCATCTTTTTAGGATTTTTGATTCCTTTTTTCTGCTACAAATTTAGGAGTTGGATACACTTTAGGATGAATAATATTTTCTTCATTTGGAGGAGGTGTGTATACTAATCTGTATTTCTCTTTCCTATTCTAGAGCCTTTTATATTAACAAATAAGATGTTTTGCAGTTAGAAATCTTTTCTATGGTGGCTTTTAGATAATTATTTTCCTCTTGCAATTTCTCTTCTTTTTGAGTTCCTTATGATTTGATTCTATTTCAAAAATCTTGCAGTTTTTTATTTTCATGTCTTCGCACAGCAGTTCATTAGTTCTTTTAGTTTCACTTACACTTTTGTTTAACCTTTCTGCCTCATTTTAAGAAAGTATTAGCCTTTTCTTGATTTAGTAGATTTAGTTTAACTATTTTCATTGTTTTACTACTGTTTTATATTTTTCATAGAATTCATTGAAGGCATCTTCAAGGCTATCAGAATCTGATTCTGAATAGAAGTAAGAAGTTCAGAGTTTACCTGTTCTAGTCTTACCGTGAGGGCTAGGTTGCCTTCTCTTCTTCTTCAGATTCTGAGCTGGATGATTCTGAACTAGTTGCTTCTTCGTTGTCCCATGTTGCTGCCATAGCCTTTTCTTGAACTTTCTGAACTTCTTTTCCTTGCCTTTCTTCCTGTCGGATCTTTCTTCTTCAACTTGGGACATTCAGATTTGTAATGCCCAAGCTGATTGCACTCATACAAGTTGGCTCTTTCTTCTTATCTTTCTTGAAGAACCTTTTTAAGCCAAACTTCTTCTTCTTTGCAAGAATTCTCTGCAGCTTTCTTGAAAGCATGGCCTCACCATCACTGTCATCTGATTTCTCTTTAAAGTCTTCAGGTGAGGAGGAATCTGCAATCTTCATGGCATTTGATATTTTCTTTTTTGAAGAATTTTTAGAATATCTTTCCATATTAATTTCATGAGCCATAAGGGATCCTATAGTTTATCAATAGATAATTGTGTTAAGTTATGGCTTCCTCTATGACCGTATCTTTAGGAGTCCAGACATTAGTTAGAGATCTCAGTATTTTTCTAACTGCTTCTTCATTAGTTAGGACCTTCCCTAAGGCACTTAATCTGACAATTATATTTAAGAATCTATTATACATTGGAGTTATATTCTCATTAGGGAGCATTTTAAACTGTCATATTGGGATACAAGTATATCTATCCTTGTTTGTTTAACCCTATCTGTACCTTCATAGGTTACTTGAAGTTTATCCCACATTTCTTTAGTTGTTCTCTGCAGGCTGAAAGTCTGTTAAATTCTCTTTTAGACAATGCATAGCAGAGATAATTTTTTGCCTTGTAATTTAACGACTATTTCTCTTATCTGCAATAGAAAGACCAGAGGAAGAAGTTTCACCAAGGATTTTATAGTCACCTTGTTCTATTACCTGCCATAAGTCGAAGTCAGTACCTCTGATGAAGCACTCCATTCGCATCTTCCAGTATTGGTAATCTTCACCATCAAGAATGGTGGCCTTGAACTGATTGGCCTTCATAGTTGTGAGCTTCAGATGCCATTTCATCTCACTTTTGATTCTTTTGAGAAGCCAAAGCTCTGATACCACTTGTTGGATCGAAATGGCAAACTAGATGTCCCAGAGGGGGGGTGAATAGGACTTCTTGGCTTAAAAAATTTTCTTCTGAAATGCACAACACTAAATAGATAAGTTAGTACTTAGTGTGTTGTGTGTGATTCAAGTGTGAACTAGGCGGAAAACAATCACACAGAAATGCACAAGAATTTATCTTGGTTCGGCCCTTCCCACATGGAAGTCCTACATCCAGTCCTCAAGCAACCACTTGAGATTTCCACTATCTGCCAATAAATTGGCCTTCTCTCACCCTTGAGACGGAATTACAAACCCACCTTGCTCCCAAGCAAGTCTTCCCTAAACAGGGTACAATTGCTACCTTAACAAGGCCTTCCCTTCACAAGGGGAAAAGCAAAAACAGTCTTCTGCATAAAATACACAGAGAATAAAAAGACGTGTGTTTCCCTCAGGACTGAGAATAAGCACAGACTTCAGAAGGATTTAACTGATAAGAGATGAGACTGAAATCCTATCTAAAGAACAAGGGGGACTTAGAGAAAATAAGCAATTACAATTGCCACCCTACACAAGACTTCTGGAGAGCTTCAGAGAGAGTGTTTTCTGAAGAGGAAGCTCTCAGACTTGGCTTGCAGGAAATCCGAAGTATGTAGCTCACAGAATTTTCAAAGCTCTATGTATCTCTGTATGTTGCTCCTCTTCAAACTTGAGCTTCTTTTATACACTTCAGAATATAGCCGTTTGGAAGATAGCCGTTGGAATTTTGTGGGCCGTTTGCAATCTGAACCATTTTGAAAAGAACTCTAGGATCCTTAGGATCTTGATGAGTTTATTATCCAGGAGTTCTTCAGCTTTGCTTCTTTCCAAGGTCTTCAGAAGAGTGCTGTCTTCACAGCTGGAAGATTTGCCCTTTCTTTCTAGGAGGGCATGCTAGAAGCGTGCTCCAATAAATGACTGCAACAAAGACAAGATAAAAAGAGAAAGCAACTCCATACCTTTGAGATAGGTAGGTCAAATAGGTACAGAAAGAAGGTATGGAACCGTCGTATGCATAAGCTTTCAGATAGAAAGAATAGACAGGCAGTATGCTAAAAGGTAAGCATGGGTCTTGTCAGTGGTAGGTGGTCTGGTCAGATGCCATGTGCCTGAGAAATCATAAATGCATTGTATCTATTGAATCCATAAAATCCGGAGCAAAGACTTGAACAACTCAAAGATTAGTTAAGATATTTCAGAAATAACATGCGTAGGATTTAGATGAATATAATATGACTTGTCTTGTCAGAGAAAATAATAATATTTTTGAATGAACAACTAAGAAATTAAAAGTTAATTGGAATGTTGTAAGAAAGATTAGAGATAATCTTACATTAAGTGATTAAGCTTTAAAAAGATCAAAAAAGTATTAAGCACAGAACTGATAGAGAAGTTGAATTCATAATAACCTGCAATTCGACTGTAGAGGTTGAAGAATGATTCGACGTTACAGAAAGATAGTCATTCGACTGTAGGAGTCGAAGTGCAAACAGAGTAATTCGACTGCAGAAGAAGATTACAATTCGATTGTAGAAGTCGATACTATGGAGATTGATTTCTAAAACATTCGACTGAAAAAGTTGAATCATGAAGTTAGGATTTATGAAGCATTCGACTGTATGAGTCGAAGTGAACAGTCGAATCATGAAGTTAGGATTTATGAAGCATTCGACTATATGAGTTGGAGTGAACAGTCGAATCATGTATAGCTGTAGGACTTAGACAAAATTTTAGGATGGTTTTGACTTCGATTCTTAAGGAGTCGGAGTTAACAGTTGGAGACTGAAGTCGGATACAGTGTGATGTACTGAGAGTCTGTGGACATAGAAAATTTTGACGATGAAGTTTATCACACAGTTGTATGCATATATATTTTGATGTTCATTTATTTTGTAGATAGTCTATTTAAATATTTTGTTATAGAAAAACAGGATTATACTATATCTTCAATATTTTAGATTTTCTTAGGGGTATTTTCCTCAACACAAAGCACTCCGTCATAAGAGAAAACGTCCCAAAAATGGGCAAATCAAATGACCAATAAAAATCAAAGTCAAATGCATGTCAAGAGCGGCAAAGTCCCCGCGGAGATCCCAATGGACCCGGTCGTGTGCATGCAAAGTCAAAATTAAATCATGATAATAGCATGGCAAAGAGTGTCAAAGTCCCCAGGAGATCCCAATGGACCCAGGCGTACGCATGTCTCTACAATCAAATGGTCATCACTCAAGATCCAAAATATTCAAAAGCCCCAGTGTTTAATGAGACTGAACCTTCTGACGGCTGTGCAAAGGAGGAAGTCAACCTAACCCCTCAATAAGCCCATATCAAGCTTATCTCCAATTTTCCTCCCTTCCTCCCTGCCAACCTAGTTGCCTTTTCAGGCGTGGCTTTGGCAGTGCACTATCACCTAGTGCAATCAGCCCGTGGGCGCCTACTCTGGGCATTCCTTAATGAAACGGGAGGTAATAGGACCCATCGCCAGTCAATCTTTATAACTCTAATGCCGCCATGGCATGGCAATGTTCCAAAATCACAAACAAAATCGAATATTTTCCAAAAATTCAAAAAAAAAAAAAACGAATATTTTCAAATCCACAAATAATCAAATACTTCCAAAATCCAAAGATTCAAATATTTCCAAAATCACATAAAAATCAATATTTTCCAAAACCCACAAAATTCAAATATTTTCCAAAATCACAAAAAATTCAAATATTCAACAAATTCAACAAAAAATCAAAATATTTTTTCCAAAATCCATAAAAATTCAAATACTTTCAAAAATCTAAAAAAATTCTCGATGGTATTACACATGGCAAGCAGATCATGTCTATGCCTCGCATCAATTCTTCCAATCATCGGTACCTCATCTCTTGCACTCCAAACTCCCTCATCCAAGACCCTTTTATCCTCATGGTTAAAACAAGTTAACTGAACCATGGCTGTTTGTTTAATGCTTTATTAATGCTCCATGCTATAAATGTTGTTTTTCTATGATATTTGTGTTTTCTTTGCTAATGATTATGAGTGCAGGATTCGAGTTACCTCATCCACACAACAACAGGCGTCTGCTGCCCCCACCATCAAGTTATCTATAAGTATACTCTTAGCACACCAAGGACCTTGTGGCTCTGAGGAATCTGGGATTTGAGTTCCCCTTTATCAAAAATAATGACTATCCCAGAGGCAGAGGATCATTAGCCGCACGTATAGGCCGTTACGCTTGGCACCTGAGGACGACGGACCCATGCATACCCCCCGTCCTGACTCAACGCCAACGTAACAATAATATCCTTGGTTATTTCCTACTATTTTTAACCTTTTTTTTTTAGCCCAGCATACCTGCATATTGAATCATAGTGAAATCCACTCTTGCAATGCAATTTGAGCTCAATCCGCGCTCAAATTCAAAAGCAATTTGAAATATTCCATTTCCGAGTCAAGTACCCAACTCCCTTTGATATTGCCTCCGGGCTAATTCCTTAGAACCCCTGTTTGGACTTATCCCTTTTATTTTTTGCCTTTACTCACAGAGATCCACCTGAGGTAGTGGCAGATGCCCCCGATGGTGGAACCTAACGGATTGTGTCCTTAGGTACTTCCCCCTTCGCTGGAAGTTGATCTCTCCTTCTCTCCCAAGATCTGCCTATGGCAGTGGCAGACGCCCCCAATGGTGAAACCTAACGGATTGTGTCCTTAGGTACTTCCCCGACTCTAGAAGTTGATCTTTTCTTTCCTTTTGTGCCCCATGCAGCGCCTTTCCTTTCTTACCCCCTTTCCTCTGTCCAATCACCTATTTCTTTAGGTCTTCTTCCTGGTGGTGACTTCCTCGGGTGTCGATAAAAGACTCTCATCAGGTGCATCACCCAATGATCACACGTGTCTTTTTTTCACCTTGGTGTCTCACTTTTCAGTCCGCTCCCCGCTTCACTCCACTTCGCTACACTTCATTTATTTCATTCCATTACCTCCATTTCACTCCATTACACTCCACTTTGTGTCCCTTCGCTTCGCTCCCCTCCAAAGCAGATGCCATGGTGTGGCAGCTGTAGATACACGAATTCGACTCCACCACTGGTAAATTGCATATTGTGCCATAACGCCACAAATGGCCCTCTTTTTGCCTTGCAAGAGTGTTTTCCCCTTCCATTTTTGATCATCCTCGTTCTTCCCCGGTGCTTCCTCTTCATTTCAGGGCCCCTCGGGAATTATAGGCATCAATTCCATGTCGTAATGGGTATGGCAGCCGCGTCTCTAAAGGCATCCAGTATCCCGGACGCGATTCAGGATACCTTGGCTTAACACGACAACTTTGATGGGTGCAACCTTATCGGGGCAGGATAGTTGGCCGCGACTATATGACTACGCGTCAGCCCTGCATGACGCGACAATGATCTTATTTTATTCATGGAAACTGCCCTTTTCATTAACAACATCCGCCATGGGCGATGCGATCTAATTTCACTTTCGAAAGAATGTTCATAAATAACTTAGAAACCCTATCGCGTCATGTAGTTCCGACGCACTTCAATTATAGTCTCGTCCCTCCTCCCGGATGCAATTCAAAGCGGTGCATAGTCTTGTCCTGCCTCCAGGACGCGATTCAAAGCCGGCTGTGCCCAGAAAGTCATCGCTCCCAGGATCGTAATCATGAGAAAATCCTATAATCGCGTCCTTGTTACAGACGTGATTAAGAGAGGTCAAATCAAATGCCACGTCAAGAGACAGTGCACATAAGCTTCACCCATCGAAAGTTGCCCCTAGGTAGTCGCATCGGCCGTGGCCGCCGCGTTTCAAGTCACGGTAGCCCTGGCGGACGCGATTATTTTCCTTATCGCGGTGTCCTAATAGGACAGATTCAGAAGCATGGCGGCAATCATGTGCATGTCTCATCAAATTGACCTAAGGAATCGTGACCTGCTGCCTAGACCTATCCATTCCGAGTTGTGGCGTGCTATCTCGATGCAATTCTATTCGCAGCCGGCCGCTCAGACACGATTCAGGCTTCTTTGTCGCAGCGGCTGTACCCGATGTGATTCAATATTCCCTCTATAAACTGAACCCCGAGGGTCATTGTAGGAGGGGGTTCTGAACACGGAGAAGTTCTGCCAGATTCCCGCCTCGACATCCAGTCGGCATCCTTTTTCGTCTTCCTCCACGCGTACTAGAGTAGAGCGACGCAGAAGCTTCTTCCTCGCCTTCCTCCATCCTTCTAACCGCCACACACCGTGTGCGCCGACGCGCCATCCACCATTGGGGGGAAGCACCACCTCCCCTTTCTCTTTCCCGTTGTCTCCACCTCTCCGGGCCCCACATGGCTCTTTATATTTTCATCTTCCCCTCCGGCCCCACGTGGCCTCCTTTTCTTTTACACACATATGCATGCATATACCACACACCTATTTTAGGGTTTAAAAGCCCCATCCGGTAAGGTCGTTCCCCCATGCCCTTCATTCTTTTATTTCATTTTTATTTTAGAATTGTATACTACACATTTGCTAATCCCCTTTTCTTTTCTTTGTCCTTTTCTTTGTCAGGGTAATCAAACGAGGAAACGCCCTCTACCACGGCCGGCCATGCTCGAAGTGGAAGAAAGACCCACAACCCCGAGCAATCTCCCACGCTCCAAAGGTCGCTCGCGATCACATTCTTCCATCTGCACCCTTCGCCGTGCCACCTCCATTCCGACACCCTCATGTGCCTGGCGATCAACGTTTCTCTTTCCCTTTCCCCCGTCCATCACCCTCTTTGTGAACTACACGTCCTCCATCGGTGGTGTCCTACAAGGTTGTCTCCAGTAGAATGGCCAGATTTTACCCTCTATCTGCTCAGCAACTTGAAGATCTCACACCTCTCAAACCAGAGAAAATAACTTCCTATTTCAGCTGTTGAATTCCTTGACATGAACTCCATTCCCTTGTTCGAGATCCATTTGCTTTCTGGGTTGAGAGATACAGGTTTTTGTTGCCATGAGAATAAGAACTGAAGCAGAAGTAGATCTTTTATCCCGTCTCCATTGATCATTCAATTCATGTGCCAATTTTGGGAAAACTAGTTTTTTATAAAGTTTCCTTGATAGAGATCACTATGCCTTGTTCTTAGAAGTGCAGCGGGTACTTCATATCCAAGGATGGGTTCCTGTCATGGGACCTTCCTACTCTCCGTCGCTTGCGGTGTCTTTAGGCATTATTTTGAGAGCGGAACTTAAGGCTTGGGAGGTCATTTCTCATCATGCTCTCTTCTGTCTCCTGCTTCTACCTTCCTATACCCTCTCAAGAGTAATACAAATACTTTCTCTTTGCACTCTTATTTACCTTTTCTCTTCTGTCTTAATGACAAAAAGGGGGAGAAAAATAACTATTCTGAAATACATCTCTCAAATTCTCAAATTTATTCCGCAAAATTATTTAGAATTATTTCAGAACCTTTATGCTTATATTATGTTTGGTCATCACCAAAAAAGGTGAGATTGATGATCAGTTTATCCCCATATAATTTCATTAATTATATGTCTATTTTGGTGTATTAACACAAAAACTTCAATAAAGTGTTATCTAACAAGTTTTCATGAAGCTTAGGCACAGGAAGTAATCAGGCGAAATCAAGAAAATATGAAGTATTTCTTTTACTATAGCATTTTAAACTTCAGAGCATATAGTTTTTCTAAGTACATAACGTTTCTACACTTCTATCGATTTCC